>JASDDO010000012.1:233305511-233736722 GCA_030015575.1 Agapanthus africanus
ACGGCTGGTTTTTGGCGAAAAACCTTTAACGTAATGAACTTGATATCGTTGAAGGAACTGCATAGTTTTTTATAAAAATATAGTGACGAAAGCCTTTGCTAAAGAGGTCACTCCCGGTGAAGGGATCTCGGCTCTTTCCCCGTAGAATGAGGTGCAGGATATTCCAACTGAATACCACGATGCAAAGCAAAAGTAATCGGCTATAGTGAAGTTAATTCCCTGACGCAAACTTTTGTCCAAGGGGTCACTCCCGGTGAAGGGATCTCGGCCCTTGCCTCGTCGACTGAGGAGCAGGATATTCCAAATGAATACCACGATGCAAAACAAAGGTGAACGTCCTTGCAATAACAGCTTTTTGAAAAAGTGTTCCAACAACATCAGAATAGGTTTGTTTATCTTGCATTGATCCGAATCAACGCAGTCCCATCAATTGATCACACCACAAAGAACGAAAATATACTTATGTACGTATATGCCATCCGCATTCGCCACTGGGTCCCGTCATCACCCGTTAGGTTACTTAACTAACGACAGAGCGGGGACTGGACTAGCGCGGATGCAAAACATATACAACATCTACTAATATATATACCAATATATTATATTTCGCTCAAGGCGTGATAAAAATGCAACATCACAGAAATGTACAGCATCACAGAACAATACAGATATCTGGAAGCCCCGGGTTTCACAGAGCCGCTGCTGAAACCCGACATTCCCCTGGTCGTGTGGATAGCCTGTGCAATGAAATCCTAGACCCCTACGGGCACGGCAAGTCACCCGCCAAAACCTGAAGCGAGGCAGCCCCCTTCAACACCGTGAATGGACCACCCAGCACTTCACGGAATCCGGTAACTTAGGCACCCCTCCTGGGTCAACCTGTACCCCCTACGAGTGCGGCGAATAGCCCGCCAATTCTAGAGTGAAGCCCCCTCCGTCTCAATGCCATGAGATGCGGGCCCGTTGCCCTCTAGAACCCGGCTATCCGTGCACCCCTCCGCGGGGTAATCCTAGTACAGAAAGTAAAATATACATGCACCGGGTACATCGACCGCAACCAGGTCGTGCCCCAAAAGAATAATACAAACAGGCAGTGACGGCAGTCCACATGTCGGACGCTCGCCCCGCAATATCAAATGTACATATAAAAGAAAACTGTACTAACATTGCATCCAGGCTATCCCCCACGACCGATCCGCAACATCACAGCATAAACACAGAACATCAACGTGAAAATCAGGTTCGCAAATCCGTCTAACCGGGCTATAGCAGTTAGACAGGATTTACCGATCAAGTGATATTCACGGTCGCAGATATAATATAAATACTGTGAACTAGCAAGTTTAAAATATCCGATCGAACAAAATATACCAAGTGGGCCCCAAAGCATTACTGTAGCACTTGCAGAAAATCTGGGCCCAAACAAAATATACCAAAACCCTTATTTTCAGCCCACAAGCCCACTGTAAAAATATGGCGAAGTGATCCCAACTTCCTGCGGCGGAACCACGGCCAAAGAGGGGTTAAGGCCGCGGTTCCGCGGTCGTACGGAAGAATTGGGTCACCGAATTTTTCCAGTGTTCTTAGGATTCTCTGTACATCATTCTGCAATAACCTGAAAAATTTTTGGACACCAAAAAAATTCGACAGAAACTGATGTGAAGGAAAATACGGTTTTTAGGATTTTGGTTCGATCGGGTCTTTAAACATACTAGAGCAAGCTAGACTAGGTTAATGGCGTTGCTCTGATACCATGTTGCGCCACGGCAGCGCCCCGGCCGTCTATCCGAGGCCAAAATGCGGAATCAAAATTTTCTTAACTTTTAAACTGGCGCTACCGCGGACAATATACCCGGATCGTAACCATTAACCGATACTAGCTATCAAGAGAAAGGGTGAGAGATATACCGAGTGATCCGAGTCCTCCGGTCTTCTCGTCATCGTCCCGATCTCCCGCGGAAAGTCTTGTCTCCATATCGTCGCCTCCTCGCCGGAAGGGCACCACATCGCCTGCGTCTTTTACGGGCTCCCGCCTCAATACCGAGGCAACTCGGGCATGAAGCCGGCAAGTCGACATGCCCAAGAAATGCTGTAGAATGTAGTGTAGAAACTTTATCTCTTGGAGTTTATGTAGTTGCCATTGATGGATGGAGGAAGAGGTAAAAAAAATTGGTGCTTTCAATTTTCTAGCAAGAAGAAGATGAGATGATGAATTCCTCACATAACCAAAAATGAATTCTCTCATTCTTTTTCTCTCAAGTGAAGCCTCTATCTCTAAGTGAGAATGGTGGAGGAATGAATATCCAACCATAACAAGAAGGGAGGTGATGGTAGGAGAAAAGAATGGGTGACCACATCCAAAACATCATGATAACAATCTCACATCAACTCTCATCTCATTTCTAATCACCTTTATGCAAGAAATGATGATAGAAAAGAAAGGAATAAAAAGATGCTTTCACAATCAAACCATTTGCATGAAAACCCTCCACAATGTGTTATTTGCAAACTTGCAAATAACACCCTCCATCGGAAAAGTCCGGCCGGGAAAGAACAAAGAAAAATCCGGCCGGAAC
Organism: Agapanthus africanus; assembly: GCA_030015575.1. Taxonomy (NCBI): domain Eukaryota; kingdom Viridiplantae; phylum Streptophyta; class Magnoliopsida; order Asparagales; family Amaryllidaceae; genus Agapanthus; species Agapanthus africanus. The sequence continues at coordinate 233,308,088 of JASDDO010000012.1, forward strand.
GGAATGCAAACTGGCAACTCCAGAAAACTGGTCCCGTAATAAATTACAGGAAAAACCCCGATACTGTGCATACACACCCGCATCTGTATTCTGACCGGATACAAATGCAATGAGACAAAATCTACACTGTACTAAACTAGGACCGGCTTAAACCAAAGCCAGCTAGTAAAAATCCGTTCGATCCTGATCCGTGCAATACCGCACGTATCAGATCGAACCCTGCCATATATCCATACGGCCACTAGTACAAACCGTCCGATCCTGATCCGTGCAATACCGCACGTATCTGATCGGACCCTGCCATATCTCCATACGGTCTCTACAGCGTTTCGCCCGAAAGCTTGAGTAACTGAAAGTGTGGTGGACTCTAAAGACTCGTCAATAATATGGCTGTGGATTTAACCACTAGCACGTCAGAGGTATTAGCCAATACGTGACGGGCCACCAGCTATTGACCAAAAGGGACGTCGATGAGCGAACTCATCCTGACACCCTACTGAGCCTGTCAGTGACAATATCCGTACAGTCCGGTCCGTTCGTCTATGAGCATCGCATGTCGGGCCTAGGGGGTTGCTAAAAGTCAGACCCCCAAAAGCGGTACAAGTCGTGTCGGAGTGTAGCCCAGAACGCCCTGAGATACTACTGGAATACCTACCAGTAAATCTCCTGCCTCGGCCGAGGGCTTTGCGTAATGGTTCTCCTAGACACAGCGCGACCTCACCCCCAATACCGGGAGAGACGAACCCCTGAAGATCCGCTCACTGCCTCCATGTGGCTCGGGACTGTACCCAACTAAAACCTGTTTGCACGACTCCTTTGAGCCGTGGTAGGGTAGTAATCAAAGTACAGTGGGAACTCACACGAGACAAATGACGATCCCCAGGTCGATGAACTAACCTGTACACATGTCACCAGGGAACTGCTATCTGACGTCAGGTATAAGACCAACTAGCATGTTCCCGGCGAGTCCTGTCCGGTGTACTCATAACCCAATGAGCACCTGTATACATCTTAGGTGAACCAAATGACACCAGTGGCTTGTGAGACCGGCCACCGCCCCTCGTCGGGGTCTCGACTGTATACACTAGTCTACTAATGGAGTATCGATGCCCTGTCTCGAAACTCCTACGACTAGGGACCTTTTAAGGATGTGCTTATAGACTACCAGCTCCCACGTATATGATCGCCATCATACTGCTGGTAGTCAAGCAAGAATCCTAGGGGCTCTATCAACGTGTAATAGCGACATGTCAGGTCACCTAAAGCAGTACACGATTATAAAGATAAACCAGATAGCATACTATCATCTCGAGTAAGACTGTCCTACCGGGATAGGTCCTCCCTCAATCATTGCAATCACGTGCCTGTGATCCAATAATTGACTCTGAGGGCACTATCTCCAACAATTCCATACACCGAAAACTATCATGTTTTTCCAAATGAATCATCAAGTGAGAGTGAGAGAGTGAGGGGAGGGGGCCGGCCATATATAGGAGGTGGGGGGGTGAGTGTAGGAGAGGGGAAGATAACCATAAGAGAAAAGATCAACCACAAATATCCTTCATGCAAACAAAACCTCATTAATGCAAATGGTGATTCATTAACCTAGTCACCATTGCATTAATGGCCCCATTAAAGCACTAATGACTCACCATGCCAAGTCATCATTTCTAGAACCTTCTAGAAGCATGACTCACTCTCATCCAAGAAAAGATAAATCCGTCTTTAACCGAATGTTAAAAGACGGCTGATAGAAAACTGGAAACTGGCACCTTCCAAAAGTGATCCCGAAACGACTTTCAGGATAACCCCGTAACTGTATAAATATACCCGCATTTGTATTACGACCGAATACAAATGCAACTGAGACAAAGATATTATACCTACTCAATATAATACTTGGATCCGGCTTAAACCAAAGCCGACCAGTATCATCTGCCCGAAAAATAACACGTGCGTAAACGCACGTGCATTTTCCGAACCCTGCCATAAAACCATACGGCCTCTACAACGTTTCGCCCGAACTTGGGAAACTGTCTGTGGGGGACTCTAATGACCCGTCAGTACCCTGGCAGTGGGTTTAACCACAAACCGTCAGCGGCACTAGCAATGCGTAACGGCTGCCCATGGACTGACCTCAAGGGAGGCCGATGAGCGAACTCATCCGGAAACCCTACTGAGCCTAACAGTGACAATGTATATACAGTCCGGTCCGTTCGTCTATGAGTATCGCATATCTGCCTAGGGGGCTAGTAACGTCAGACCCCCAATAGCAGTATAAGTCGTGTCGAAGTGTAGCCCAATAACACCCTGAGATACTACTGGAGTACCTACCAGTAAATCTCCTGCCATGGCCATGGACTTTGTGTAATGGCTCTCCTAGACACAGCACGACCTCGCCTCCAATACCGGGAGAGACGAATCCCCTGCCGATCTGCTCACGTGCCTCCATATGGCTCGGGACTGTACCCAAAAACTACCTGTTTGCACGACTCCTTTGAGCCGTGGTAGGGTAGAAATCAAAGCACAGTGGGAACTCACACGAGACAAATGACGACCTCAGGTCGATGAACTAACCTGTACACATGTCACCAGGGAACTGCTATCTGACGATATGTATAATACCAACTAGCAGATTCCCGGCGAGTCCTGTCCGGTGTACTCATAACCCAATGAGCACCTGTATACATCTTAGGTGATCCAACTGACACCAGTGGCTTGTGAGACCGGCCACCGCCCCTCGTCGGGGTCTCGACTGTACACACTAGTCTACTCTGGAGTATCGATGCCCTGTCTCGAAACTCCCACGACTAGGGACCACAATTAAGGATATGCATATAAACCACCCAACTCTCATGTATATGATCGCCATCATACTGTTGGTAGTAAAGCAAGATCCTAAGGGCTCTATCAAAGTGTAACATGTAATCAGTCACCTGAACATGTACACGACTGATAAAGGCAAACCAGATAGCATACTATCATCTCGAGTAAGACTGTCCTACCGGTATAGGTCCTCCGCAATCATTGTAATCACGTACCTGCGATCCAATAATTGACTCTGAGGGCACTATCTTCAACAGCAATATCGAAAGACGTTCATTTTTGCACCTTAGGCTAGAGTTCTTCAAATCCTTTGATTTCACACATTTGAGGGGTGATCATCTTGAACGGATCGGATCGTTAAAATATATCGTAGATCGGGAGTTCTCGTTTTTAAAAAACGCGGATCAGTTTGCAATAGAGCACTCCCTTATATATAGAGAGAGTACGGATCCTATGAGGCGGATTTGCATTTTTAAAAACACGAATCTGAATGAGGGCCGTTGGATCTTGTGTTTTAATCAACGATTAAAATTAATTCAGCTTATTAAATCGTTAATAAATGGAAAGTTAATATTCTACTTCTTGATTTTAGGGAAAAAAATCAAGAGAAATATCAAATCCTTTAGTATTACCTACATAATATATGGCAGTGGAATATTTACCTTGTATTTATTAACGATTTAATAAGCTGAACTGATTTTAACCGTTAATTAAAAACACAAGTTCTAACTGCTCTCATTCAGGTTCATGCCCGCCTCATAGGATCCGTACTCTCTCTCTCTCTCTCTCTATATATATATATATATATATATATATATATATATATATATATAATGCGGATAATGTTGGAAAGGTGCCATAGAAGGGAATTTCCTCCTATGTCATTGAAAATATACACCCTCCATGATTTTTTCCGACGATCGACACTCATCATCATCTTTATCATGTAAGATGTGGATACACCAAATTTCATGTGATTCCATCACTTTTTCACCGTTGATTTAGTGGATGCAAAATTAACGGTTTACCGACAATAGAACTTCTTACATTGCTAATTTAACATTGAAAAAGTTGTGTTATCACATGAAATTTGACGTATCAACATATTACATGATAAAGATAATGATAGGTGCCGATCGTCGAAAAAATTCATGAAGGATATAAATTTTTGTTGCCGCTCAACAAAAAAGCCTCCTAGGACCACTTTTCTTCATTATTTTATATATAGAGAGAGCAATGGATGAAAGAGGCCCTAAGAGCCTCTTTTGTCAGATGGCATCAAAAAACTACACCGTCCACCATTTTATTCAACAATCGGCATCTTGATCTTCATGTCTAATATGTCGATACACCAAATTTCATGTGATTCTAACACTTTTCATCGTTGATTTAGCAGTGTAAAAATTTCTATTGTCGGTAAACCGTTAATTTTGCACCCACCAAATCAACAGTGCAAAGGTATTAGAATCACATGAAATTTGATGTATCGACATATTAGACAATATAGATTAAGATGGACGGTGCCGATCGTCGAATGAATAAAATGGTGGAGGGTGTATTTTTGACGCCACCGGAGGAAAAAAGCCTCATAGGGCCTCTTTTCTCCATTATATATATATATATATATATATATATATATATATAGAGAGAGAGAGAGAGAGAGAGAGAGAGAGAGAGAAATTATTCTGTATATTTAACAATTTTACAAACTCCTAAAAAGTATTTAGAGAAACTATAGATATATCCAATTGGTATTGATGTTTACTTACGTTTAAAAAATATTTAGTGGAATGATAAAAATACCCGATATTCTAATCTGAGTCGGCTAATACAGCCGAGATTTGTTCTCATCCCAAGAAAGACAGTGCAATACCAGTAGTGATACCGAGATCACAAGCATTAGTTCAAACCCACACTAGTAATGGTTGATAATAAGCAGACTTAGAAGTTCACAATCATTTGGTTACATCTTCTGACCATCCCTTCCAAGAGATGTAATTTGTAAGATGTTTCTTTTCGAAGTACGTTCATCTGGAGAGTGTAAAGTTTAGAATAAATTGGAAATACTTTTTATTCCATCTTTTCAAGAGTTGTATGGTGTTACTTTTCTACATGACCGAATTAAGTTGGCCAGTAAATCATCATCATAATCAAATTGAAGTGTAGTCAATGACTTCTGGATGACTTTCAAGGCTTAACATACACATGCTGATTCAAATTGCCTTTCCCAATGTGCATGCCACAAACATATAATTCTCTTATCATTTACCATTATGAAACTTTTAAACTAACTGAAAATTTTCGGTAAAGCATTATAGTGACGGTAGACCAGTGCCCATACCCCGACATAAGACAACAATTGGTACTTTTCAAACAACACCTAGTATAGCAGTACTGTTACAAATTACACCAGATTATTAATTTGGGAAAATAAACCAAACAGACCAATCTCTTCCCATGAATACTAACTGACAGATGCATATCTGTCATGGAGATATTATATTAAAGGATTCCATTGATCAAATCTCCATCTTTAATACTTAAAATTCTTCCTAGTTTCTATTTGAGCATGCATTATACTGTTTTGAATAAGTTGCTTATACTGAGTTCACGCTAGCCATTATAAGCTTATGTTCCCATGAGTTGAGCAAGGTCGCTAAGATATGGGAGACCTCCAAACTACAGCATAACGGAGCATGGTCTTAGCCTGACATGCAAATTGAAGGATGAAGATTACATACGACTGTCAAACCTGTCTTCATCGCATTAGTTTATACATAACAGGGTTCAGTATTGTCAATCACTGAATTAGATAATTAGCAAGAGGTACCCACAAAAAAGGGCGGAAACAAAAGCATTACGTCCTCAATTATGGTCATCGTAGATAACAAATGTCCATCAAATTCAACATGTGAATTATGAATACGTTATTATTGCATAAAATACTTTGCTCGGTTCGTCCTTGGGAGCTCGAGTGCCCAATTGACCTCCAAAATATGTGATGCTCAAAATGAAAAGTTTGCATCTGCCCTTTGACTTCAATTGTATGTGATATGCCATTACAAGCGCATATCCGTGTCTTTTTTCATGTGCATGGTTTTGGAGGATGGACTAAGAGGAAAGCAGTCTGCCAACTACAAATTTAAGGTACACACCAGAAAAAAGTGTTTTAATGATGTCTTCTAGTGATCAACTTCCTCAATACAGTTTGCATACTTACTCTTGATGCTAAAGTTGAAAAAGAAACAAGGGAAAAAGAAAAGATAACACTAGCATAACTAATGATCTCGTATGCAGAATATGGTAAACAACACAACATTTGTAATAGAATATTTAGAAAAGAGATACAAGTTTACTAAACCAAAGAAGTGCCGACAAGATTTGTTTCTCCTATAACTTTAAATATGCTTCTAGGTGTAACTCAAATGATAAGTTAACATTCAATGCTTGGAGACTGGGTATTCAGATTATAAAATTTAACAGAAAATAAAACTGATGTATTTAACATCTAGCGTAGTGTTCAGTAAAACCACCTGTGATCCAGACATAGAGTCTGTGTCAATTAATATTTGAATGATTTCCAGAAACTGGCAGTGCGTTTCCTCTCCAAAATCAGTTATCATACCTTTGACCTGAGCAAAAGCCATCTTCCTTACTTGAGATTTCCCAACATGAAAGAAAAATAAACTAATAGCAACAAAACAAATCACTTGAAATAGATATTTATTTTAACACAAGCACAGCGATACTCCGTGTATGTGAAAGAAGAGTTTTAATATGAACTTGCATGATATGACATTCATGGCATTTAGTCTTGTACAAACAATTAGCTTGGATTCCTATATCATATGGTCATGATAATAAATTTAGATAAAGAAGAAAAGAAATATTTATGTGGACGTATTTCTGGCATATTGTATCCAAGTTCTCTAGAAATTGCAGTTGTGTCTGCATCTTGATGTCATATCCATCTCCATAAACCTTACTTCTACAGATTGCATGGGAGTTATATTAATAGGTGCCTCCAATTGCAAAGGCTATGGATGGCCCCAACTATCCATTTCCTTTCTAGCCAATTAGAACTGATAGAGTTTTTTGTTGATACCTAGTAGTCGCAGTTGTAGTCTTGTTACTGAATGACACAGCATTATAAGGTGATGATACGATAATTAATGGTTAATGAGCATGAAAAGACCAAATGACCTAACTTCATGGTCAAATTCCGCATATTCAACTACCTCGGTATCAAGGACTTGGGTTCTACTTTGTTATAACAACAATTCTTCATCTTAAACTATGGCAGTCACGTACTGTAATCTTGTTTTTCCAATATGTTATGTTAAAGGAACTTCATACAATTAAACGGAAGGTAATAAATCTTTCTACTGGCTTCATCCAAGTTTGTTGAGGTATAAGTCTACCCTTGTTGCACCATCAGTAGAGCATTTAAAGGTCTTCTTGGGCATGTCCAAACCATCTCCTTCAGTTTTTCTTTTTTCCTTTTTTTGATCCTCTATGAGAGATACCATCAACTTCTTATGAATATGCAAGCTTTATATCCTGTCTTTTGAGTATTGTTACTCATCCATCTCAACATGCTCATTTTTAATTACATTCTGGGCATTGTATCTTAATTGCCTAACAAAGCAATACTGGTGTAATAGCCATTTTATAAAAACCGTCCCTTTAAATTCAAAGTATTCTACAGCCACATAAATCTCCATAAGCACTTCTCCATTTCGACCATCCTGCTCTAATTTTATGAACATCATTCTATTTCATCATCATGATTAATTACAGTGCTATGTCATGAAAATGATTTTGGTCACATTTTGCACATATATAGATATATATATAGAGAGAGAGAGAGAGAGGATAACGGAGGAAATGTGCCAATAGAGAAAATTTCCTCCTTCGGCGACGAAAAAATACACCCTCGACGATTTTTTTTGACGATCGGCATCAACATCATCTTTATCATGTAAGATGTGGATTCATCAAATTTCATATGATTCCAACACTTTTTCACCGTTGATTTAGTGGATGCAAAATTAACGGTTTACCAACAATAGAACTTCTTATATTGCTAATTTAACGGTGAAAAAGTGGTGGAATAACGTGAAATTTGGTGAATCCACATCTTACATGATAAAGATGATGATTATGGGTGCCGATCGTCGAAAACAATCATGGAGAATATAGATATTTGATGCCACCTAACGAAAAAGCCTCCTACGGCCTTCTTTCTTCATTATCCATGTATGTATGTGTGTATTGTAGAGTGTTTTTCGTCGTCCCATTGAGATAGGATGCACTCGATTGTCAAGCATGTACAGATTCCCCATGTCTACGGTAGACCGGGGTTTATTAATTATGGTGATTCTAATCTCCAACAACCATGGACAAAACTTCCGTTAATTACCCATCGTTTTGAGGCGAGAGAACTTCCGATTAACAAGTCGTGCAAATCATGCGAACTCATTTTGTGAAAGTGTGAGTATGTGTTTGAAAACGATTTTTAGGTCTCTTTGAACATATCATGGGCCTCGCAGAGTTTACGGGGGTCCCGCTGCCCAGTCAGCAGGCGGGGGTCTCATCGATGCATAGGCTAGAGGACTTCAAATATTTTGATTCTGCATACACATTTATTTAAGGGTAGGGTGAACAACTTGAACGGTTTGGATAGTTAAAATATGTCGTAGATCGGGAGTTCCTGTTTTTAAAAAACGTGGATCGATTTGCAATGGAGCACTCTGATATATATATATATATATATATATATATATATATATATATATATATATATATATATATATATATATATATATATATATATATATATATATATATATATAAGTACTTAGATGATATCATTAATCAACAAAATAAAAAAATGATAAAATTCCAATAGCCAAAGTTGAGAATTATAAATGTCCACCTCATCCATCACAAAAGACAAAAATAATAAAATGAAAAGTCAACAATCCTCTTTCTCTTTCTCATTCATTACACACGCACACTCTCTCTCTCTCTCATGCTTCAAAGCCTAAAAAGAGATATGTCTTACAAATTTATACATGAGACCTTATATCTTTGTTATTTTGTATAACTCATAAATTTATCAATTCTAATATTATCATTAATCTCATTCATTTAATTTAAATTTAGAAAAACGATAGATTTCTTTAAAAAATTTCATGTAACGTCCAGGAGAAAAAAATTTACACATGCCTTTAGTGCGATGTATATGTTGTTCAAAATACACATATGTGCATCGCACGTGCAAAAATACTAGTGTGTGTATGTGTATGTGGGGGGGGCACCTCTGGAGAGGATACAATCTATGATGCACAGCCTCAATAAACCAGTGGAGGACAGAAATAATAACAACTGTGTTAACATGTAGGTACAGGACTCGAGCCAAGATACAGAGCTCCATTCAAGACTAAATGCAGTGCAGTGACATACAGAGATGGTCCAGGAGGAGTCTGTGGACACTGTAAGTCCACGTTACCTCTCTCGGTACATACGGGCTTGCGGAAATGATGAAAAACGATTTTTCTTTTAGTGGTAACATGGACTCAAAATACAGATCTTTGTTAAACAACTATCTAACAATCCTAACAAGAGTTTTACCTACTCGGTTAGGGGTTATACCTTAACTTGAACTCCTTCTCTTGGTCTCCTTGTGGTGGTCGGATGGTTCTCTCCACGTCGTCTCTTTGTGCCGAAGATGGATCCACCTGAAAGTTTCTACCTTTGGCTTCAACCTCGATCTTGAGTAAACTAGAACACTTGATTTGCTAAATCTTATGTACTAAGATGAGTAGAGGAGTGTGTTGGGTTTTATCTCTATAGTTCTTGCTTCTCAACACATGAGACAAGTAGAACCATGGACTAGAGAGAGAGCAAGAGGAAGAGGGAGAGCTTAAGGATGAGAGAGAGTGAGAATGATAGAATGAGCAAGACTTTTCTCACCCTTGCTCTCATAATCCAAAATAATCATAACCCATAATAGTAATTGAGTATTATGTGATGGTTCAGTCAAAATGGCAATATCATTTCATGCACTCATTTTGTGAAGAATAACAAGCAAGCAAAAGTCTTTGTCATGAAATGATAGCCATTGTAATGATGATGGTCAACTAGTCCAACTTAGTCAACCGGTCAACAAAGTCAACACTTCAACCCAACCATGGCACAATAATACTTAATTAATATTATCATTAATCATATTTCTTATTCTCATTAGGGTTTAGCAAAAATCAACAGTCAACAACCCTAATGAGAATCCTCTGTCTCTGTCTCACTATCAACTGTGCATACACACCCGCATCCGCGTTCCGAGGAACATGAATATAAACGAGATAAAACCAATCCTAAAACGTAAACTAGGATCTGGCTTAAACCAAACCCCGCTAGTGATAACTGCCCGGACACTAAACGTGCATAAGTGCACGGATGTGACCGAACCCTGTCGCAAAATCATGCGACCTCTACTCTTTTGCCTAAAGGCGGATAGCTCTCTGTGTGGGACTCTAAAGACTCGACACTACGCTGGCAGTGGGTTTAACCACAGACCGCAAGCGGCACTAGCTGTGCGTAACGGCCTCCAGGTAGATGCCGATAAGAGGACGGACGAGGTGAAACCCATCTGAACTCCTACTGGGCCTGAATGTGACAATCTCCGTACAGTCCGGTCTGTTCGTCTGAGAATATCGCATGGCGGGCCTAGGGGCGGTAAACGCCAGTCCCCTAATAGCGGTACAAGTCGTGTCGGAGTGTAGCCCAGAACACCCTGAGATAACACTGGAAACCTACCAGTATATCTCGCTTGCCCTAGCCAGGGACTTTGTGTAATGGCTCTCCTAGACACAGCGCGATATCAACCCCCAATAACGGGAGAGACGAATCCTGTCTAACCGTCACTGCCTCCAAGTGCTTCCGGACTGCACCCAACTACTACCTGTTTGCACGACTCCTTTGAGCCGTGGTAGGGTAGTAATCTAAGTACAGTGGGAACACACTCGAGGCGAAGTGACAGTGTCAAGTCAGCGGACTAAGTTGTACTCATGTCACTTGGGAACTGATAACTGACGATAGGTATAGTACCAACCAACAGTTCCCGACGAGTCCTGTCCAGTGTACTCGTAACCTAACGAGCACCCGCATACTATCTCAAGTACGACGTACTGACGGCTGTGGGACAGACTGTCTCCCCTGCTGGGATGAGAAGCGCATACGCTAGTCTACTCCGGAGTATCGATGCCATGTCTCGATAGTCCTACGACTAGGGACCTGCATAAGTATGTGCTTGTGGATTACCCAACCCCCATGAGTGTGACTGCCATCACAACGCTGGTAATCAAGCAAAGATCCTAAGGGCTCCACTAATGTGTATAGGTGATATACTAAAATAAACACATGTACACATTGAAGTAGAAACAAACCAAGTAGCATACTACTATTTTGAGCAAGATTGTCTATACAAGGTGAATATCCCAAGCTTCCATTAAGTAATATACAAACTAGTATGATACAATAATGACCTCTAGGGCATATACACTAACAATCTCTCACTTGCACTAAGGCCATGTACTGGCGTATCGAAGACCTATCATCTCGATCAGCCGCTCGAACTGAGTCTGGGGTATGGCCTTCGTGAGTGGATCAGCAGTGTTATCTTCCGTAGTAACTCTCCGAACCTCGATCTCCTGGCGACCCACGAACTTCCTGATCAGGTGATACCGCCTCAAGATATGTCTGGACTTCTGATGGGACCTGGGTTCCTTCGCTAAGGCTATAGCGCCATTGTTGTCACAATACAGCGGTATTGGATCAACACTGGTAGGAACCACCTGAAGCTCCGTGAGGAAATTCTTCATCCAGACAGCTTCCTTTGCGGCATCGCAAGCAGCTATGTACTCCGCTTCCATAGTTGAGTCAGCAACGGTTTTCTGCTTGGAGCTCTTCCAGCAAACCGCCCCTCCATTGAGGGTAAAGACACAACCCGACATGGACTTGGAGTCATCCTTGTCACTCTGGAAGCTGGAGTCGGAAAAGGCCTCGATGTGGAGGTCTTTTCCGCCATACACCAAGAACATCTCCTTAGTTCTTCTCAGGTACTTGAGAATGTTCTTTACCGCTATCCAGTGCTTCTCCCCTGGGTCCGACTGATACCGGCTTACAACGCTCAATGCGTATGCTACATCTGGTCTGGTACATAACATCGCATACATAATAGAGCCTACCACAGATGCGTAGGGTATTGATGACATGCGAGCCCTTTCCAAATCAGTCTTGGGAGACATCTCTTTGGAGAGGGTGATTCCGTGACAAGCCGGTAGATTACCGCGCTTGGAATCTTCCATACTGAATCATTTCAGTATGGTATCTGTAAGTCGATGTGCAACACCCCACGACTTGCGAGGAGGCGGAATTATGAAAAACGATCTTATTCTTTGCTTAAACATCGACTAACCGCATGAATCGAAGCTAAACGATAACTAACATCAAACATAGAAGTTCTAAACTACTATGTGAAGGAATTATACCTAAAGAACCGTGTCCTTCGTCTTTACGAACTCCACCTCCTCCTCGGCCTTCTCCAAGTAGTAGACGATCCACCACGAGAGCTATACTCCAAGTTTTGCCTCTAAACTTGAGGCAACTAGGTTTCTTTAAGTGCTAATCAAAGTACCTAGATGATATAGAGTGAGGGTTATGGATTAAGTAGTCTAACTAATCCTTGTACTCAACACATGAGAGGGGAGGATTAGGGTTTGAAGAGAGGAAGCTTGAGGAGAGAGAAGGTGAGAAGAATAATCAAATGAGAAAATGAGTTATTATAATATATATCAAGCATTATTGTTTTTCAAGAAAAAAAAAGAAAATGATTTACAACCATGCTTGATAAATATCTTATGGTGATTCATCTCCATGAGTCATTAAGCAATTATGAAGCATTAATGACATGGATGAATCATCCATATGACTCACTAATCTCATTTAATGTATATGCCACCTAAACCTCCTTAGTCACCATCTTTTAGAAGCTTCTCGCGTAATTACGAGAACGCCCCTCCTATCCGTGAAAACACGGAAAAACTTTAGACTGTATAAATCCATTAACCGGATACTGGTAACTGGCTTATACCAAAGCCGACTAGTAAAAACTGTCCGGATGTCGTACGTGCGTAAACACACGTATGTGTCCGAACCCTTGTCGTAAAACCATACGACCTCTATATCGTTTCGCCTGGAGTAGGGAAACTCTCTGTGTGGGACTCTAGAGACTCGACTACTACGCTGGCAGTGGGTTTAACCACAGACCGCAAGCGGCACTAGCTGTACGTAACGGTCCCCAGGTAGATGTCGATAAGAAGGCCGATGAGGAAACCCATCCGAACTCCTACTGAGTCTGATGTGACAATCTCCATACAGTCCGGTCTGTTCGTCTAAGACTATCGCATATCGGGCCTAGGGGGCGGCAAGCGTCAGTCCCCTAATAGCGGTATAAGTCGTGTCGGAGCGTAGCCCATTACACCCTGAGAAACTACTGGAACCTACCAGCAAATCTCGCTTGCCCTGGCCAGGGACTTTGCGTAATGGCTCTCTGACACAGCGCGATATCAACCCCCAATACCGGGAGAGACGAATCTTGTCTAACCGCCACTGCCTCCAAGTGCTCGGGACTGTACCCAACTGCTACCTGTTTGCACGACTCTTTTGAGCCGTGGTAGGGTAGCAATCTAAGAACAGTGGGACACACTCGAGGCGAAGTAGCAGTGTCAAGTCTGCGGACTATGCTGTACTCATGTCACCTGGGAACTGTTTACTGACGACTGGTATAAAACCAACCAACAGTTCCCTCTGAGTCCTGTCCGGTGTACCCGTAACCTAACGAGCACCTGCATACTATCTCCAGTACAACGTACTGACGGCTGTGGGACAGACCATCTCCCTAACGGGGATGAGAAGCGTACACACTAGTCTACTCCAGAGTATCGATGCCCTGTCTCGATAATCCAACGACTAGGGACCTGAATAAGGATGTGCTTGTAGACTATCCAGCCCCCACTAGTGTGACTGCCATTACAACGCTGGTAGTCAAGCAAGATCCTAAGAGCTCTATCAATACGTTTACTCACATATTAAGATAGAAAAACCAAGTAGCATACCACTATGTTTAGCAAGACTGTTATATATATGTGAATATCCCAAGCTTCCATTAAGTAATATACAAACTAGTATGATACAGTAATGGCCTTCTATGGCATAAACACTAACAATCTCCCACTTGCACTAGGGCCATGTACTGGTGTATCGAAGACCGATGATCTCGAGTAGCCTCTCGAACTGAATCTGAGGTAGGGCTTTAGTGAATGGATCAGCAATGTTATCCTCTGTATTTACTCTCTTTATCTCGATCTCCCGGCGATCTACGATCTCCCTGATCAGGTGATACCGCCTTAAGATGTGTCTGGACTTCTGATGGGACCTGGGTTCCTTCACTAAAGCTATAGCGCCGTTGTTGTCGCAATACAGAGGTATTGGACCAACACTGGTAGGAACCACCTGAAGTTCTGTGAGGAACTTCTTCATCCAGACAGCTTCTTTTGCGGCATCGCAAGCAGCTATGTACTCCGCTTCCATCGTTGAGTCAGCAACGGTGTCCTGCTTGGAACTCTTCCAACAGACCGCCCCTCCATTGAGGGTAAAGACATAACCCGACATGGACTTGGAGTCATCCTTGTCACTCTGGAAGCCGGAATCAGCATAGGCCTCCATCCTGAGGTCCTTTCCGCCGTAAACCAAAAACATCTCCTTAGTCCTTCTCAGGTACTTGAGAATGTTCTTTACTGCTATCCAGTGATTCTCCCCTGGGTTTGCCTGATACCGGCTTACAACGCTCAATGCGTATGCTACATCTGGTCTGGTACATAACATCGCATACATTATAGAGCCTACCGCAGAAGCGTAGGGTATAATCGACATGCATTCCCTTTCCAAATCAGTCTTGGGAGACATCTCTTTGAAGAGGGTGATTCCGTGACAAGCCGGTAGGTTACCGCGCTTAGAATCTTCCATACTGAATCTTTTCAATATGGTGTCTATGTACCTGGACTGTGAAAGTCCCAACATCCTCTTTGATCTATCACGATAGATCTGGATCCCCAGAATGTAGGTGGCATCACCCAGGTCCTTCATGGAGAATTTATGTGACAAGAATCTTTTGACTGACTGTAGCATAGGAATATCATTTCCTATTAGGAGAATGTCATCCATGTACAAGACGAGGAATACAACAACTCTCCCTACAATCTTACTGTATATGCATGGTTCATCTGGATTTTTGATAAAGTCGAATTCTTTGACAGTATCATCAAAACAGATGTTCCAACTCCGCGATGCCTGCTTTAGTCCATAAATGAACTTAAGCAGCTTGCATACTTTACCGCTGCTCCCACTCTGAATGAATCCCTCTGGCTGATCCATATAGACGCTCTCTTCTAAATTTCCATTTAGAAAGGCCGTCTTTACGTCCATCTGCCAGATCTCATAATCGTGGAAGGCAGCAATAGCAAGAAGGACCCGAATGGATTTCAGCATAGCCACTGGAGAAAAGGTTTCGTCATAGTCCAAACCAGGTCTTTGACGGAAACCCTTTGCAACATGTCTAGCCTTATAGGTTTCAACCTGTCCATCTACACCAATCTTCTTTCTGAAGATCCACTTGCATCCTACGGGTTTTACCCCATCTGGAGTAGTATCCAAAGTCCATACTTTGTTAGTGTACATGGACTCCATTTCGGTCCGCATTACATCCAGCCATTTTACCGAGTCGCCGCTCTGAATGGCTTGCTGGAAGCTAGTAGGGTCGTCATTATCAATGACGCAATCTTCTCGATCCCCGTCTATGAGAAAACCGTAGTATCTCTCAGGCGGATGAGACTGCCTACTACTTCTGCGGATAGGCGCTGGTATGTCCCTTTCTTCTGAAACTTCTTGTTCTACCAAACTTTCAGTAACAGCTTGTGGTTCTGGAATTTCTTCCAGTTCTACTGCGCTCCCACTCTTCTGATTTTCTAAAAATTCAGTTTCTAAGAAGCGGGCATGACGAGAAACAAAAACCTTTTGTTCCTCTGCGTAGTAGAAGCAATATCCCATGGAGTTCTTTGGATATCCCACAAACTTACACTCTACTGAGCGTGCCTCGAGCTTGTCCGGATGCTGCTTTTTTACAAAAGCTGGACATCCCCATGTCTTCAGGTACTGAAGATAGGGTTTCTTCCCACTCCACATCTGATATGGCGTGGTAGGCACAGTCTTAGTTGGAACCTTGTTCAAAAGATATG
The DNA here is from genome assembly GCA_030015575.1 of Agapanthus africanus. Lineage (NCBI taxonomy): Eukaryota > Viridiplantae > Streptophyta > Magnoliopsida > Asparagales > Amaryllidaceae > Agapanthus > Agapanthus africanus. The sequence continues at coordinate 233,324,272 of JASDDO010000012.1, forward strand.
CCGCTGATTTTAGCGCATAACCCTAGAATGATCGCGGTAACTCAGCCTTACTCATCATGGAATGAACCATATCCAATAGGGTTCGATTCCTCCTTTCCGATACACCGTTGTGTTGTGGTGTGTATGGAGGAGTAAGCTGAGAGAGAATTCCTTTCTCTTTTAAGTAACCCAGGAACTCAGCACTTAAGTATTCACCACCTCGATCAGATCTCAGTGTCTTAATACTTTTGCCTGTTTGGTTTTCCACTTCATTCTTGTATTCTTGGAATTTCTCAAAGGCCTCGGATTTATGCTTCATCAAGAAGACATGTCCATACCTAGAGAAATCATCCGTAAAAGTAATGAAGTAGGAATAACCACCTCGCGCATGTATAGACATTGGACCGCACACGTCACTGTGTACGAGTCCTAAGAGCTCGCTCGCTCTTACTCCGTGTCCAGTAAACGGAGTCTTTGTCATCTTTCCCATGAGACAAGATTCACAAGTGGCATAAGATTGATATTCGAACAGATTCAAATATCCTTCTCTATGTAACTTCGTTAATCATGTTTCATTGATGTGACCTAGTCTACAATGCCATAAGAAAGCCTGATTCATTTCTGGAGACTTTCTTTTAAGCGTGTTCTGGACATTGAAAACCTGAGCTTGATTCAATACGTATATACCGTCATCTAATGTACCGGACCCAATCAGAACTTGATTTAGGTGGATGTGAACTACATCGCTTACGAATGTAAAGTCATATCCCTCTCTTGAAAGTGAGGATACTGATATGATATTACAAGTCAAACTAGGTACATACAGACAGTTACGTAGAATCAATATTTGCCCACTTGTCAAACCTAGGCGATATTCTCCCACGGATTCAGCGTCCACGCTCATTCCGTTTGCAACTCTGAGAGACAAATCACCTATCCTTATAACTTTACGGTTTCTCAAAGCATGTAACGAATTACAGATATGAGATCCTGCTCCGGTATCTAGTACCCAGGAAGTAGAGTTAATTGACAAACAGTTCTCAATTACAAACACACTTGAGGCTGAAGCCACAACATGCTTCGTATCCTGGCTACTGGCTTCCAAAGCCCTGCAATCCTTCTGCCAATGTCCATTCCCATAACAATAGGAACATCCCTCCTTGCCTACACCAAGTCCCAAAACTTTTGCTCTTCCCTTTCCTCCTACTTTACTGACACTGTATATCGGCTTTGTAGAGGTCTTCTTCTTTTCATCCTTTGCTTTTGCCCTGGATGTAGAAGAAGAAGGTCCCCCATTAAGCAGAGCTTGTGTCTCCCTGGTTTCTTTCAGGGTATAAGTAGAGGATAGGGACTGTGGAAATAAGTCAGCATATGACCTGTTTCCCAACGTGGTCTCCAGGTCCTTGAGCTCATCAATATAGCTAGTCATCGTAAGGACGTCGTCCCTTACAGATGACCCGTCAGCCGACCTCGCTTGAATTAATTCATTCGAGGCCTCGTATCTTGCGATATGAGATTGCTCTCCATATAAATCTTTGTTATGGAGAAAGATGGAAATAAAGTCCATCTTCTCGTGCTGCTTCTGGTTTATACCATCAACTGAAGCCAACACGAGGCACTTGGCTTTCGCTTTATCCTTTTCCTTTGTCTGACGGATATCCTTATCCGCGACGGTGGAAACTGGACCTGGGACGACGGGATCTTGAGCAGTAATAGGGTGGTCTAGCTTGTCATAGGCAATGGTCATCTGGACAGACCTTTGCCAGTCATATAAGTTAGATTCAGTCAACTTGTTATCTAGATGTAACCTAGTCATGGTCACAAGGTCGCTGCAATGAGAGAGAGAGAAGAAAACACTTTAGCATGATGCTCTTGCAAGTTTAGATTTAGTTTTTTAATTTATCTAAACTGGATGGCTCCCACTGTTTCTCGAATCCTTTCTCAAACCATAAAAGAAGAATTAGCCAGGACTATTCTCACTGTACAATACTTGCTTAACCGTTCAGCCAGGCTAGTGTCGGTACTTCGAGGGAGGTTTTCCAACGCTTTCGCGAAGTTCCTTAATTAAATAACCTTTTTTCTCTGGGGGCGTAACCTCGCTGACACCTTTCTTGACACCTACTTGGTTTATAGCATTGATCGTTAAGTGACGAATCTCCTGATAAGTAGCATATACTCACAGTAGGATCGGGATCCAAATATCATCGTATGATAATGTTGAAGGAATCCTACCAACATTCATCAAACTCCAAATGGTATGCATCTCTTTGCAAATTTCAGTTTCTTTAGAAATTCCCGATATAGATTTTTGCCCCATGTTCTTATGACCTTGACGAAAGCCAACAAATCATAAAACACATGTCAAGTTCTGCCCATCATTATCTTGTTAATTTGAACCCACCCGTATATACCCTTGACGAAAGCCAACAAGGTTATACGACTGTCCCAAACCAACTCATCTATCTATACAACAAATGAATACCCCAGCAGCTACCAAACACTATGCCTTGACGAAAGCCAACAAACATAGCTTGAATACTACTGACCATCCCTAAGAAATGACGGAGGGCTACGACTGGTTTTGGAGAAACCGTGAACGTAGTGAACTTGATATAATCGAAGGAACCTGATAGCTTTTTAAAAGGAGTGGTTAAAGCTCCGCAATTAAAAATTCCGCTCTTTTAAAATAACCGAGTGGTTTCTTTTAAATTGTTCCAACGATTCAACTTTTGGTTTATTTTCTTTGCATTATAAATAATGCGTCCCATCATTAACCTATCATTGCAGAAAACAACGAAAATACAACGTCCTCTTATGCCATCCGCATTCGCCACGGGGTCCCGTCATCACCCGTTAGGTTACTTAACTAACGGCAGAGCGGAGGCTGGGCTAGCGCGGGTGTAAAACATAAGTGACGTCTAAATAGCTATCATATATAGATATTGTACATTCGTCAGACGCAATAATAGGCATTCCAGATCTCAGATGAACTTTATTGGATTTACAAGCAATCCGTGTTTGTTTTGAGCCTGCAACAAAAGACGGATTACACAGTTGTGATGAATATCTTTTACCCCACCCAAGACCCCTACGGGTACGGCAAACTACCCGCCCGGCAGTTTGTGCACCCCACCTTGGGTCTGTCCTAGGAGCAAAAACAGTAAAATGAAATAATACAACGGTGGCTACAACCGCAACCTGGATGTGCCCCGCAAAATAATATTACAACAAATTACATTTACATCAAATGAATTAAATAATAACCCATCACATAACCCCGGCTATACATCACAACAGTCCAACACAGTTCATATCCACAAACAGTAAAAACCATTACAGAAATGTGCAACCCCCTGCCAACCGACATACTAGCAGTTAGGGGAGGTTTACGAACACATTATACAAACACAGATATAATCCAACAAGCAAATACCGTATAATTTCGATCGATTAAACACATTTAATTTTGCTCCAATACTTCTCTGTAAATCTGAAACCTAAGCAAAAATTAAAAAATTCCAGAAAATACCAAATATCACAAAGAACCTACACAGGAAAATTAGGCTGATGAATCGGCAACTCGGCGGCGGAATCGCGGCGGATCGGTGCAATCCGCCGCGGTTCCGCGGCGCTTTAGCCGATTCATGTGCCCAGTTTTCTTGGGTGTTCTAATACTATCATTTAGGGCTATCTGAAGGTCCCTGAAAAATTTTTGGACCTCATTTAAAAATCGACAGAAACTCATGATATCGGGGTTTTCATGTTTGTTTTTTTCCGTTCGAAATTCATACAATTTTGCAAGTGAGTTATTTATTGTTTAGCGAGGCTCTGATACCACTGTAAGTCGATGTGCAACACCTCACGACTTGCGGGGAGGCTGAAATATGAAAAACGATCTTGTTCTTTGCTTAAACATCGACTAACCGCATGAATCGAAGCTAAACGATAACTAACATCAAACATAGAAGTTCTAAACTACTATGTGAAGGGATTATACCTAAAGAACCGTGTCCTTCGTCTTTACGAACTCCACCTCCTCCTCGGCCTTCTCCAAGTAGTAGACGATCCACCACGAGAGCTATACTCCAAGCTTTGCCTCTAAACTTGAGGCAACTAGGTTTCTTTAAGTGCTAATCAAAGTACCTAGATGATATAGAGTGAGGGTTATGGATTAAGTAGTCTAACTAATCTTTGTACTCAACACATGAGAGGGGAAGATTGGGGTTTGAAGAGAGGAAGCTTGAGGAGAGAGAAGGTGAGAAGAATAATCAAATGAGAAAATGAGTTATTATAATATATATCAAGCATTATTATTTTTCAAGAAAAAAAAAAAGAAAATGATTTACAACCATGCTTGATAAATATCTTATGGTGATTCATCTCCATGAGTCATTAAGCAATTATGAAGCATTAATGACATGGATGAATCATCCATATGACTCACTAATCTCATTTAATGTATATGCCACCTAAACCTCCTTAGTCACCATCTTTTAGAAGCTTCTCGCGTAATTACGAGAACGCCCCTCCTATCCGTGAAAACACGGAAAAACTTTAGACTGTATAAATCCAATAACCGGATACTGGTAACTGGCTTATACCAAAGCCGACTAGTAAAAACTGTCCGGATGTCGTACGTGCGTAAACACACGTATGCGTCCGAACCCTTGTCGTAAAACCATACGACCTCTATATCATTTCGCCTGGAGTAGGGAAACTCTCTGTGTGGGACTCTAGAGACTCGACTACTACGCTGGCAGTGGGTTTAACCACAGACCGCAAGCGGCACTAGCTGTACGTAACGGTCCCCAGGTAGATGTCGATAAGAAGGCCGATAAGGAAACCCATCCGAACTTCTACTGAGTCTGATGTGACAATCTCCATACAGTCCGGTCCGTTCGTCTAAGACTATCGCATATCGGGACTAGGGGGCGGTAAGCGTCAGTCCCCTAATAGCGGTATAAGTCGTGTCGGAGCGTAGCCCATTACACCCTGAGAAACTACTGGAACCTACCAGCAAATCTCGCTTTCCCTGGCCAGGGACTTTGCGTAATGGCTCTCTGACACAGCGCGATATCAACCCCCAATACCGGGAGAGACGAATCCTGTCTAACCGCCACTGCCTCCAAGTGCTCGGGACTGCACCCAACTGCTACCTGTTTGCACGACTCCTTTGAGCCGTGGTAGGGTAGCAATCTAAGAACAGTGGGACACACTCGAGGCGAAGTAGCAGTGTCAAGTCTGCGGACTATGCTGTACTCATGTCACCTGGGAACTGTTTACTGACGACTGGTATAAAACCAACCAACAGTTCCCTGTGAGTCCTGTCCGGTGTACCCGTAACCTAACGAGCACCTGCATACTATCTCCAGTACAACGTACTGACGGCTGTGGGACAGACCATCTCCCCAACTGGGATGAGAAGCGTACACACTAGTCTACTCCGGAGTATCGATGCCCTGTCTCGATAATCCAACGACTAGGGACCTGAATAAGGATGTGCTTGTAGACTACCCAGCCCCCACTAGTGTGACTGCCATTATAACGCTGGTAGTCAAGCAAGATCCTAAGAGCTCTATCAATACGATTACTCACATATTAAGATAGAAAAACCAAGTAGCATACTATTATGTTTAGCAAGACTGTTATATATATGTGAATATCCCAAGCTTCCATTAAGTAATATACAAACTAGTATGATACAGTAGTGGCCTTCTAGGGCATAAACACTAACAGTGTCAATGTACCTGGACTGTGAAAGTCCCAACATCCTTTTAGATCTATCACGATAGATCTGGATCCCCAGAATGTAGTTGGCATCGCCTAGGTCCTTCATGGAGAACATCTGTGACAAGAATCCTTTGACTGATTATAGCATAGGAATATCATTTCCTATTAGGAGAATGTCATCGACGTACAAGACGAGGAATACCACATTTCTCCCTACAATCTTACTGTAAATGCATGGTTCATCTGGGTTTTTGATAAAGTCGAATTCTTTGACAGTATCATCAAAGCAGATGTTCCAACTCCGCGATGTCTGCTTCAGTCCATAGATGGACTTGAGCAACTTGCACACTTTACCGCTGCTCCCACTCTGAATGAATCCCTCTGGCTGATCCATATAGACGCACTCTTCCAAATTTCCATTTAAAAAAGCCGTCTTTACGTCCATCTGCCAGATTTCATAATCGTGGAAGGCAGCAATGGCAAGAAGGATCCGAATGGATTTGAGCATAGCTACCGGAGAAAAGGTCTCGTCATAGTCCAAACCAGGTCTTTGTCGAAAACCCTTTGCAACAAGCCTAGCTTTATAGGTTTCAACATGCTCATCTACACCAATCTTCTTTCTGAAGATCCATTTGCAGCCTACGGGTTTTACCCCTTCTGGAGCAAAGTCCAAAGTCCAAACTCTGTTGGTGTACATGGACTCCATCTCGGTCCGCATTGTATCCAGCCATTTTACTGAGTCACCGCTCTGAATGGCTTGCTGGAAGCTAGTAGGCTCATCATAATCAATAGTGCAATCCTCTCTATCTCTGTCTATGAGAAAACCGTAGTATCTCTCGGGCGGATGAGACTGCCTACTACTCCTGCGGAGCGACGCAGGAATCTCCGATTCTCCTGAAACTTCTGGTTCTTCCAAGCTTTCAGTAATAGTTTGTGGTTCTGGAATTTCTTCCAGTTCTATTGCGCTCCCACTTATCTGATTTTCCAAAAATTCAGTTTCCAAGAAGTGGGCATGCGGAGAAACAAAAACTTTTTGTTCTTCTGCGGAATAAAAAAGATACGCTCTGGAGTTCTTTGGGTATCCCACAAACTTACACAGTACTGAGCGTGCCTCGAGCTTGTCCGCATGCTGCTTCTTTACAAAAGCTGGACATCCCCATGTCTTAAGATACTTAAGACAGGGTTTCTTCCCACTCCACATCTGATATGGGGTGGTAGGCACAGTCTTGGTTGGAGCCTTGTTCAAGAGATATGCAGCTGTTTCTAGTGCATAACCCCAGAAAGATTGCGGTAACTCAGCTTTACTCATCATGGAACGAACCATATCCAATAAGGTTCGATTCCGCCTTTCAGATACACCGTTGTGTTGTGGTGTGTATGGAGGAGTACGCTGAGAGAGAATTCCACTCTCTTTTAAGTAGTCCAGAAACTCGGCACTCAAGTATTCACCACCTCGATCAGATCTCAGTGTCTTTATACTTTTGCCTGTTTATTTTTCAACTTCATTCTTGTATTCCCGAAATTTCTCAAAGGCCTCGGATTTGTGCTTCATTAAGAAGACATGTCCATACCTAGAGAAATCATCTGTGAAAGTAATGAAGTATGAATAACCACTTCGCGCATGTGTAGACATTGGACCACACACATCACTGTGTATGAGTCCCAAGAGCTCGCTCGCTCTTACTCCGTGTCCAGTGAACGGAGTCTTTGTCATCTTTCCCATGAGACAAGGCATAAGACTGATACTCGAACGGATTCAAGTATCCCTCTTTATGTAACTTAGTTAATCGTGTCTCATTAATGTGACCCAGTCTACAATGCCATAAGAAAGCTTGATTTGTTTCCGGAGACTTTCTTTAAGTGTGTTCTGGACACTGAAAATCTGAGCTTGATTCAATACGTATATCCCGTTATTTAATGTACCTGACCCAATCAGAACTTGATTTAGGTGGATGTGGACCACATCGCTTACAAAAGTAAAATCATATCCTTCCTTAGAAAGTAAGGATACAGATATGATATCACAAGTCGCACCTGGTACATACAAACAGTTACGCAGAATTAATATCTGCCCAGCTGTCAGTCCAAGATGATATCCCCCTACGGATTCAGCATCCATGCTCATTCCATTAGCAACCCTGAGAGTTATATCACCTTTCCTGATAACCCTACGGTTTCTCAGAGCCTGTAATGAATTACAGATGTGAGATCCTGATCCGGTATCCTATACCCAGGAAGTAGGGTTAACTGACATACAGTTCTCTATTACAAACACACCCGAAGCCGAAGCCACAACATGCTTCGAATTCTGGCTACTGGCTTTGCTAGCCCTGCAATCCTTCTGCCAATGTTCATTCCTGTAACAACAGGAACGTCCCTCTTTTACTACATCCAGTCCCGAAACTTTTGCCCTTCCCTTTCCTTCTCCTTCCCTGGTTTCCTTCAGGGTATAAGCAGAGGGCAGGGACTGTAGAATCAAGTCAGTATTTGACCCGTTCTCCAACATGGTCTTCAGGTCCGTGAGCTCAAAACAGCTGGTCTCTGTAAGGACGTTGCCCCCTACAGATGACCCGACAGCCAACCTCGCTTGAAGCAATTCGTTCGAGGTCTCATATCTTGCGATACGAGATTGCTCTCCATATAAATCTTTGTTATGGAGGAAGATAGAAACTGAGTCCATCTTCTCGTGTTGCCTCTGGTTTGCACCATCAACTGAGGCTAACACGAGGCACTTGGCTTTCGCACATTCTTTTTCCGATGTCATACGGATGTCAATGTCCGTGACAGGGGAAACTGGTCCTGAGACGGAAGGGGTTTGATTAGTTAAGAGGTGTCCCAGCTTGTCATGGGTAATGGACATCTGGACAGACCTTTGCCAATCATAACAGTCAGGTTCAGTCATTTTATTATCTAGATGTAACCAATGTGTGGTCACTAGGTCGCTGCAATTAAGAGAGAGAAGAAAACACTCAGCATGATGCTCTTGCAAGTTTAGATTGGTTTTTAATTTATCTAAACAGGATGGCTCCCACTGTTTCTCGAATCCCTCCTCAAACCAAAAAGGAAGAATTAGTCAGGATCAATCTCACCGTACAATACTTGCTTAACCGTTCAGCCAGGCTAGTGTCGGTACTTCGAGGGATGTTTTCCAACGCTTTCGCGAAGTTCCTTAATTAAATAACCTCTTTTCCCTGGGGCGTAGCCCCGCTAACACCTTTCTAGACACCTACTTGGTTTATAGCATTGATCGTTAAGTGAGAAATTTCCCGAGGAGTAGCATATACTCACAGTAGGATCGGGATCCAAATATCATCGAGTGACAAAACTGAAGGAATCCTACCAGAATCATCACACTCCAAATGGTATGCAGTGCTAGCAAGTTTCAGGTTCTTTTGAAACTCCCGATATGGATTTTTGCCCCATGCTCTTATGACCTTGACGAAGGTCAACAAATCATAAGTCACATGTCAAGTTCTACCCGTCATTGTCCAGGTTAATTTGAACCCATCCGTATATACCCTTGACGAAGGTCAACAAGGTAATATGACTGTCCCGAACCAACGCATCTATCTATGCTACATATGAACACCCAACAGCTACCAATCACTATGCCTTGACGAAGATTAACAAACATAGCTTGAATACTATTGAATATTCATACGAAATGACGGAGGGCTACGAATGGTTTTGGCGAAACCGTGAACGTAGTGAACTTGATATAATCGAAAGAACCTTGATAGCTTTTAAAAGGAGTGGCTTAAGCTCCGCGTTTAAAAGTTGTTTTTGAAAAGAAACCGAGTGGTTTTTGAAATTGTTCCAACGACGTTTACTTGGTTTATTTTCTTGCATTAAATTTAATGCGTCCCATCATTTAATCCTACCATTGCAGAAAACAATGAAAATATGGCGTACGCTTATGCCATCCGCATTCGCCACGGGGCCCCATCATTACCCGTTAGGTTACTTAACTAACGACAGAGCGGGGGCTGGACTAGCGCGGATGCAAAACATAAGCAACACCTAAATAGATATCATATATAGATATACACATTCGTCACATGCAATGATAGCCATTCCATATCACAGATGAACACATTGGATATACTAGGAATCCTCATTCCGTACGAACCTGTAACGAAGAGCGGATTACACGGTCGCGATGAATAGCCAAGACCCCACCCTAGACCCCTACGGGTACGGCAAACTACCCGCCAAGTACCCGAAGCGAAGCAACCTCCCTCAACACCGTGAGTAGGCCACTCGGCACTTCGAGATACCCGGTAGTTTGTGCACCCCACCTTGGGTCTATCCTAGGAGCAAAAACAGTAAAAGAAATTATACAATGACGGCTACAACCCCATCCCGGTTGTGCGGCCATATAAATAATATTACATCAATTACAAATTATATGAATTGAAAGAAAAAGAAAACTCTCATCTCACAACCCCCGGCTATTCATCCGCGACAATCCAATGAATTCATATACACATACCATCAACATTACAGATCACAGATATGTATAATCGACGTATAGCGATTAGCAGACGTTCAATACATATATCACATCACAGATATAACCCGTTAGCTTAAGTCTTTAGAAGTTCGATCAAAATACGAATTTTTAGACCCCAAAAACAAATTTTTCTTTCTGGAAAAACTGGGCAGAAAAAACATATTCCAAAAATCCCAAAACAGCCCCAGAAAAACACTGCAGGAGAATTGTGCCACGACCGAGTCAACTCGGCCGCGGAACCGCGGCGGGAGCATGCTCCCGCAGCGTTTCCGCGGCGCTTTGACCGAGTCGGTGGACCAATTTTCTTGTGTGGGTTTTAAAAAGCCTGAGCCGATTTTTAGTGTCAGATTAATTATTTTTTGAACAGAAAACAGAATCGGCAGAAACTTGAAAATACGGGCATGTTTCGCGACTTTTTCTCCGATCGAACTTCTAGTTACTTTGCTAACATGTTAGATAGTGTTTAACTAGGCTCTGATACCACTGTAAGTCCACGTTACCTCTCCCGGTACTTACGGGCTTGCGGAAATGATGAAAAACGATTTTTCTTTTGGTGGTAACATGGACTCAAAATACGGATCTTTGTTAAACAACTATCTAACAATCCTAACAAGAGTTTTACCTACTCGGTTAGGGGTTATAGCTTAACTTGAACTCCTTCTCTTGGTCTCCTTGCGGTGGTCAGATGGTTCTCTCCTCGTCGTCTCTTTGTGCCGAAGATGGATCCACCTGAAAGCTTCTACCTTTAGCTTCAACCTCGATCTTGAGGAAACTAGAACACTTGGTTTGCTAAACCTTGTGTACTAGGATGAGTAGAGGAGTGTGTTGGGTTTTATCTCTATGGTTCTTGCTTCTCAACACATGAGACAAGTAGAACCATGGACTAGAGAGAGCAAGAGGAAGAGGGAGAGCTTGAGGATGAGAGAGTGTGAGAATGATAGAATGAGCAAGACTTTTCTCACCCTTGCTCTCATAATCCAAAATAATCATAACCCATAATAGTAATTGAGTATTATGTGATGGTTCAAGTCAAAATGGTAATATCATTTCATGCACTCATTTTGTGAAGAATAACAAGCAAGCAAAAGTCTTTGTCATGAAATGATAGTCATTGTAATGATGATGGTCAACTAGTCCAACCTAGTCAACCGGTCAACAAAGTCAACCCTTCAACCCAACCATGGCACAATAATACTTAATTAATATTATCATTAATCATATTTCTTATTCTCATTAGGGTTTAGCAAAAGTCAACAGTCAACAACCCTAATGAGAATGCTCTGCCTCTGTCTCACTGTCAACTGTGCATACACACCCGCATCCGCGTTCCGAGGAACACGAATACAAACGAGATAAAACCAATCCCAAAATGTACACTAGGATCTGGCTTAAACCAAAGCCCTCTAGTGATAACTGTTAGTTATATGTATGCCCTAGAGGCCATTACTGTACATTGGATGTATATTGTAGTGGATGCTGGGACATATATAGGTAGGACTTTCTTGCTCGACATGATAATACGCTATCTGGTTGCTCTTTATCTTAACATGTATACTTTCTGTCTCTCTGATTACATGTTGATAAAGCCCTTAGGATGTGTACTCGACTTTCAGGACTATGATGAAAATCATACTAGTGGGGCCTGGGTAGTCAATGAGTACATCCTTCATTGTTCCTAGTCGTGGGAATATCGAGACGGGGCATCGATATTCCGGAGTAGACTAGCGTATATCTTCTCGACCCATGTGATGGGCGATGGATGATCCCATATCCATTGGTGCTTGACATCGGAGATGGTATGCGGGTGCTCAGTGGAGACTAGGTACACTGAACGGACTCGCCGAGAACTCCCAGATGGTATTATACCTCACGTCAGATGGCAGTTCTCAGAGTCGTGGTAGGGTGGAAATCAAAGCACAGTGGGAGACACACAAGACTCTATGACAATCTCGGGTCAACAGACTAAGTTGTACCAGTGTCACCAGAGAACTGCCATCTGACGTGAGGTATAATACCATCTGGGAGTTCTCGGCGAGTCCGTTCAGTGTATCCAGTCTCCACTGAGCACCCGCATACCATCTCCGATGTCAAACACCAATGGATATGGGATCATCCATCGCCCATCACATGGGTCGAGAAGATATACGCTAGTCTACTCTGGAATATCGATGCCCCGTCTCGATATTCCCACGATTAGGAACAATGATCTTCATCATTGTCCTGGAAGTCGAGTACACATTCTAAGGGCTTTATCAACATGTAATCAGATAGACAGAAAGTATACATGTTAAGATAAAGAGCAACCAGATAGCGTACTATCATGTCGAGCAAGAAAGTCCTACCTATATATGTCCCAGCATCCACTACAATATACATCCAATGTACAGTAATGGCCTCTAGGGCATACATATAACTAACAATCTCCCACTTGCACTAGGGCCATCTGTAGCAGTAGTTGTAGTATCTAATACTCAACCATCCTTATAAGTCTCTCTATGGGAAAAGGACTTTGTGAGTGGATCCGCCGTGTTGTCCTCTAAGTCTACTCTCCTAACCTCGATCACCTTGGAGATCAACTATCTCCATGATCAGGTGATGCTGCCTCAGAATATGTCTGGGTCACTGATGGGATCGGGGTTCCTGGGCCAAAGCCACACTTCCATTGTCATATAATGGTAGGAACCTAGTTCATCTTATGAACCAATATACACCCAAACTGCCTCTTTGGTAGCATCTTTAATAGCGATGTTACCAGCCTTTATCGTCTAGTCTGCCACGGTATCTAGCTTGGAACTCTTCCAACATACCGTCCCTTCACTGAGGGTAAAGACAATGCTTGCGACTGACATTCAGTCGTCCTTATCACCCTGGAACCTTTCCAGTGATTCTCCCCAGGATCAACTGATACCATCTCACTATAACTAATGAGAATCCTAACATCCATTTAGATCTATCTCATAGATCCAAAACCTAGGATTTAGGAGGTATCACTTTGATCCTATATGGAGAATCTATGTGATAAGAGGAGATCGACCGATCGTAGCAAAGGAAACTCCTTTCCTATCGAGAGTATGTCATCCACGTACTCTACAAGGATCATTACCATACTCTATACTACCCTTTTGTACATACAAGGTTCATCTACCATTTTGATGAAGTCAAACTCTTTGACTACCACATCAAAACAGATGTTCCAACTCCGCGATGCCTGCTTTATCCTGTAAAGCAACTTGCACACGTTTCCGCTGCTCCCACTGTTTACGAAGCCCTCTGGCTGTGTTCTTATAGACGTTCTCTTCTAAATCAGTATTTAGAAAAGCAGTCAGGGCACCCAACCACCAGATATCGTAGTCATGGTATGTAGCAATGTTAAGTAGGATCCGGATGGACTTAAGCATAGTCACTTGGAAAAGGTTTCATCATTATCCACGCCTGGTCGATGACGAAAAAAACTTCAACAAGTCTAGCTTTGAAAGTCTCAACTTTTCCATCTACACCAAGTAATCTTCTCAAGATATACTTGCTCTTGATGAGGATTTAACCCTTCAGATATAGCATCCAAAGTCCATACTTTGTTGGTGTACATGGATTCCATCTCAGATCGCTAAGCATCCAGCCATTCTTATAGAGTCCCTACTCTTGATGACCTGCTCGAATCTAGTTGGGTCATTATCTCATGATGCAATCATCGCTCCAACTGTCATCGAGAAACCGAAGTATCTCTCAGGCAGGTGAGGAACCCTACTAGATCGGCGGAGAGGCTGAGGTTCGTCGGGGACTATTGAATCCTTTGGTTCTGTCAAATCAGCTGCAGTTTTGTATAGCTGGAACCTTTCCAGTTCTACAGAACTGACCTTGCCTCGATTTTATCCGGATTTTGCTTTTAGACATAGGCCGGACAACCCCAAATCTTAACTCGCTTAAGAGATGGGTTCTTCCCATACCATATCTCATATGGAGTGGTAGGCACTGATTTGATTCGAACCTAATTCAATAGGTATGCAGTTTCTCAAGTGCATAACCCCAAAAGGAAATAGGTAACTCAGTAGTACTCATCATAGAGTACACCATATCTAATACGGTGCGATTGCTCCGCCCTGATACACCGTTGTGCTGTGGTGTATTCAGAGGAGTAATACTGAGAGAGAATCTCATTTTCTTTTAGAATAGTCCAAGGATTCCATGCACAAGTATTCTCCTCCCTGATCTTATCATAGGACATAATACTTATACCCGGTTTTTGGTTCTTTACTTCTAACTTATATTCTGTAAATATCTCAAAAGCTCCGGACTTATGTTTCAACAGGAACATATGACTGAATCTTGAGAGATTATCAGAGAATGTAATGAAGTACAAAGAACCGGTCTTGGCATGTGTAGACAGGGGATCTTACATACATCATCATGTATCAATCCCAAGGGTTTACTAACCCTTTCTCTGTTTCCAATAAACAGAGCTATGGTCATCTTATCTTCGTGACATGACTGGAAAGTTTCACAAGATGTAAATTCAATACGATTTAAATATGCATCTTAAATGTAACTTAAGCCAGTCGGGTCACATTGATATGACCTAGTCTACAATGGCTCAAGAAGGATTCGTTCATTTTTGAACTCTTCCTCTTGTGTGTGTTTCGTATACTAGGAACTGTAGTTTGATTTAGAACATCAATGCTTTTAGATAACGTGCCTGAACCGATCAACTTTTGATATAGGAAATGTTCAAAACATTATCCATCAATACAAAATTTTATCATTTCTTTAATAAATAAAGAGATTGATATGATTTTGTATATCAGGTTCGGTACCTAATAGCATTTGTTCAGAATCAATGTATTGGTAATACAGGGTGACAGTGACCAACAGACTTGGCTGCAACACTTGCCCCATTTTCTGTCTCATGAAACTTATCATCCGTTCTCAGTTTTCTACCTTTTTGTAGCCCTATGTAACAGATTACATATCTGGGATCCTGATTCGGTATCAAATACCCAGGATTCAGAGGATACTGAGAAATAGTTCTTTATAATGAACACACCCGAAGGAGATGCATCTCATGCACTTTCTTCGTTTGGGCGGCATAGGAATTCTAGTATTCCCCTATTTCCTGCTCGGTCTTATAACAGTTATAGGTTGGAGCGGGACCAACGTTCCCCAGCTCAGTCTAACAAGCGGGTTCGGTCAATATATCCATATTATTATCTTGATTAAGGAGTGATATGGTCGCTACCTGGAGAGAAAGAGAAGAAAACACTCTGCGTGCGCTCTTGCAAGATCAGATTGGTTATATATATTTTATCTAATCAGGATGACTCCCACTGTTTTTATCAAATCTTCCTTCAAACCTTAAAAGGAAAGACTAGCCGGGATTAATTACACTCTACAAGTTCGCCAATCTTTCAGCCAGGCCAGTGTCGGTACTTTGAGGGAGGTTCCCCGTGCTTTCGCACGGACCTAATTACAGTAAACCTCGTTTTCCCAGAGGCGTAACCCCGTTGACACCTTTCTAGACACCTACTTGATCGGCTAATTGCAAAGTGCAAAACTCTCTCAGGAGTAACAATTACTCGCAGTGGGTATCAGGATCCAACTATCACATAGAAGGTATGCAATCTCATTGCAAGTTTCAACACTTGAAACTTCCGATAATGGTTTTTACCCCTAGCATCTATGACCTTGGCTAAGGTCAACAAATCATAGGTACTAGTCAAGTTCTACCCGTCATTTCGTGATTAATTAGACCCACCCATATGACCCTTGGCTAAGGTCAACAAAGCCACATGACTGTCCTAACTAATCGCATCATATGCGGTATAGGAAGACATCACTTAGCTACCGTACACTGTGCCTTGACTATGGTCAACAAACACAGCACGAATACTAAGTACTCTACTTCCTAAAATGAGGGAGGGTTGCGAATGGTTTTTAATAAAACCTTTAACGCTTTGAACTTGATCTCGTTGCGGAATCAAATGGTTTTTAAATGGAATGGTTTTGATGCTTTTCTAGTTTTCCTAAAGGGGTCACTCCCGGTGAACGGATCGTCGGCCCTTTTCTCGTCGAATGAGGTGCGGGATATATTATATATATCACTGTGCAAAGCAGAAACTATAGAAGCGATCAAAAGACAAACCGAGGGTTGTAGCATCTGCCAGTTATTGCTAAAGGAGTCACTCCCGGTGAAGGGATCTCGGTCCTTTCCTCATCGAATAAGGTGCAGGATGTTCTACAAGGAACACCACGATGCAAAGCAAGAACTGTAGCTACCTGTTTTTATTTTGAAATTCGATTCCACAACATCAATTAGGTTTATTTTCTTTCATTAATCTCATTAATGAATATCCCATCATTTAAGTCCACCTAATCATCACAGATAAATATAGCGTACGCTTATGCCATCCGTATTCGCCTCGATGTCCCGTCTGCACCGTTAGGTTAGGTAACTAACGGCAGAGCGGGGCAGGGCTAGCGCGGGTGTAAAACATAAGCAACGTCTATATAATATATCATATATACTATATACTATCTATCTGAACAAATCACATGATCACATCACAGATAACGCAGCAGAAAATATCATATGAAATATTGGATATACTAGGACATCCGTGTTTTTAATACGAGCCAGTATAAAACACGGATTCCACGGTCGTGATGAATAGCCAATCCCACACCCCTAGACCCCTACGAGAGCGGCAAGCAACCCTACCAATTCTAGGGTTAGGAGACCCGGACTCGACTCCTCGAGATGGTCTCTCACTGGACCCTAGAAGCCGGTTACTTGTGCTCCCCTCCTTGGGTCTATCCTAATGCGGAAAAGTAAATAATATACAATGGGTGACATCTTCCGCAACCTGGAAGTGCCCCAATAAAAGAATATTACATATAAGTTTTTACATGAATGAAAATGAAAAACACTCATCTCACATAAAAACCACCCGGCTATTCAAACACGACGATCCAATATAACATATCCAGCAACACATAACATCACATGTCATCAACGTAAGTAAATATGCGTATCCCAATTGTCGTTGACATATAGCAACGAAACCGGCGATATCACATATTACACTTACGGTCACAGAAAAGAAAGTGTAAAACTACAACAGTTGGAATCCGCAACCTCTTTAGACATCGCATGCCTAATCAAATGAAATACTTAGACATCGCATGCCTAATAATTATAAACCCCGCATTTTAGTCTTATTATCGAAAACACTGTGCTTTGATTTCCACCCTACTACGGCTCTACAGAGTCGTGCAAACAGGTGGTTTTGGGTACAGTCCTGATTCACATGGGGGTAATGAGCGATAGGAGGGGATTCGTCTCTCCCGGTATTGGGGGTTGATGTTGTGCTATGCTCGACTGGCCATAACAGGAAATCCCTGGCCAGGGTTGCAGTGATATACTGGTAAGAGTTATCAGTAGTTTCACGAATGTTATGGACCTTACGTCGGCATGATTTATCAAGCTATTGGGGTCTGACGTTTACCACCCCTAGGCGAGATATGCGACATATCAGACGAACAGACCGGACTGTACGGTAAGTGTTACTGGTTGGATTCACAGGAGTGTGAGCGGGCTTGCACGTCGATATTCTGATCGCTCAATACCCGGGTGGCCGTTATGTTTAGCAGACCGCTTGCGGCTTGTGGGTGTTTGATATGATCATCACCTGCTGCCGGCGTATTGACGAGTCTTTAGAGTCCTACACAGAGGTTTCCTGGCTCAAGAAAAACGAAATAGGAGCGCATATGAGATATGTGCGGGACCGAGAATAATGCGTGTATATGATACCGTGTTCTATTCTCGCGATGAATGTATCGATTGGTTTTATGCGATATAACCTAGTTGTCGAATCAAGGATTGATTCGATAAGCCGATACATTGGATATTAGTCGGTCATATGCGATATGACAGGATCGTTAAATCAAGTGTTGATTTAGTGATTTAATGTATAATTATATATTTGATATATTATTTTGCATTAACCAGTATTGGTTCACTTAAAATAGATTTTCTCACTTGATTGTGCACATTGTATATGTGATATATTTTTGTGCACAAGATTGTATCATGTTTGATGATACATGCAAACTTGGGTTAGTGTGTCATTTAAACCATGGTTAGTTAATGGTTAGGGTTTCATTTGATTTAATTATTCATTTATTTATTTTGTTTATGTTGCGCCACGGCAGCGCCCCGGCCGTCTATCCGAGGCCAAAATGCGGAATCAAAATTTTTCTTAACTTTCAAACTGGCGCTACCGCGGACAATATACCCGGATCGTAACCATTAACCGATACTAGCTATCAAGAGAAAGGGTGAGAGATATACCGAGTGATCCGAGTCCTCCGGTCTTCTCGTCATCGTCCCGATCTCCCGCGGAAAGTCTTGTCTCCATATCGTCGCCTCCTCGCCGGAAGGGCACCACATCGCCTGCGTCTTTTACGGGCTCCCGCCTCAATACCGAGGCAACTCGGGCATGAAGCCGGCAAGTCGACATGCCCAAGAAATGCTGTAGAATGTAGTGTAGAAACTTTATCTCTTGGAGTTTATGTAGTTGCCATTGATGGATGGAGGAAGAGGTAAAGAAAATTGGTGCTTTCAATTTTCTAGCAAGAAGAAGATGAGATGAAGAATTCCTCACATAACAAAATGAACTCTCTCATTCTTTTTCTCTCAAGTGAAGCATCTATCTCTAAGTGAGAATGGTGGAGGAAAGAATATCCAACCATAACAAGAAGGGAGGTGATGGTAGGAGAAGAGAATGGATGACCACATCCAAAACATCATGATAACAATCTCACATCAACTCTCATTTCATTTCTAATCACCTTTATGCAAGAAATGATGATAGAAAAGAAAGGAATAAAAAGATGCTTTCATAATCAAACCATTTGCATGAAAACCCTCCACAATATGTTATTTGCAAACTTGCAAATAACACCCTCCATCGGAAAAGTCCGGCCGGGAAAGAACAAAGAAAAACCGGCCGGAACGGAATGCAAACTGGCAACTCCAGAAAACTGGTCCCGTAATAAATTACAGGAAAACCCCCATACTGTGCATACACACCCGCATCTGTATTCCGTCCGGATACAAATGCAATGAGACAAAATCTACACTGTACTAAACTAGGATCCGGCTTAAACCAAAGCCGGCTAGTAATATCCGTCCGATCCTGATCCGTGCAATACCGCACGTATCCGATCGAACCTTGCCATATCTCCATACGGCCTCTACAGCGTTTCGCCCGAAAGCTTGAGTAACTGTAAGTGTGGTGGACTCTAAAGACTCGTCAATACTATGGTTGTGGATTTAACCACTAGCACGTCAGAGGTATTAGCCAATACGTGACGGGCCACCAGCTATTGACCAAAAGGGACGTCGATGAGCGAACTCATCCTGACACCCTACTGAGCCTGTCAGTGACAATATCCGTACAGTCCGGTCCGTTCGTCTATGAGCATCGCATGTCGGGCCTAGGGGGTTGGTAAAAGTCAGACCCCCAAAAGCGGTACAAGTCGTGTCGGAGCGTAGCCCAGAACGCCCTGAGATACTACTGGAATACCTACCAGTAAATCTCCTGCCTCGGCCGAGGGCTTTGCGTAATGGCTCTCCTAGACACAGCGCGACCTAACCCCCAATACCGGGAGAGACGAACCCCTGAAGATCCGCTCACTGCCTCCATATGGCTCGGGACTGTACCCAACTAAAACCTGTTTGCACGACTCCTTTGAGCCGTGGTAGGGTAGTAATCAAAGTACAGTAGGAACTCACACAAGACAAATGACGATCCCCAGGTCGATGAACTAACCTGTACACATGTCACCAGGGAACTGCTATCTGACGTCGGATATAAGACCAACTAGCATGTTCCCGGCGAGTCCTGTCCGGTGTACTCATAACCCAATGAGCACCTGTATACATCTTAGGTGAACCAACTGACACCAGTGGCTTATGAGACCGGCCACCGTCCCTCGTCGGGGTCTCGACTGTATACACTAGTCTACTAATGGAGTATCGATGCCCTGTCTCGAAACTCCTACGACTAGGGACCTTTTAAGGATGTGCTTATAGACCGCCAGCTCTCACGTATATGATCGCCATCATACTGCTGGTAGTCAAGCAAGAATCCTAGGGGCTCTATCAACGTGTAATAGCGACATGTCAGGTCACCTAAAGCAGTACACGATGATAAAGATAAACCAGATAGCATACTATCATCTCGAGTAAGACTGTCCTACCTGGATAGGTCCTCCCTCAATCATTGCAATCACGTGCCTGTGATCCAATAATTGACTCTGAGGGCACTATCTCCTACAATCTTCCACTTGGACTCAAGGCTAATTATTGCAATGTCGCATACTCACAGCCCGTGTGATACCGAACACCCAACTCCTCTACTAGTCAGTCTCACAAAACCCGTTTGCGAAACTATTGCGTTCGAGGAATAGCCTCAGTGAGTGGATCCGCAGGATGTTTCTTTCTATGTCTCTCTATATCTCAAGTTCGCGGAGAAAGCCATCTCCCGAAAAGAGAAATACCTGTCTTAGAATGTGTCTGGATGTCTGATGGGACCTAGCTCATAAATGAACTCCAAATCCAAACTTCTTAGACTGTATCGTCAACTGAACTTAATCAGTATCCTGCACCATGCCTTCCCTCAGTATCCACCTGGACCACATATCCAATATACTGCCCCTCGTCGGAGGGAAAACTATAACTCTGACAGCCACTCTGCCATCCAGGTCACCTTGGAAGCCTGGAATGATAACCTTCTCCTAAAGGAGGTTGCCGTTATCATATCCCTAGAACATCAACTTATGTTCTAAAACTGCTTCCGACTGTTTCTCCAGGATTGGATCAATATCAACTTATTGCATCTACTGCAAGAACAACATCTGGTGTGGTACTTGACATCTCATGATTGACTCAATTGCCTAAGCAAGTGATCTGTCAATCATGCGTATCCCTCTCCCCTTTAGTCTGAAAGACACCTTTAGAGAGGGTGACTCCATCACCTGCAGGTACACTACCGTGCCAGGAGTCGTCCATTCTAAATACTCATAGAATGCTGTCAAGGTACCCAGATTGGGAAACTACCCAAATCTAGATCTAAAACCATAGATCTAGTAACCAGAATGTCTGATATAATATCCAAGTCCTGTGTGGAGAAACTACTGTGTGACAACCAAAGTATAACCGATCGTAGTATAGGAGTTTCCTTTCCTACTCTGTGTATGTCATCCAAAACCAGGGCATCACACCCTACTACCTTCTTAACAGATCCATCCCCTATTCTGATGACGTCAAACCTATGACTGTCACATCAGAATGTCACGACCCGAGAGTTTCGACTCGTGACCGGCACTTAACCACGCAACGTCTACAGGCGTAACGCGGCTAAGTAAGCCGAACCCAGAAATCAAACCAATAAATATAGAGTGATTTAAAACATTTCGTCAAAACATCTTATTAATTTAGTAGAAATCCTTTTTTTTTTTTAAGTTCAAGAGTTATAACTTTTATAATTTTGGTAACATTTCCTTTTTAAACATTTGCCCCGCAAATCGGGTAAAAGCAAGGTGTAACAGAAATGACAAGTGAAATGAATAAAGCATCACAAATATGATATACGACGCCGTAGAGAAGAATACACAGTAAAGTAAAGACAATATCACAAAAGGTAAGACTGCATAAAATAAAGTCGGCTCACATGCGAGCTCAACACCAGAATATAGTATCATACATATCGTCCTCACAACTGTCTCTAAGTCAATACAGAAAGGTAGATGGAGAATACTAGATACATCAATATACAACTGAAAGATAACAGATACCGTACAAAACCCACCTAACAGCAAAAGGCTAACTCGCCTCAGCAATGGTATCTGTGCCAAAAGATGCGGTAAACAGCCAGCCGCGACTACTCCCAAGGGCAACCTGCAAATACTGTGGCACAACGGGGGTGAGTTGCCAACTCGTGAATAGAGATAACATATAAGGGTGATCGCGAGCATGCACATATAGCGTGGCTCTACTAATGCCAGCAGATGATATCAATGCATGCCAAACAGTGGATGCAATAGTAATGCAAGTGCTCAATCAGGTAAATGCTACAGGATGAGATACATAGTAATCAATACTGAGCATGGGATAAATAATATCTACATGGAATATGTCATCATGGAAAACACTAGACGGTGCCTCTGGCTGCACCAAATCCCAATACACTCAGGCGCCGGCACACCCATCGGCCCTCAAATCCTGTATATCTCTGAGAAATCACGAGTGCCCAACATCGGCACCCAAAATATCATAAAATACTCGTGTCCAGCATCGACACGCAAATCCTCGTATATCGGGCTCCGTCAGTCCGGATCGGCCCCACGGGGTCCGTCTGCGGTATCGGCCCTCGGCCCCGGCAGTACGGATCATCCCGCATCCATCTCTCGACTCTGGTCAGTATCCTCCGGACAACTGCCAGGTCCAACCAGTCATCGGTAGGTACTCGCCCGCCTCCAGGCTCAATCGGCAAAACCCATCGATCATCTCGCCGAGGGGAACCATACCGGGCCCACCACGAACCCGCAAATGGATCATCACTCCTCGAATCGGGTTTCAAGCACACGTCTCAGCACCGAGAAAACGCGTGGTGGACGCACCAAAATATCATATCACGAGGTACCGATTTTTTCAAAATAGCACATCTTTCCTTAAATAATTCCACGGTCCTCAAAACCAGAAATCACATGAAAATCCATCACTAATAAATAAATCCAATGCGAGGTACAATGTAATCAATCCATGATGTGGGTATAAGGGGAAAACCGCTTTTTAAGATAGTTTCCGTTTTTAAAGATGTCATGCGGCTCCCAATTTCTAGGAAATCATAATCAATCACATGTAAGATGAACTACGGCAATATACAACAATCATGGCAGTTCTACAGTGAGTGTGGCATGGCAATTACTGACGGTGTGTGTGTAGCATGTGAAATAGTGCCCGTGCAACATAAACCGTTAGTAATAGTGCGGTGTTCTATCAGTTCTAAACAATATGTATATATGGCAGGGAATGCAATATGCGATGGCAATCTATGGTATGGTATATGCAGTATATAACAATAAGGTCCTATCAGCCCTGACGCATAACGCCATGCGGGCGATATCCCCGTAGATGTGAAATCTACTCACCGAAGTCCCGCGCTAAGTGTATCCAACAACTTGCTTGCCCTTCTTCGCAGCGTCCGTCTCACTGGCCTGCGAACCTAGAATCACATAACATATATCACACATAAGCTCAATTCACAAAAACGCGACATTATAGTCCAACTAGAAACCCGTGTCGCAAACCAATCGCACGTGTGCGCGATACGCTAAAACGTGTGATCACGCGCCTGAAACTACCCCGACGCGCCGCGATACGCAGAAACCCAAACCTACTCACGTATCACGCGTGTCGCGAAGGTTTAGAAAAACGGCAAAATAGGTATTTGGTCCCAGATTTTTCTAAAGAACTAAACTTACAAAAATATATATATACCATAGAACCCTACACACTAGCAGACACCTACAGGACCCAACACTACCCAAAACCCCACCCATCTGGCCGCAAATTGCGGCCAGAAAGAGAATTTCGGCGGCCAACTGTAGCAGTTAGGGGGTCGGGTTTCACCTGGGGTATCAGCACATCACCACTATACTACAGTCTTCTCAATTTCATTCAGATCTCATCGGGTCAAAAGCAGATCCAGAAAAGCTCAAATTTGCACAAATACGACATTTTGCATCGAATAGTGAAACTGGTGGTATTTTAGTGTAATTGGGGTTGAACTAGGTTACTATGGCCTCAACAACTCACTAATGACCTACTGAAACCAATTCTCACCTCATTAGCACAAAGTTCCCACTAAACACCCCATATCGCACTAAAACGCACTAAAATCCATTAACCGATGCAAAACCACACTAACCAAGCTAACTAGGGAATAAGTTTAGGAAATATACCTCATACTTAACCCTAGGGAGCTGGAGGAAGCAGAAGAAATGAGGGGAAGAAGCTGCAGTTGCTGTTGGTGCTGTTGGTGCTCACTGCTGCTACTGCTGATCTCTGCTGCTGCTGCTGCTGGCCTCTGCTGCTGCTGCTGAATGTTTGCTGTTGCTGCTTTGTTCTGGAGCTGAGGGGTTCTGTTGAGGTAAGTGTTTGTGTGTGTGTGTGTGTGAGTGTGTGGGTGTTGGAGAGAAAATGCAAGGAAATGAGAGGAAACACTCAAGGTTCAAATGTCAACCCTCCTCTCTCTCTCTTCATTAATGGCAAGCATGGGCTAAGCCATGATGCCCACTCCCTCTCTCTCTCAAGTCAACACTCACAATTCAAATTAAAGTAACCTTTTAATTAGCTAATTAAATCCACTTAAAACCCAAAAGACTTAACCCTCAAGATTAATCCACCATGGTTAATAATTATGGTAAATCTTATTTAAAAACCCTAGTTTACATGCACATGTGTGTGCAAGCCTAGGAAAATTTTGGAAAAATATTTATTAAATTAGGAAAAATATTTAAAACACAATTTGGTAAACTTTTCGTTAAAAACCATTATTTAAGTATAATTATTCACTAAACACATCCTAAGGTGTTACAATCTCTCCCCCTTATAGAAATTCGTCCCCGAATTTCAAAAATCTAACTACACGTACCTTGAAAAAGATGGGGATACGTCTTCATCATCTCGCTTTCGGTCTCCCAAGTGACCTCCTCACGGTTCTGGCCACGCCAAAGTACCTTAACTGATGGAATGTCCTTCGATCTCAGTTTCTTCACTTGTCGATCCAAGATCATCACCGGCTGCTCTGCATAGGAAAGGTCGCGCTCAAGCTGGATCGTCGGATGCTGAATCGCATGCGAAGGATCATGAAGATATCTGCGGAGCATCGAGACATGAAACAAAGGATGCACATCTGGAAAGCTGGGCGGAAGGGCTAAACGGTAGGCTACTGCACCAACACGCTCGAGGATCTCGAAGGGGCCCACATACCTGGGACTGAGCTTCCCCTTCTTCCCAAACCTCATCACACCTTTCATTGGGGAGACCCTCAAGAAAACATGATCACCAACAGAAAACTCAAGTCTGCGTCGTCGACGGTCTGCATAAGATCTCTGCCTACTCTGGGCTGCTCTCATCCTATCGCGAATCAACTGGATCTTGGCTGTCGTCTCCTCAACAATCTGTGGCCCTAAGATACTGCCCTCACTGAGCTCTGTCCAACAAGTGGGCGACCTGCATCTCCTCCCATAAAGAGCCTCAAATGGTGTCATCTGAATGGTCTCCTGGTAGCTGTTATTGTAGGAGAACTCTACTAAGGGCAAATGATGATCCCAGCTACCTCCGAAATCTAATACACAAGCTTTGAGCATGTCCTCGAGAGTCTGGATGGTCCGCTCTGACTGTCCGTCGGTCTGCGGATGAAAAGCCGTGCTGAAACTCAAGCGAGTGCCCAAAGCCTCCTGAAGCCTCTGCCATAGTCTACTAGTAAACTGGGTGCCTCTGTCGGACACAATGCACGTCGGGACTCCGTGTAGTCGCACTATCTCGTCGATGTAGATCTGGGCATACTGAGTAAATCCGAAAGTCGTCTTCACCGGTAGGAAGTGAGCCGCTTTCATCAAACGATCCACGATCACCCAGATGGAGTCATACCCCCGACTAGTCCTGGGTAGACCCACCACGAAATCCATCGAAATCTGTTCCCATTTCCACTCCGGAATGGGTAACGGCTGTAGCTCTCCCGCGGGCCTCTGGTGCTCCGCCTTGACTTGCTGACAAGTCAGGCATCTCGACACGAAATCTGCGATGTCCCTCTTCATTCCGTCCCACCAGTAAACATCTCTCATATCATGATACATCTTGGTGGAACCGGGATGGACGCTGTACACCGATCGATGTGCCTCCTTAAGAATCTCGCGCCTCAGTCCCTCAGCATCTGGTACGCACAGTCTGACTCCAAACCGTAGTATCCCCTGATCATCGATCACGAACTCGGAAAATCTGCCCTGTCCAATCTGTGCCATGATCTCTGAACATCGGTCATCACTGAGTTGTGCCTCATGTATACGATCGATCAACTGTGGCCGTGCACGGACATACGCTATCTGTCCTCCAATCGGCGTGAACTCGAACTGTATCCGGCTGTCGCATAATATCTGCCAATCTGCGGACGACTGCCCCTGTATTGCGCTCAAACAAGATAGACTACCCCCGGGCCTCCTGCTCAAAGCATCCGCCACCACATTTGCCTTGCCCGGGTGATATAAGATCTCGCAGTCGTAATCCTTCACTAACTCCATCCATCGACGGTGCCGAAGGTTCAGGTCCCGCTGTTGGAATATGTATTTCAGACTCTTGTGATCCGTGAATATCTGGCACGACTCGCCGTATAGATAATGTCGCCAGATCTTAAGTGCGAAGACCACTGCAGCCATCTCCAAGTCATGAGTGGGGTAGTTTTGTTCATGTCTCTTCAATTGTCGCGAAGCATACGTGATCACCCTGTCGTGCTGCATCAAAACGCATCCCAGCCCCACTCGAGAAGCATCACAAAAGACCACAAATCCGCCCGGTCCGGAAGGTAAAGATAACACCGATGTCGTCGTCAGCCGAGTCCGCAGCTGCTGAAAACTGTGCTCGCACTCCTTCGTCCAATCGAAGGGAACTCCCTTCCGGGTCAACCCGGTCAACGGTGTAGCAATACGGGAGAAGTCCTGCACAAAACGCCTGTAGTAACCGGCCAACCCCAAAAAGCTGCGAATCTCTGTCACCGATGTGGGTCTGGGCCAACGCTGAACGGCCTCGATCTTCCTCGGGTCTACACATATACCGTCTCGTGAAATCACGTGTCCAAAGAAGTCCACGTTGTCCAGCCAAAAAGCACACTTGGAGAATTTCGCATAAAGCTGGTGCTCCCTCAAGGTCTGCAATGTAATCCGCAGGTGCTGCTCGTGCTCCTCACTACTCCGAGAATACACCAAGATATCGTCGATGAAGACTATAATGAACAGATCCAAGTAAGGCCGGAAAATACGGTTCATCAAGTCCATGAAGGCTGCTGGCGCATTGGTGAGTCCGAACGACATCACCAAAAACTCGTAATGGCCGTAGCGCGTACGGAAAGCTGTCCTGGGAATGTCCTCTTGTCGAACCCGCAGCTGATGATAGCCCGATCGTAAATCGATCCTCGAAAAGTACCCTGCCCCCTGAAGCTGGTCGAACAAATCGTCGATACGCGGCAAAGGATACCTGTTCCGCACTGTCACCCCGTTCAGCTGGCGGTAGTCGATACACAGACGCAAACTGCCGTCCTTCTTCTTGACGAACAGGACTGGAGCACCCCAAGGAGAAATACTGGGTCGAATAAGTCCCTTGTCCAGCAAGTCTTGCAACTGACCCTTCAACTCTCGAAGTTCCGCCGGGGCCATCCGATAAGGCGGTATGGAAATAGGCCCCGAGCCAGGGACCAAATCAATACAGAAAGAAATGTCGCGCTCGGGCGGCAACTCAGGAAGCTCGTCAGGGAACACATCAGGAAACTCGCTAACAACCGGAACCTGATCCAATGGAACCTGTGTAGCGCGAGCATCGCAAACATAGGCGAGGAATCCTTGACATCCCTTCCTCAAAAGCTGTCCAGCGCGAAAAGAAGAAATCACACTGTGAGGGGCGGCACCACGGTCCCCCAACACAACAAAAACCGACTCACCGGGAAAGCAGAATCTAACTGTCTTCTCACAGCAGTCCACAGAAGCATAGCACGTGGCTAACCAATCCATACCCAAAAGAACGTCGAAGTCCAATATCTCAAGAAGGATCAAGTCGACAGGCAACTCCCTCTCGCCAATACAGACGGTACAGGATCGGAACACGTGCCTAGCAACAAACGACTCTCCCACAGGAGTGGTCACCACAAGCGGCTGATCAAGCAAGCCGGACTCTCTACCCAGACTCGGCACAAAGTGTGTGGATACGTATGAGTGTGTGGATCCGGGATCGAACAATACATGAGCATCAACTGTACAAACAGGAAGGATACCTGAAACCACTGCATTGGACGCCTGCGCGTCCTGATGTGTCAAAGCAAAAACCCTCGCATGTCCACCACCTGCGACTGACCGCCCTCTGCCTCGGTCACCTCGCCCCCTCTGAGCAACTCC
Source organism: Agapanthus africanus (assembly GCA_030015575.1). Lineage (NCBI taxonomy): Eukaryota > Viridiplantae > Streptophyta > Magnoliopsida > Asparagales > Amaryllidaceae > Agapanthus > Agapanthus africanus. The sequence continues at coordinate 233,352,713 of JASDDO010000012.1, forward strand.
CCCACGCCCACGACCTCGCTGTGCATGAGTCTGGCGCGGAGCAACGGTAGGTACAACGGGCAACGCCCTCTGGGGTGGTGAAGGTGGTAAGGTAACATGCGGTGCTGCCGCCTCCCTCCGGTGTGTCTCTGGACAATCTCGAACGAGGTGAAGTAGGCTGCCACATCTGAAGCAACCCCACGGCGACTGCTGACCCTCTCGTGGATATGAACTAAACATCTGGCTCCGTCCCGAATCTCTGCCACTCCCCGTACTTGGACGATACCTGTCGCGGCGTCTGAATGTCTGTCTCCGTGCGGAAATACTGGTACGAACTCTCTTCGGCTCTGGAACTGCCGAAGTCTCAGCAAGGTGCTCCTCGACCACTAAGGCTGCGTCTACAGCTGCTGCATAGGTCTCGTAGTGCTGCGCGCTGATCGCAAGGAACAATGGTGTAAGAAAGCCTCGAACAAACCTCCTGACTCGCAACTCCTCGGTAGCCACTAAATATGGGGCATAGACTGCTAGCTCTGTAAACAGCACGTCATACTTTGCCACTGTCATCCCTGGCGTCTGGCGCAAGGACTCAAATCCGCGTGCTCGGGCATCCCTAACACTCTGGGGAAGGAAACGGGCTAGAAATATGGTCACGAACTCCGTCCAGGTCATAGGAGGAAGACCTGCTGCTCTGCCCTTCTCAACTGAATCACACCACTTCTGCGCAAGACCTTCCAGGCGAAAACTCGCGAACTCGACCCATCTCGCATCTGCGCATCTGAGGGAACGTCATATCCTGGCCATCCTGTCGATGAAAGACTGTGGGTCCTCGGCTGTATCGGTGCCTGTGAAGACCGGAGGCTTCAGCCTCATGAACTCTGATAGCGATACTGTGATCACCTCCGTGGCTGCAGGGGCAACTGGCTGTGCGGTAGGTACCATCGCGGTCTCTGGAACAGGTGGAGCTACCTCTGGTCGCTGGGCTCGAAGCGTCTCAACTAGCGATCCTATCTTCTGGCGCATCTCCTGCATGCTAGATCCCACCGTCTGGCGCATCTCCTGCATACCAGCCCCTAGCGTAGCGATCTGATCTGTCACGGCAGGAACAGCCTGCTCGGGTACAACCGGTGTACTGCCCGGATCAGTCCTCGTCTCGAACGAGTCAACACGAATCTCGGCCCTCGCGGCCGCTCTCTGTGCCCTCGTAGTCTTAGGCGGCATAATGGCTGAAAGAAAATTAGGATTCGATAAGAACACGGAAATCGAATCGCAAGAATATAAGGAGGGATCAAATCAACAAGTCCTAAGGTCGCGTAGGCGGAGTACCGTGTCTTGAGTATGCCGCGGAACATACGCACGCTACGCTACCCTGCTGCAGCTACCTACTCCATCATACCAGGGTCATCCTACACTCCGAAGGTAAAACCTATGCTCTGATACCAACTTTGTCACGACCCGAGAGTTTCGACTCGTGACCGGCACTTAACCACGCAACGTCTACAGGCGTAACGCGGCTAAGAAAGCCGAACCCAGAAATCAAACCAATAAATATAGAGTGATTTAAAACATTTCGTAAAAACAGTCATGCGTGTCCGAAAAACATCTTATTAATTTAGTAGAAATCCTTTTTTTTTAAGTTCAAGAGTTATAACTTTTATAATTTTGGTAACATTTCCTTTTTAAACATTTTCCCCGCAAATCGGGTAAAAGCAAGGTGTAACAGAAATGACAAGTGAAATGAATAAAGCATCACAAATATGATATACGACGCCGTAGCGAAGAATACACAGTAAAGTAAAGACAATATCACAAAAGGTAAGACTGCATAAAATAAAGTCGGCTCACATGCGAGCTCAACACCAGAATATAGTATCATACATATCGTCCTCACAACTGTCTCTAAGTCAATACAGAAAGGTAGATGGAGAATACTAGATACATCAATATACAACTGAAAGATAACAGATACCGTACAAAACCCACCTAACAGCAAAAGGCTAACTCGCCTCAGCAATGGTATCTGTGCCAAAAGATGCGGTAAACAGCCAGCCGCGACTACTCCCAAGGGCAACCTGCAAATACTGTGGCACAACGGGGGTGAGTTGCCAACTCGTGAATAGAGATAACATATAAGGGTGATCGCGAGCATGCACATATAGCGTGGCTCTACTAATGTCAGCAGATGATATCAATACATGCCAAACGGTGGATGCAATAGTAATGCAAGTGCTCAATCAGGTAAATGCTACAGGATGAGATACATAGTAATCAATACTGAGCATGGGATAAATAATATCTACATGGAATATGTCATCATGGAAAACACTAGACGGTGCCTCTGGCTGCACCAAATCCCAATACACTCAGGCGCCGGCACACCCATCGGCCTTCAAATCCTGTATATCTCTGAGAAATCACGAGTGCCCAACATCGGCACCCAAAATATCATAAAATACTCGTGTCCAGCATCGACACGCAAATCCTCGTATATCGGGCTCCGTCAGTCCGGATCGGCCCCACGGGGTCCGTCTGCGGTATCGGCCATCGGCCCCGGCAGTACGGATCATCCCGCATCCATCTCTCGACTCTGGTCAGTATCCTCCGGACAACTGCCAGGTCCAACCAGTCACCGGTAGGTACTCGCCCGCCTCCAGGCTCAATCGGCAAAACCCATCGATCATCTCGCCGAGGGGAACCATACCGGGCCCACCACGAACCCGCAAACGGATCATCACTCCTCGAATCGGGTTTCAAGCACACGTCTCAGCACCGAGAAAACGCGTGGTGGACGCACCAAAATATCATATCACGAGGTACCGGGTTTTTCAAAATAGCACATCTTTCCTTAAATAATTCCACGGTCCTCAAAACCAGAAATCACATGAAAATCCATCACTAATAAATAAATCCAATGCGAGGTACAATATAATCAATCCATGATGTGGGTATAAGGGGAAAACCGCTTTTTAAGATAGTTTCCGTTTTTAAAGATGTCATGCGGCTCCCAATTTCTAGGAAATCATAATCAATCACATGTAAGATGAACTACGGCAATATACAACAGTATAATCATGGCAGTTCTAAGTGAGTGTGGCATGGCAATTACTAACGGTGTGTGTGTAGCATGTGAAATAGTGCCCGTGCAACATAAACCGTTAGTAATAGTGCGGTGTTCTATCAGTTCTAAACAATATGTATATATGGCAGGGAATGCAATATGCGATGGCAATCCATGGTATGGTATATGCAGTATATAACAATAAGGTCCTATCAGCCCTGACGCATAACGCCATGCGGGCGATATCCCCGTAGATGTGAAATCTACTCACCGAAGTCCCGCGCTAAGTGTATCCAACAACTTGCTTGCCCTTCTTCGCAGCGTCCGTTTCACTAGCCTGCGAACCTAGAATCACATAACATATAGAACACATAAGCTCAATTCACAAAAACGCGACATTATAGTCCAACTAGAAACCCGTGTCGCAAACCAATCGCGCGTGTGCGCGATACGCTAAAACGTGTGATCACGCGCCTGAAACTACCCCGACGCGCCGCGATACGCAGAAACCCAAACCTACTCACGTATCACGCGTGTCGCGAAGGTTTAGAAAAACGGCAAAATAGGTATTTGGTCCCAGATTTTTCTAAAGAACTAAACTTACAAAAATATATATACCATAGAACCCTACACACTAGCAGACACCTACAGGACCCAACACTACCCAAAACCCTACCCATCTGGCCGCAAATTGCGGCCAGAAAGAGAATTTCGGCGGCCAACTGTAGCAGTTAGGGGGTCGGGTTTCACCTGGGGTATCAGCACATCACCACTATACTACAGTCTTCTCAATTTCATTCAGATCTCATCGGGTCAAAAGCAGATCCAGAAAAGCTCAAATTTGCACAAATACGACATTTTGCATCGAATAGTGAAACTGGTGGTATTTTAGTGTAATTGGGGTTGAACTAGGTTACTATGGCCTCAACAACTCACTAATGACCTACTGAAACCAATTCTCACCTCATTAGCACAAAGTTCCCACTAAACACCCCATATCGCACTAAAACGCACTAAAATCCATTAACCGATGCAAAACCACACTAACCAAGCTAACTAGGGAATAAGTTTAGGAAATATACCTCATACTTAACCCTGGGGAGCTGGAGGAAGCAGAAGAAATGAGGGGAAGAAGCTGCAGTTGTTGTTGGTGCTGTTGGTGCTCACTGCTGCTACTGCTGATCTCTGCTGCTGCTGCTGCTGGCCTCTGCTGCTGCTGCTGAATGCTTGCTGCTGCTGCTTTGTTCTGGAGCTGAGGGGTTCTGCTGAGGTAAGTGTTTGTGTGTGTGTGTGTGTGAGTGTGTGGGTGTTGGAGAGAAAATGCAAGGAAATGAGAGGAAACACTCAAGGTTCAAATGTCAACCCTCCTCTCTCTCTCTTCATTAATGGCAAGCATGGGCTAAGCCATGATGCCCACTCCCTCTCTCTCTCTCAAGTCAACACTCACAATTCAAATTAAAGTAACCTTTTAATTAGCTAATCAAATCCACTTAAAACCCAAAAGACTTAACCCTCAAGATTAACCCACCATGGTTAATAATTATGGTAAATCTTATTTAAAAACCCTAGTTTACATGCACATGTGTGTGCAAGCCTATGAAAATTTTGGAAAAATAATTATTAAATTAGGAAAAATATTTAAAACACAATTTGGTAAACTTTTCGTTAAAAACCATTATTTAAGTATAATTATTCACTAAACACATCCTAAGGTGTTACACAGAAATAGATGATCTATCTCCGCTATATCTACTTTAGTCTATAAATAGACATAAGCCTGATGTCCACCAATGCTTCCGCTGCTCCCACTGACTACGACAACCCTCTGGCAGAGTCATATAGACGTGCACTTCCAAAGCTAGTTTAGAACGATGCTATACTCATCCTCCTGCTGGGTCTCGCAGCCTGGAACAACAGCAATGGCAAGTGTGGGTAAACAAGAACTTCCCTGTCACCGTCCTTGAGGCTACCGGAGTACCTCTCGGGTGCCTGAAGTTACCCACCTTATCTGCGGAGTGGCCAATGGAATGTCAAGCCAGATTGAATCTTTAGGTTCCTTATCAAATCTTCAGTAATCGTTTGCGGTTCTGGAATCACTTCCAGTTCTACCATACTCCCACTACTGTTTTTGAAAAAATCCATTTTTAATAAAACTGTGGTGAGTCTAGAACAATATTTCTATTGATCTGCCAGATGGTAGAAAGTCAACCCTCGTCATAGCCTGGGTCAACCCACAAACAGCCATTACAGAAACGTGCCTTAAGTTGTCCAGTGTCTGGTTTTAATCATAAGCCGGACAACTCCCCGTACCTTAACAATGTCAAGATATGAACTGTTCTATATCCAATATAGAAACAGAGGCACTGATTTAATTGAACCAGATTCAAATCATGCAGCTGTCTCCAGTGCATGTCAACTAAATGGAAGGGGGCCGATCAGCGTTACTCAACTTAGGAATGTTTCCAATTATGAGTAACCTGAAAGAGAAGCTAGTTCTCTTAATCTTTACTATCAACCGAATACCATACACAAGTATCTACATCTTCGATCACTTTGAAGAATCCCGATACTTGCTACACCTGGTTCTCTACTCTATTCAAATACCTATAACTCCTCAAAACTTAGACCCTGTGTTTCTACGAAACACATGTCTAAGAACTAGAGAAGTTAAAAGTAAACAGAATATAGTATGAGGACCAACCCCTCTGTCCTAATGGACACTGGACAACATACAATACTCTGTATAAGTCCGCTGAGTCTAACAACTCTTTCACTGTGTGTCGTAGGTTGAAAACTGTACTTATGGTTAAGAAGAATTACACCGCTGTTTAATGCTCCTTACCTAACCATCCACTGATATAGGTAAATGTCATCGACATAATAACAAAAGGTATATCTCACTCTATGAAAATAGACGTACAGATATGTCAATTTGAAATTGGTGCATAACAGCGGATATTCAAAACCAAATATTTGCCGACCGGCAAACAGCCCAGATGATCTCCTCAAATATCACCGATTACAACGAATCCCGATATAATGAGGATGATCACCCTATTCCCAATGACTTACTCCCACTCATCATCTGTAAAACCATACAGATGTGAGAATCATACCTGGTAAATACATACCCTGGAGCAAGTGTCTAATCAGGAAATCAGTTTTCTTTTAACAGTACACAGTGAAACTGAAACATTGAAATGTTTCGGTGGGGTATTCCGGTATTCTTAGTAATGCCTCTTCCATTATTCAGATTCACAATTATAACCGTATAATTCTTTGCCACCTCTCTAAATCCCTTTATATGTCTTTAGTCATTACCTTCTGCACACCCCTTTAAGCCAATTGGTTTTCTTCCTTCCCTACCGTTCGGCACCAGCCTATGGTTTGGAAGAAGACTATCCAATAAGCATAAAAGGTGTACTGTCCTAATCCTAGGAGCACTCGCAAAGCGAGAGAAGGTGAAGATAAAAGACAACCGAATAAACCTTATTCCTATTTCTCCTGAACCAGAATCCATCCCCGAACTGGAACAAGTTCCTTTCGAGTTCGTATATAACCATACGATGGAGTATCCAAATAAACTGTGGATCTTCGTAGTGATACGGAGTGTCCTGGAGAAATACAAAGGTGATTTAGGATTGGCGAAGAAATACTTGGTTCGGTCGTGAATAGCAGTCGCAATTTACTTTGCCCTCTTACTAATCCCTTGCTTTGTCTTAATCTTAATACCTTCTGCACACCGTTTAGGCTAATTGGTTTTCTTCATTCCCTACCGGTCGGCACCAGCCTAAGGTTTGGAAGAAGACTATCCAATTTGCGTAATAGGTGTGCTATCTCCTAAACCAAGGAGTACTCACAACTTGAGAGAAGGTAAAAGGGAAAAGACAACTGAATAATCCTATTCGTTTTCTCCAGAACCAGAAACCATCCTCGAAGTCCTTCGAGTTCGTATATAACCATACGATGGTTTTGTCCAATGGAAGTGGACGTTCGTAGTAATACGGGGTGTCCTGGAGAAAAGGGTAAACGTAGGAGTGGCAATGAGGTCTGCAACTCTGACAATCCAAAAGCCAGTGTTAAGAAGGTTCGGTCAACTTGGTTACTGAGTCATAGTCTTAGGGTCGGGTCAATAGTCGCTGCCAGAGAGAGAGAAAAGAAACACTCAGCGTGCACTCTAACCTAGATCAGAATGGTTACCAATTTATCTAATCAGGAAACCTCCCACTGTACCTCAAATTCTCCTCCAAACCTGAAAGAAGAATTAGTCGGGGTCACCCGAGGAGTAAACTAACTCATCAGTGGGAATCGGGATCCAACTATCATCGCATGATAACTTGACGGAATCTACTCAAGTCACCACACTCCAGAAGGTATGCGCATGCCTGGCAAGTTTCAGTTCTTTTGAAACTCCCGATGTGATTTTTACCCCTAGGACCCAAGTGACCTTGACACAGTCAACAAATCAAAGAGTCCTAGTCAAGTTCAACCCGTCATTATCCTGGATTGCATTAAACCCATCCGTACGAGCCCTTGACACAGTCAACAAGGCCGCAGGACTGTCCTAACCAATCCCATTAATATGCTACAAACAAACACTACTTAGCTACCGCACACTACGCCTTGACACAGTCAACAAACGCAGCACGAATACTAAGTAATACTTGTAAGAAGTGACGGAGGGCTACGACTGGTTTTTGGTGAAAAACCTTTAACGTAATGAACTTGATATCGTTGAAGGAACTGCATAGCCTTTTATAAAAATATAGTGACGAAAACCTTTACTAAAGAGGTCACTCCCGACGAAGGGATCTCGGCTCTTTCCCCGTAGAATGAGGTGCAGGATATTCCAACTGAATACCACGATGCAAAGCAAAAGTAATCGGCTATAGTGAAGTTAATGCCCTGACGCAAACTTCTGTCCAAGGGGTCACTCCCGGTGAAGGGATCTCGGCCCTTGCCTCGTCGACTGAGGAGCAGGATATTCCAAATGAATACCACGATGCAAAACAAAAGTGAACGTCTTTGCAATAACATCTTTTTGAAAAATGTTCCAACAACATCAGAATATGTTTGTTTATCTTGCATTGATCCGAATCAACGCAGTCCCATCAATTGATCACACCACAAAGAACGAAAATATACTGATGTACGTATATGCCATCCACATTCGCCACTGGGTCCCGTCATCACCCGTTAGGTTACTTAACTAACGACAGAGCGGGGACTGGACTAGCGCGGATGCAAAACATATACAACATCTACTAATATATATACCAATATATTATATTTCGCTCAAGGCATGATAAAAAGCAACATCACAGAAATATACAGCATCACAGAACAATACAGATATCTGGAAGCCCCGGGTTTCACAGAGCCGCTGCTGAAACCCGACGTTCCCCTGGTCGTGTGGATAGCCTGTGCAATGAAATCCTAGACCCCTACGGGCGCGGCAAGTCACCCGCCAAAACCTGAAGCGAGGCAGCCCCCTTCAGCACCGTGAATGGACCACCCAGCACTTCACGGAATCCGGTAACTTGGGCACCCCTCCTGGGTCAACCTGTACCCCCTACGAGTGCGGCGAATATCCCGCCAATCCTAGAGTGAAGCCCCCTCCGTCTCAATGCCATGAGATGCGGGCCCGTTGCCCTCTAGAACCCGGCTATCCGTGCACCCCTCCGCGGGGTAATCCTAGTACAGAAAGTAAAATATACATACAACGGGTACATCAACCGCAACCAGGTCGTGCCCCAAAAGAATAATACAAACAGGCAGTGACTGCAGTCCACATGTCGGACGCTCGCCCCGCAATATCAAATGTACATAATACAACAAAACTGTACTAGCATTGCGTCCAGGCTATCCCCCACGACCGATCCGCAACAACACAGCATAAACATAGAACATCAACGTGAAAGTCACGTTCGCAAATCCGTCTAACCGGGCTATAGCAGTTAGACGGGATTTACCGATCAAGTGACATTCACGGTCGCAGAAATAATGTAAATACTGTGAACTAGCAAGTTTAAAATATCCGATCGAACAAAATATACCAAGTGGGCCCCAAAGCATTACTTTAGCACTTGCAGAAAATCTGGGCCCAAACAAAATATACCAAAACCCTTATTTCCAGCCCACAAGCCCACTGCAAAGAAATGACAACACGAACCCATTTTCCTGCGGCGGAACCGCGGCCAAAGGGGGGTCAAGGCCGCGGTTCCGCGGTCGTACGGAGGGATCGGGTCATCGAATTTTTCCAGTGTTCTTATAATTCTATGTACATCACTTTTATACAACATGAAAAAATTTTCGAGCCCGGAAAAAATCGACAGAAAACTGATGTATACAAAATACGGTTTTTGGGATTTTTGTTCGATCGAAGCTTTAAACATACTAGTACAAGCTAGACAAGGTTAATGGCGTGGCTCTGATACCATGTTGCGCCACGGCAGCGTCCCGGCCGTCTATCCGAGGCCAAAATGCGGAATCAAAATTTTTCTTAACTTTCAAACTGGCGCTATCGCGGACAATATACCCGGATCGTAACCATTAACCGATACTAGCTATCAAGAGAAAGGGTGAGAGATATACCGAGTGATCCGAGTCCTCCGGTCTTCTCGTCATCGTCCCGATCTCCCGCGGAAAGTCTTGTCTCCATATCGTCGCCTCCTCGCCGGAAGGGCACCACATCGCCTGCGTCTTTTACGGGCTCCCGCCTCAATACCGAGGCAACTCGGGCATGAAGCCGGCAAGTCGACATGCCCAAGAAATGCTGTAGAATGTAGTGTAGAAACTTTATCTCTTGGAGTTTATGTAGTTGCCATTGATGGATGGAGGAAGAGGTAAAGAAAATTGGTGCTTTCAATTTTCTAGCAAGAAGAAGATGAGATGAAGAATTCCTCACATAACAAAATGAACTCTCTCATTCTTTTTCTCTCAAGTGAAGCATCTATCTCTAAGTGAGAATGGTGGAGGAAAGAATATCCAACCATAACAAGAAGGGAGGTGATGGTAGGAGAAGAGAATGGGTGACCACATCCAAAACATCATGATAACAATCTCACATCAACTCTCATCTCATTTCTAATCACCTTTATGCAAGAAATGATGATAGAAAAGAAAGGAATAAAAAGATGCTTTCATAATCAAACCATTTGCATGAAAACCCTCCACAATGTGTTATTTGCAAACTTGCAAATAACACCCTCCATTGGAAAAGTCAGGCCGGGAAAGAACAAAGAAAAACCGGCCGGAATGGAATGCAAACTGGCAACTCCAGAAAACTGGTCCCGTAATAAATTACAGGAAAACCCCCATACTGTGCATACACACCCGCATCTGTATTCCGTCCGGATACAAATGCAATGAGACAAAATCTACACTGTACTAAACTAGGATCCGGCTTAAACCAAAGCCGGCTAGTAATATCCGTCCGATCCTGATCCGTGCAATACCGCACGTATCCGATCGAACCTTGCCATATCTCCATACGGCCTCTACAGCGTTTCGCCCGAAAGCTTGAGTAACTGTAAGTGTGGTGGACTCTAAAGACTCGTCAATACTATGGTTGTGGATTTAACCACTAGCACGTCAGAGGTATTAGCCAATACGTGACGGGCCACCAGCTATTGACCAAAAGGGACGTCGATGAGCGAACTCATCCTGACACCCTACTGAGCCTGTCAGTGACAATATCCGTACAGTCCGGTCCGTTCGTCTATGAGCATCGCATGTCGGGCCTAAGGGGTTGGTAAAAGTCAGACCCCCAAAAGCGGTACAAGTCGTGTCGGAGCGTAGCCCAGAACGCCCTGAGATACTACTGGAATACCTACCAGTAAATCTCCTGCCTCGGCCGAGGGCTTTGCGTAATGGCTCTCCTAGACACAGCGCGACCTCACCCCCAATACCGGGAGAGACGAACCCCTGAAGATCCGCTCACTGCCTCTATGTGGCTCGGGACTGTACCCAACTAAAACCTGTTTGCACGACTCCTTTGAGCCGTGGTAGGGTAGTAATCAAAGTACAGTAGGAACTCACACAAGACAAATGACGATCCCCAGGTCGATGAACTAACCTGTACACATGTCACCAGGGAACTGCTATCTGACGTCGGATATAAGACCAACTAGCATGTTCCCGGCGAGTCCTGTCCGGTGTACTCATAACCCAATGAGCACCTGTATACATCTTAGGTGAACCAACTGACACCAGTGGCTTATGAGACCGGCCACCGTCCCTCGTCGGGGTCTCGACTGTATACACTAGTCTACTAATGGAGTATCGATGCCCTGTCTCGAAACTCCTACGACTAGGGACCTTTTAAGGATGTGCTTATAGACCGCCAGCTCTCACGTATATGATCGCCATCATACTGCTGGTAGTCAAGCAAGAATCCTAGGGGCTCTATCAACGTGTAATAGCGACATGTCAGGTCATCTAAAGCAGTACACGATGATAAAGATAAACCAGATAGCATACTATCATCTCGAGTAAGACTGTCCTACCGGGATAGGTCCTCCCTCAATCATTGCAATCACGTGCCTGTGATCCAATAATTGACTCTGAGGGCACTATCTCCAACAGTTTATTTATTTTGGCAAAGGAAAATGAAATGGTGGCTTGCTTTGTCTTTTCTTTGAAACTTCATGAAGGTTTGAAAGCTTGACCATTTTGTTTCTTTCCTTTAACCCTAACCATTCAACTAAACCCTAGTTAATTCTCTACACTAAACCATGGTTGCAAATATGATAAATATCATTTTATTTTCTATTTTATAAGACTTATCATATTATCTTCTTCTTCTTCTTCTTCTTAAACAAAGAAGAAAACCTTGCTTCCATCAATGGCAACTTGAGAAAAAGTGTGAGAAATCCAATTCTAAAGTGAACCCACTTCCTATTTCTTCATGCTCTACCACTTGCCAAGTAGTATAGGGTGTTTTCTTTACAAGTTTCATGACTTGGTGAAGTTGGAGTTTGATCTTGAGTTGCCTCGACGTAGATCATCTTCGGCATCGAAGTCAACGACCTAGCCCGACCATTTCTCCGATGAAGCCGACGCTAGAGTCCGGATTCCGATAGGTACAGCGGAGGGACGTCATCACGGAGCATAAGAAGTGGAGGACCGGATCTACAAAGGTTGTAGTCACTTTCCTTTACTAATAAAGTCGTTTACTTGCTTGCATCGCCTTATCATCTAGTTAACGGTCCGTATTAGGGTTTGTAGGCACATGAAAAAATTTGAATTGGGCATGTTTGATCTGTTGTGAGACCTCATTAGTGTGCCTAGGAACCCTACAATAACTGCCCGGACACTAAACGTGCACAAGTGCACGGATGTGACCGAACTCTGTCGCAAAACCATGCGACCTCTACTCTTTTGCTTAAAGGCGAATAGCTCTCTGTGTGGGACTCTAAAGACTCGACACTACGCTGGCAGTGGGTTTAACCACAGACCGCAAGCGGCACTAGCTGTGCGTAACGACCCCAGGTAGATGCCGATAAGAAAACGGACGAGGTGAAACCCATCTGAACTCCTACTGAGCCTGAATGTGACAATCTCCGTACAGTCCGGTCTGTTCGTCTGAGAATATCGCATGGCGGGCCTAGAGGGCGGTAAACGTCACTCCCCTAATAGCGGTACAAGTCGTGTCGGAGTGTAGCCCAGAACACCCTGAGATAACACTGGAAACCTACCAGTATATCTCGCTTGCCCTGGTCAGGGACTTTGTGTAATGGCTCTCCTAGACACAGCGCGATATCAACCCCCAATGCCGGAAGAGACGAATCCTGTCTAACCGTCACTGCCTCCAAGTGCTTCGGGACTGCACCCAACTACTACCTGTTTGCACGACTCTTTTGAGCCGTGGTAGGGTAGTAATCTAAGTACAGTGGGAACACACTCGAGACGAAGTGACAGTGTCAAGTCAGCGGACTAAGCTGTACTCATGTCACCTGGGAACTGATAACTGACGATAGGTATAGTACCAACCAACAGTTCACGACGAGTCCTGTCCAGTGTACTCGTAACCTAACGAGCACCCGCATACTATCTCAAGTACGACGTACTGACGGCTGTGGGACAGACCGTCTCCCCTGCTGGGATGAGAAGCACATACGCTACTCCGGAGTATCGATGCCCTGTCTCGATAGTCCTACGACTAGGGACCTGCATAAGGATGTGCTTGTGGATTACCCAGCCCCCACGAGTGTGACTGCCATCACAACGCTGGTAATCAAGCAAAGATCCTAAGGGCTCCACTAATGTGTATAGGTGATATACTAAAATAAACACATGTACACATTGAAGTAGAAACAAACCAAGTAGCATACTACTATTTTGAGCAAGATTGTCTATACAAGGTGAATATCCCAAGCTTCCATTAAGTAATATACAAACTAGTATGATACAGTAATGGTCTCTAGGGCATATATACTAACAGACACCATCCTGGATGAGCCAAGTCAAGAAAGGGATGCACAGGATGAAGAAGGCCAACAATCAGGCACATGCACTGAAGCTAATCCACAATGGTACTCCCTGATAGAAGAAGGAAATGAAGAAAAGTGGCAAAAGGAGAATAACAAAACAAAAATCCCAAAGAACAGAAGCCCCACTCACATAATCACCAGAGGGCAGAGAAAGACCAAGAAAACCTTGCAAACTAGTTAATGTATATTATTATCTGGAATGTAAGGGGTCATGACTCCCCAGCTAGATGCAATTATCTGAAACACCTACTGAATACTGTACAAGCTAGTGTGTTAGGTTTGGTGGAGATAAAGATGTCTGAAACAAAATTGAATAATTATTCTAAGTCTTGGAATGGATGGCATGTGCTGCACAATGGAGATAGTGATAATAAAGCAAGGATATTGGATATGTGGAAGTGTGCAGCATGGTCAGGTACTGCTATGAGCATGACCAAGCAACAAATATCAATAAGATTGCTGGACTTCAGGGGAGCACAGATGGCTCTCACTGTAGTATATGGGAAAAATCTAGACTAAGAAAGCGTGGAGCTATAGAGGGAAATCACACAGGTTGCACAAGACACAAGGGGAATGGATAGTGGCTGGTGATATCAATTGCATCAGGTACACTAAAGAGAAAATTGGAGGTAGGCTTGTGCACACCATACATACCTAAATGCTTTCAATTCATGTTGTGACAATGCAGGCTTATTCGATGTCATGCCCCACCCCCACAACACAAACGTTATTATTCGCTCTGGCCGAAACCACACGGTTTTGTCCTTCGGAGCGAACTAGACCCGACCAGGGGCCAACTTCCCAGGAGGTCACCCATCTCAGAACTTCCCTGGCTTGAGCACGCTTAACTACGGAGTTCTCAAGCTTCTGTAGTGCCGGTTAAGTTAAAAGGCGTCTCTACATTGAAGAGTGGTATCATTTTATTTATAGAACAGATCTGCTCTCTTTCGGTATGTATTCCGAAGATTACCCATTGTTCTACAGTGGGTCTCACGGACTCAAGAGGTACACTAAAAAGAAAATTGGAGAGTTCCACGGACTCAAGAGGTACACTCAAAAGGTCCCACGGATTTCAATTGCTTCAGGTACACTAAAGAGAAAATTGGAGGTAGGCATGTGCACCATACACAACTAAATGTTTTCAATTCATGCTGTGACAATGCAGGTTTATTCGATGCCACGTCCCACCCCCAACACAGACGGTATTATCCACTCTGGCCGAAACCACACGGTTTTGTCCTTCGGAGCGAACCAGACCCGACCAGGGGCCACTTTCCAGGAGATCACCCATCCCAGAACTTCCCTGGCTCGAGCACGCTTAACTACGGAGTTCTCAAGCTCCTATAGTGCCGGTTCACTTTATTCCATGAGCAAGGACCGGGGCCCGACATTCTCCCCACGTTTGAACAATGGTTCGTCCTCGAACTACAGACCTACTATCATTGAGGGACCGGCTCTCTTTCGGTATGTATTCCGAAGATTACTCATTGTTCTACATTGGGTCCCACGGACTCAAGAGGTACACTAAAAAGAAAATTGGAGAGTTCCACAGACTCAAAAGGTCCCACGGATTTCAATTGCATTATGTACACTAAAGAGAAAATTGGAGGTAGGCATGTGCATCATACACAGCTAAATGTTTTCAATTCATGTTGTGACAATGCAGGCTTATTTGATGTCACGTCCCACCCCCAACACAGACGATCCACTCTGGCCGAAGCCACACGGTTTTGTCCTTCGGAGCGAACCAGACCCGACCAGGGGCCACTTTCCAGGAGATCACTCATCCCAGAACTTCCCTGGCTCGAGCATACTTAACTACGGAGTTCTCAAGCTCCTGTAGTGTCGATTCACTTTATTCCGTGAGCAAGGACCGGAGCCCGACATTCTCCCCACCTTTGAACAATGGTTCGTCCTCGAACCAGGAGGTCACCCATCCCAGAACTTCTCTGGCTCGAGCACGCTTAACTATGGAGTTCTCAAGCTCATGTAATGCCAATTCACTTAAAAGACGCCTGTGCATTGAAGAGTGGTATCATTCCATTTATAGTACAGATCTGCCCTCTTTCGGAATGTATTCCGAATATTACCCATTGTTCTACAATGGATCCCACGGACTCAAAAGGTGACCGCTGCCCTTTGGCGCAGCACTTTATTCCGTGGGCAAGGACCGGGGCCCGACATCAGACATGCCAGGTACAGGATATGCATGGTCCTGGAGATCAAGAGAGGGCAAGAACATAGCTTGCAGGTTAGACAGGGTGCTGTATAATAGCCAGGCTGCAAATCAGTACACCGCATCAAGAGCTAACTACATCAGTAGAAATACAAGTGACCATACTCCAATGCACATCTCACTCCAGAATCCAGCACAGGGGAAGCAAAATCCATACAGCCAAGTCAATCACTGGCATATGAAAGAGGGATATGGAGAGCAGGTATTAGAAGGACTTAATATAAATGTGCACGGTAATCCTATGTTCCGGTTCATTCAAAAACTGAAACATGTCAAACAAAACTCAAGACCTGGAAACAGACATGGACGACAGGATTGAAAGAACAAATTACGGAAACCAGACATCATCTAGATCAAATCCAAGTAACTTACAAGCTGAACCTCTGATCTAGTGACAGCCATGGCTAAAATACAAAGAGAACTCAGCTCACTTCTCACACAGGAGGAATGCTAATTGAGGCAGCAGACTAAATGTGACCGGCTTAGCAAGGGGAACAACAACTTTAAGTTCTATTATACCAGAATAAATGTGAGACAAGCCCAGAATACTATCAGACATTTTGTGCATGGTGCACAGGATGTAAAAGAGGAAGCTATTACTTATAATCAGGACCTCTATAATCAAAGGCACTATCCCCAATTCTTTCCACACTATCTGCAAAAGGGTGGTAAATGAAGAAGGCACCTCAATGCACCACTCCAAATGAAAGAGATCAAGACAGCAATTGTCAGTACTGGTGATACTAAAGCCCCAAGGCATGATGGTTTCAATGCCAAATTCTACAAAATTCACTGGGAGGAGATCAAGCAAGATGTATTCCAGGCCAACCAGTTCATATTGCAGGATGGAAAACTAGTCAGAGAAGTGAACCATACATAGATCACCCTAATCCCTAAAAATCAGAACCCCAATGGTATCCAGGATTAAAGACCTATTGCATGCTGCAATATGTTATACAAGATACTATCCAAGGTGATGTGTGCAAGGATCCTTCCCATCCTCTCTGAGCTCGTTTTGGAAAACCAAAGTGCTCTTTTACCAGGAAGATCAATTGGAGAGAACTCGCTACTAGCTCATGAAACCATCAGAGGCTTTCAGAAACCTGGCAATGACAAAATGTGCATGAAAATGGACTTACAGAAAGCTTATGACACGGTAAATAGAGGCTTTATATGCCACATGCTCAAATGTGTGGGTTTCCCAGGAAACTGGATTGCAATGATAGAAGACTGTATCAATACGCCTACATTCTCTATTTTGGTGGATGGCCAACCAAAAGGATTCATACAGGGCAGCAGAGGGCTTAGGCAAGGTGACCCACAGTCTCCATACCTAATTCACAATTGCGATGGAATTCTTCACCTATTATATGGACACCCAGTTTGCTAGAATCTATGCTGATGATCTGTTGGACATGCTCAAATCAGACAGACACAGCTCAAGGGCTCAAGTTTGTCTTCAAAGAAATGCAGAGATGGTCTGGGCTCAAGATGAACAAACAAACACTGTAAACAGGATAACTGGCTGGCTGCTGCAATGGGAGTGGACAAAGGTGTGCTGCCTGTCAGATATTTAGGAGCCCTCTTATTTATCAATTATATCAACAAACAGGATTGTGCCAGATTAGTGAAAGCACGTAGACAGAAGCTTGAGGGGTGGCAGGGGATGCTCTACTCTGCTATGGCAGGGGGGGGGGGGGGGGGGGGGGTTGAGCTTATTAACACCGTGATCAACTTTATGGTGCTGTTTTGGGTCCAGGCCTCCCAAATACATATATCAGTAATAGAACTGATAGAGCATATATGTGCCAACTTCCTATGGAAAGGGGGACCACATGCAATCCAATGGAAGACATTATGCAAGAAAAGGAAAGAGGCGGCCTGAATATGAGGAACATAAGACGAATGAGGTAGGCGTGTGCTCTCAAACTAACATGGAAGATTCTACAGGGTGATATACTCTATGGGCAAGATGGATGAGGGGGAGATACCTAAAACGCAGGCCATTCTAGGGTATGGCTATAGACAATAACACATCGGGAACTTGGAAAGCTGAGACAGCATGGCCAAACCGGTGGAAAGGTGAATAGCAAATGGAGAAAGTACCAGCTTATGGTTTGACCCATGGATTGGAGGGGACAGAATCATTAAGATAATAGGATGGAGCTCTCTTGCAGTCGTTGGGGGAGCTGACTTGACAGTTTCTGATATTATGCAGGCAGGAGCCTGGAAACCTGAGATACATGTAGCCACAGCAACATATTGCCAGAGAATTTCAGAAGATCAGGGTGCATACAGGAAAGGGAAACAGACTCTGGTGCTGGAAGTTAACTCGAACAGGAAAATTCACACTCACAACTGCATGGGAAGCAGTGAGAAGTAGATACCCACAATGTGAATGGAGAGAAGCTATCTGGTTCCCAGGACATTGCCCAAAGATGAGCTTCTGTACATAATTGCATATAGAGCACTAATGGACAGGCTACTGCAACACTTGGCATCACGAAAAAGTATGATTTACATTTCAAAAGATTTTTTCTAATTTTGGGGCACAAATATAAGCAGATAAGTCCACATTAAATAACTACAGTACTAACGTACATGCAAATATGGCCATGGAAGAACCAATCTCGCAGAAGCAAAAATTCTGACAATGGATAATAACTGCAGCCGTGGAATCAGTGACATCTAAGAAGCATGCTGTAAAGTAATATTGGTATAATCAGAAACCAGCACTTATGAAGGTGATTTACATAGAAACTACTTCGGTTCTTGCCAAAAAAACCATGACACAGCACTTGCCAGCATGCTGATTTGGAGAAACAGACTACACATTCAGAAGATTATGCTACTGTCCCTTAGAATTTATATATGATATGCATAGGTCAGAATTACAGGAATTGAAATAGGCAAAAGATAAAATACCTAATCCTGTAAATGATATGGTGTTTTAAATATCGTTTCAACCTCTATACCACAATTAAAGAGTTAGAAATTGGTGTTAAGAATTTCATATTATGCATGCCTTGGGAACTCTCTTTGGATTGTTTAAGCACCCTATTCAATCATGTTTCCAGCACGCCGCTAACTAAAGCTAAACGGTTATTGCAGAATTTCAAATTAAAACTTCACAAAACTAGTATCTCATAGGTATATTGACATGATTAAAGATATGTATGATTGAGCAAGTACTAGAGTGAGGATGATCGGAGGAGAGACTCATTTTCTATAGGTTGACACCAAAGACCGTCATGAACTCCTTATATCTTTGTAGTAGTCATGAATGAACTTACTAGACATATTTAGAATGAAGTTCCAAAGTGTATATTGTTTGTAGATGATATTGTTTTAGAAGATGAATCAAAATAATGGATAATTCAATAACTTCACATATAACATATGAAATCCAATTTAGCAGAATATACTTCCCTACTCTAATCCTGAAAGAATGCAAGATTTTGTCATTCCCTACTCATGTGCAGTAGTCTATACAAGCATTTCACAATTAGCTATAGTTAATTATGGGTTTTAGTTTGTTTTATTCTCGCAAAACTAGGTTTATGTTTGACAAGATGCTCAATCCTGATGTGTATATGTAATGCATATTATTTTTTCCTTTATAATAGCCAGTCATATGGTGGCATAGGATGCGAATTCCAACAGCAACTGCTAAATTTTATTATGTATTCTCTAAAATTATCCAGTTTTGAAATGATATAGCCAATGAAAATCCGAAAGCATTTCAACAGGATGATATTTCATATGCCCAAGTTCTGAAAGTTCTTCCTCCAAACTCAAGTTGGCTTAGAAATGATATAGTATAGGAAATCAATATGGCGAGGCTTCTGACAAGAATATGAACTGACTATCATCCTGTTTGTCCTATAGATTATATGGCCATATAACATGTCAAGTAGTACGGTCTGGGGGGGAAAAATGAACCAGCATATATTCTTCTACAGTTCAATGGCATTCAACACCACAAAACACAAAAGCAAGTGCAAGTGCAAGAAAGCAAAAGCAAAAGCAACCATCACAATGTAGCAACACCCAACAATTTTAATTCTTCGGTATGTTAACGCCAACAATTTTGGCAGGTGTTATCCGAAGAAGGTTCCCAGGCTTTCCAGGAACAGCCCCTTTGATCATGATCACTCGTAGCTCATTGTCAATCTTGATGATCTTCAGCTTTCTAATTTTAGTCTTGGTTCCTCCCATCCTCCCAGGCATCTTTTTCCCCTTGTACACTCGCCCAGGAGTTGTTCCAGCGCCAATCGAACCCAAGGCTCTGTGGCTTTTTGAACCATGAGTCATCAACCCACGTTTGAAATTGTGCCTCTTGATACCACCTGCACAGATTGTTCAAAATATTAGCTTTTCTCTTTATTTAAAAAGAACTGTGAGTATACATTCTACCGATCGCAAAGTGACTGGAAGCATTCAGCGTTTAACAATTATTATGCAATCGATATTATACATACAGTTCATTAGTCCTTCATCTCTTCGTAGCATCATTTGTAAGCTGAAATCAAATTTCACTTGCTTGTTCAACATTAAAAATATGAGCTAGAAGTTGGTGTTGTAGACTATAACTAATTAACCAAACCCCATTAGGTTGAACAAACAATTCAGATAAGAACTGCAGCAGCTATGATGTAGGTTGGCAGTGCTATTGATAGGACCTTACCAATATTCTGTTAATTCAAGACACTCCAAATTCCTTGTTATTCCATTTGCATCATCCAAGTGGCAATGCCAAAGTAGAGAATACGTTTAGCATGTTCACTTCAGTTTGATCGGTGGTAAATCATCTAGTGGATATGCAAGAGGATTTGATGGATATATCTCAGCATCATGCACGATCAACTATACAACAATATGTGTGATATGGGCCTATAGAAAATTAGATAGACAAAACAAAGTAGAAAACACCTCCAATCCCATGTCCAGGCCCAAGTAAAAATGTAACACTGGTCCCTATACACGATATAGAGTTGGCCAAACTGACAAAGTCATAAAAATTAAAGTACACCATACTTGTTTATGTGAATTAAGTTTCATCTTGAATATGAAGTTTGTTGGATAGCTTGGAGGCGATACAACCTCAAAATCTAAACCTAAACTGAAGGAGCCTTAGTGAGTTATCAAGGTAGGGTTGGCATATGGATTACACTTGAAGCTGAGACATTTAACATTTTTAGTAATACATTAACATCTCATCTTTCAATCTTTCTGTATCAAAATTTTGGGTGATAGAACATAGATGATGGTAGATTAGTTCTAAAGTTGCTCAAAAGCATCAACGCAAAACAAGTTATACTAATTCCACTAAACCAAGCTGTAGTCCAATTAATGATCTAGAAAATGAATGTTGATTGTTACCTAGTCCTACTGCTGTATGTGTCGCCTAACCTGTACGCTCACTACAATTTCTCTCTCTAATTTAGCAGCGACCTGTTCATATCTAATGAATCACAGCTTCAAAGCTCCAAAGGGAGCGACCGGTGGATTTCAAGGCAACTGATCTTGCAAGTAGCGTTTTAAATGACGGAGATATCGAAGAATTCTTACACAGTAAACTTTCCTTTCCTCTACAGTGTAATTTTTTAGTTCTGTTTTGAGTTGTCCTTTGCTTCTTTGAATAGACCCTCCGAGCATGGTGCTTACTGTATTGATCTACTAAATTAAATAAATCAATTCATATACTTGAGAATTCAACTCCATTTATCTAAAGCCATATCACTTGTAGCTCAGTATAATGCAAAATGGCTTCTCCACTTGTCTCACTCAGCACTGCACCCACAATCTTGTATCTATGAAGTTATCTAATTCTGCAAGTGTCCAATTCAGCAATCTATAGCCATTGAAAAAAGAAAAGAAAAAACAACCAATTAGCCAGTGACCAGTTTAAAACATTATCAGAGCAGCTATTGTAGACAATAAACTAGTAAGTTGCTCCTAATCGAAGTTGGTAAACAAACATGATATACAAGAAGATCATATGTTTGCAGAAATTCCCTTTCCAGCAATGCAACACTATCATTGGTTGCCATTTGATGCTTTGCATAGACCCTCGCCGAGAGTGGTCCATATTGTATCTAGATATAATAAGCCACTTGAAATACTTGAAAATTCAACTTCATTCATCAGAACCAATTCGATGGCTTCTCTACTTTGTCCCACTCTACAATGTTAACCATAATCTTGCATCTATAAATCTATCAGATTCTGCAAATGTGCAATTTAGCAATCAGAAGGCATCATCTATCTACTCAACTCAGCTCAGTCTAAAGACATCAGAATAGTTTATAGGGAGCGCTTAAATTGAATTGAAGCTGGCAAGCAAACATGTTATGTATGCAGATCATGTGTTTGTAGAATTTTCATCGATTAGTTGAAACAATATGAAGAGAGGGAGAGAGAGTAGAGTGGACCTTGGAAACCCTTGCCGATGGTGGTGCCGGAGACGTCGACAAGATCCCCTTCCTTGAAGATGTCGTCAAGCACAAGACCCTGCCCGGGCTTGAACCCTTCGACAGACGGAAGCCTGAACTCCTGGAGATGGCGCATGGGGACGGCCCCGGCCTTGTTCAGGTGGCCCAGCTCAGCCTTGGTGAGCTTGCGGTCCCTGACCCGACGGTAGCCCACCTGCACGGCCTCGTAGCCGTCGGTGGCAGCGGTCTTGACCTGGGTGACGACGTTGCCCTCGCGGAACCCAACGACGGTGATGGGGACGACGGTGCCCTGAGGCTCGAAGTAGGTCATCATCCCCAGTTTGCTGCCCATCACGCCCACGCCCGCCTCCCTGCTCCCCATTACCCTAAATGGACAACACCTTCTGCTCTTGCTACCGCTACTTGTGCTAGTGCTAATTGTTCCAATAGATGAGGAGAGAGAAAGGGAATTGAAAAAGGAGGAGAGGGCAGATACTCCTCCTACTAGAGCAGCCGTCGTCGACATTGCTCGGTGCTATCTTGCTATTTTGATAAGGTTTGGGTTAGAAGCAGGATGAGAAAGAGGAAGAACTAGAAATTAGAGAGAGATGGAGACCGAGTGAGGATGAAATAACAAGGTAGCAGGGGAGGATTTCATTATCACCGAGTGAGGATAAGTCTACGATGTAGCACGGGAGGATTTCCTTATCGCCGAGGTAGGATAAAAATAAGGAAAAATTTCTTCAAAACCATTGTTTAGTATATTTTCCGACGTTATTCACAAATCCGTGATGCGGGAATGATTTGGAAAATTTGGATTCGGAGAACTATTCAGAAAAAATCGGCAGATATTCGGAAAAAATTCGGCAAGTGTTTGGAAAATATTCGGAAAGGATTTCGAGCAAGAAATTAATATATGAGACACTAGGTTTTGATTTTGTGAATTATTCACTGTTTTTATGAATTATTCGTTATTTTTTCGAATAATTCGAGAATAATTCACGAATTATTCGACGCGTTCGGTAACGGCGGAGATTTAATCGGCCGATCAAAAATTCTCGAATTATTCACGAATTCGCCGAATAATGCGCGAATTATGTGACTATGGTTCCTACCGCCCTCTTAAGTTTATTTTTTCTATCACAGCTTCCACCAAAATTATATTGTTACTTCCGACCCTCATGCGATCCCCCTACTATTAAATATGTTATCAAATGACCAAAATACCCTTTCTCTCTTCTTTGTCTCCTTTTCGTCTTCACTGCCTTCATTTCCTCAAACACCCTCCTCTATCTCCTCCTCTCCTCTATCTCTCTCTCTCCTCCATCGCCACTCCCTCCACCCGTTTCTTCCTCCTCTTTTTCAGTCACATCCTCTCTCTCCTCTTCACCTCCATCTCGCACTCCTCCACCTCCACTCTGTCGCTATTTTTCCATGTGCTTCAATATGCTATCGATGCTAAACTTGTTAGTGATATATACCCTAGAGGCTATTATTGTATAATACTGAATAGTATATTATATTTTGGAAGCTTGGGATATACACAAATATAATAACAATCTTTCTTAATATGATAGTATGCTGTCTGGTTTGATTCTATCTTAATATGTGTATATGTTTCTTTGAACATATCGCTAATACATATTGATAGAGCCCTCAGGATCTTTACTTGATTACCAGCGTTGTGATGGCAGTCACACTAGTGCGGGCTGGGTAGTCTATAAGCATATCCTTAAGCTTGTCCCTAGTCGTAGGATTATCGAGACAGGGCATCGATACTCCAGAGTAGACTGGTGTATATGCTTCTTATCCCCGTCAGGGGAGGTGGGCCTGTCCTGCAGCCGTTGGTATACGGTACCAGAGATAATATACAGGTGCTCATTGGGTTATGAGTTACACTGGACGGACTCGCTGGGAACTGCTGGTTGGTATTATACCTATCGTCGGTTAGCAGTTCCCCGGTGACATGAGTATAGGTTAGTCCGTTGACTTGACATCACTATTCGTCTCGAGTGTATTCCCACTGTACTTAGATTACTACCCTACCACGGCTCAAATGAGTCATGCAAACAAGTAGTAGTTGGGATTCGTCTATCCCGGCATTGGGAGTTGATGTCGCGTTGTGTTCAGTTAGCCAATACACAAAGCCTCTTGCCAGAGCAAGTGAGATTTACTGGTAGGTACACCAGTAGTTTATCAGGGTGTATGGGCTCTATACCGACACGACTTATTGCACTATTAGGGGTCTGATGTTTACCACACCCCTAGGTCCGATATGTGATACTCTTATACGAACAGACCGGACTGTACGGAGATTGTCACTGTCAGGAACAGATCGTCATTTGGCCATGGAATTTGGCCGGGGAAGAAGGGGAAGTTGATGAGCAAACTCATCCTGAAACCCTACTGAGCATGACAGTGACAATATCTGCACAGTCCGGTCTGTTCGTCTATGAGTATCGCATATAGGGCCTAGGGGGCTGGTAAACGTCAGATCCCCAATAGCGGTATAAGTCATGTCGGAGAGAAGCCCAGAACACCCTGAGATACTACTGGAATACCTACCAGTAAATCTCGATTATCCTGGCCAGAGATTTCGTGTAATGGCTCTCCTAAACACAGCGTGATCTCACCCCCAATACCGGGAGAGACGAATCCCTGACGATCCGCTCACTGCCTCCATGTGGCTCGGGACTGTACCCAACTAAAACATGTTTGCACGACTCCTTTGAGCCGTGGTAGGTTAGTAATCAAAGCACAGTGGGACTTCACACGAGACAAATGACGATCTCAGGTCGACAGACTAACCTGTAGGCATGTCACCTGGGAACTGCTATCTGACGATACTCATAATGCAATGAGCACCTGTATACATCTTAGGTGAACTAACTGACACCAATGGCTTATGAGACTGGCTACCGCCCCTCGTCGGGGTCTCGACTGTATACACTAGTCTACTCTGGAGTATCGATGCCCTGTCTCGAAACTCCCACAACTAGGGACACTTCAAGGATGTGCTTATAGACCCCAGCTCCCACGTATATGATCGCCATCATACGGCTGGCAGTCAAGCAAGAATCCTATGGGCTCTATCAACATGCAATAGTGAACTAAAGCATGTACACGATGATAAAGACAAACCAGATAGCATACTATCATCTCGAGCAAAACTGTCCTATCGGGATAGGTCATCTCTCAATCATTGCAATCACGTACCTGCGATCCAATAATTGACTTTGAGGGCACTGTATCCAACATAGTCTTGTCGCATTGATATGACCAAGTCTACAATGACACAAGATGGCTTCGTTCATTTCTGAACTTTTCCTCCTGTGTGTGTTCTGTATATTTAGAACTGTGTTTTGATTTAGAACATATATACCATTACATAACGTACCAAACCCAATCAACACTTGATTTAGGAAAATGCTCATAACATTTTTCTCTAGTGCAAAATTATATCCTTCTTTATCTAGTAAAGAAACGGATATTATGTTGCACATCATCGACGGTACGTAACAACAGTCGTTCAAAATCAATGTATTACCATTTGGTAATACTATATGATATTTGTCGATAGCTTCAGCAGCAACAATTTCTCTGTTCCCTACTCTGAGGGATATATCACAATTTCCCAATTCTCTACTTCTTTTTAACCCTTATAATATATTACAAATGTGGGATTCTGATCCGGTATCTAATACCCAGTACATAGAGCAGACTGAGAAACAGTTCTCAATAACTAACACACCCGAAGAAGATGCATCAGCATGCTCTTTCTCCGTTCGGGTTGCGTGGGAATCCTGGTATTCTCCTATTCCTTGCTCAGACTTATGACAGTCATAAGATAGAGCGGAACCAACATTCCCCAGCTCAGTATAAAAAGCGGGTTCGGTCAATACATCCATATTATTAGCTTGATTAAGGTGTGTCATGATCGCTACCTGGAGAGAGAGAGAAGAAAACACTTTAGCATGCGCTCTTGCATAGATTGGTTATTATCTTATCTAATCAGGATGGCTCCCGCTGTTTTTATCAAACCTTCCTTCAAACCCTAAAAGGTAAGATTAGCCGGGATTAATTACACTCTACAAGTTCGCCAAACGGTCAGCCAGGCAGGTATTGGTACTCCGAGGGAGTCTCCCCATGCTTCCGCATGGAACTAATTAAATAACCTCGTTTTCACAGGGGAATAACCTCGTTAACACCTTTCTTAGACACCTACTGGATCAGCTGATTGTAAAGTGAAAACTCTCCCAGGAGTAACACTTACTCGCAGTAGGTATCGGGATCCAACTATCATATAGAAGGTGTAGGGTTCCTAGGCACACACTAGAGGTCTCACAAGGCATCAACCATGCCAATTTACAATTTTAACGGTGCCGAGAAACCCTAACAAGATCGTTGGCTAGAATTTTAGGCGACAAAACAAACTAGTTAACTACTTTAACTATGAGAACGGAAATACAACCTTTGTAGATCCGTTTCTCCACCTCCATAGATCCATGATGAAGTCCTCTCCGCTGTCCAAATCGAACCATGGCTCTCACGGTGGCTTCATCGGAGAAAAGACCGGGCTAGGTCGTCGACTACGATGCCGAAGATGATCTACGTCGAGGCATCACTAGATCAGGCTCCAACTTCACCAAGTCAAGAAACTTGTGAAGAAAACACACTCTACTACTTGGCAAGAGGTAGAGGATGAAGAAATAGGAAGTGGGTTCACTTTAGAATTGGATTTCTCACTCATTTTCATCAATCACCATTGATGGACTCAAGGTTCTTCATCTTGAAGAAGAAGAAGAAGATGATAATGATATGATAAGTTAATTCAAAATAGAAAATAAATTGAATACTTATCATGTGACAACCATGGTCAAGTGTAGAGAATAAATCATGGTTAGATGGAATGGTTAGGGTTAAGCATGAAGACAAAATGGTCATTTAGTCAAAGCTTCATGAACTTTCAATGTAAAACAAAATTAGCAACCATTTTCTTTTCTTTTGCCATTTCTTTTCCAAAATAAAATAAATGAGATAAATAAATAAATGAAAAAGAAAACCCTAACCATTACACAACCATGGTTTAATCTTTACACAAACCCTAGAGAGCATGTATCATCAAACATGATACAATCAAGTGCACAAAAAGTATATCACATATACAATGTGCACATCCGAGCGAGAAAATCCATTTAAAGTGAACCAATACTAGTTAATGCAAAGTAATATATCAAATATATAATTATGCATTAAATCATTAAATCAACACTTGATTTAACGATCCGGTCATATCGCATACAACCGACTAATATCCAATGTATCGGTTTATCGAATCAATCCTTGATTCGATAACTAGGTTATATCGCATACAACCATTCGACACATTCATCGCGAGAATGGAATACGGTATCACATACACGTATTATTCTCGGTCCCGCACATATCTCATATGCGCTCCTATTTCGTTTCGCTTGAGCCAGGAAACCTCTGTGTAGGACTCTAAAGACTCGTCAATACGCCGGCAGCAGGTGATGATCATATCAAACACCCACAAGCCGCAAGCGGTCTGCTAAACGTAATGGCCACCCGGGTATTGAGCGATCAGAAGATCGACGAGCAAGCCCGCTCACACTCCAGTGAATCCAACCAGTAACACTACCGTACAGTCCGGTCTCGTCGTCTGATATGTCGCATATCTTGCCTAGGGGTGGTAAACGTCAGACCCCAATAGCTCGATAAGTCGTGTCGATATGAGGTCTATAACAATTCGAGAAACCATTGGTAACACTTACCAGTAAATCTCAGCAACCCTGGCCAGGGATTTCCTGTTATAGCCAATCGAACACAGTGCAACATCAACTCCCTATACCGGGAGAGACGAATCCCCTCCTATCGCTCATTGCCTCCATGTGACTCGGGACTGTACCCAAAAACCACCGTTTTGCACGCCCTCTTGGACGTGGTAAGATGGAAATCAAAGCACAGTGGGAACCACACAAGACTCTATGACGATCTCGGGTCAACAGACTACTCTGTACCAGTATCACCAGAGAACTGCCATCTGACGTAAGGTATAATACCATCTGGGAGTTCTTGGCGAGTCCGTCCAGTGTACCCAGTCTCTACTGAGCACTCGTATATCATCTCTGATGTCAAACACCAATGGATATGGGATCATCTATCGCCCATCTGTATGGGTCGAGAAGGTATACGCTAGTCTACTCTGGTATATCGATGCCTCGTCTCGATATACCCACGACTAGGGACTTTGAAGGATGTACTTATGGACTACCATGTCCCCACTAGTATGATCCGCATCATAGTCCAGGTAGTCAAGTACACATCCTAAGGGCTTTACCAACATGTAACAGAGAGACAATCAGTATACACGTTAAGGTAAAGAGCAACCAGATAGCATACTATCATGTCGAGCAAGAAAGTCCTCCCTATATATGTCCCAGCATCCACTACAATATACATCCAATGTACAGTAATGGCCTCTAGGGCATACATATAACTAACAATCTCCCACTTGCACTAGGGCCATCTGTAGCAGTGGTTGTAGTATCTCATACTCAACCATCTCATAAAAGTCTCTCTCTGGGAATAGGCCTTCGTGAGTGGATCCGCCGTGTTATCCTCTGAGTCTACTCTCCTTACCTCGATCGCCCTGGAGATCAACCATCTCCATGATCAGGTGATACTGCCTTAGAATATGTCTAGATCACTGATGGGACCGGCGTTCCTTGACATAAGCCACAACTCCATTGTCTCACAATGGTAGGAACGTAGTTCATCTCATGAACTAATATACACCCAAACATCCTCTTTGGTAGCATCTTAAGTAGCGATGTATCCAGCCTTTATCGTCTAGTATGTCATGGTATCTAGCTTGGAACTCTTCCAACATACCGTCCCTTTACTGAGGGTAAAGACAATGCCTGCGACTGACATTCGTTCGTCTTTATCACTCTGGAACACTTCCAGTGATTCTCCCCAGGATCTATTGATACCATCTCACTACTACTAGTGAGTATCCTAACATCCAATTAGATCTATCTCATAGATCCAAAAACCAGGATATAGGAGGTATCACATTGATCCTATATGGAGAATCATTGTGATAAGCGGAGATTGACCGAGCGTAGCATAGGAAACTTCTTTCTTATCAAGAGTATGTCATCCACGTACTCTACGAGGATCACCACCATACTCCCTACTACCTTTTTGTTTATACAAGGTTCATCTACCATTTTGACGATGTCAAACTCTTTGACTACTACATCAAAACAGACGTTCCAACTCCGCGATGCCTGCTTTATCACATAAAACATCTTGCACGCGTTTCCGCTGCTCCCACTGTCTACGAGGCCCTCTGGCTGTGTACTTATAGACGTACTTTTCTAAAACATCATTTAGAAAAGCAGTCATGACACCTAACCACCAGATATCGTAGTCATGGTATGTAGCCGTGGCAAGTAGGATCCGGATGGACTTAAGCATAAGTACTGGAAAAGGTTTCATCATTATCCACGCCTGGTCGATGACGAAAACCTTTAACAAGTCTAGCTTTGAAAGTCTCAACTTTTCCATATACACCAAGTAATCTTCTCAAGATATACTTGCTCCTGATGGGGATTTAACCCTTCAGATATAGCAACCAAAGTCCATACTTTGTTGGTGTGCATGGATTCCATCTCAGATCACTAAGCATCCAGCCATTCTTACAGAGTCTTACTCCTGATGGCCAGCTCGAAGCTAGTTGGGTCATCATCTCATGATGCAATCCTCGCTCCCACTGTCATAGAGAAACCGAAGTATCTCTCAGGTGGGTGAGGAACCCTACTAGATCGGCGGAGAGGCTGAGGTTCTTTGGTTTCTACTGAATCCTTTGGTTCTACCAAATCAGCTGCTTCAGTTTGCATAGCTGGAACCTTTCCAGTTCTACATAACAGACCTTGCCTCGAGCTTGTCCGAATTTTGCTTTTAGACATAGGCCGGACAACCCCAAATCTTAACTAACTTAAGACATGGGCTCTTCCCATTCCATATCACATATGAAATGGTAGGCTACTGATTTGATTGGAACCCTATTCAATAGGTATGCAGCTTCTCAAGTGCATAACTCCCAAAAGGAAATAGGTAACTTAGTAGTACTCATCATAGAGCACACCATATCAAATAGGGTGTATCTGCTCCGCCCCCATATACCATCGTGCTATGGTGTATACAGAGGAGTAATGCTGAGAGAGAATCTCATTCTCCTTTAGAATAGTCCAGGAATTCCATGCACAAGTATTCTCCTCCTTGATCTCATCATAGAACATAATACTTATACCCGTATTGGTTCTCTACTTCTAACTTATATTCTGTGAATATCTCAAAAGGTTCGGACTTGTGTTTCAACAGGAACATATGTCTGAATCTTGAGAGATTATCAGAGAATATAATGAAGTATAAAGAACCAATCCTGGTATGTGTAGACAGGGGACCTACATACATTAACATGTATCATCCCAAGAGTTCACTAACTCTTTCTCCGTTTCCAGTAAACGGAACTATGGTCATCTTCTCTTTGTGACATGACTGGCAAGTTTCAGAAGATGTAAATTCAAACTGATTTAAATATACATCTAAATGTAACTTCAGCCAGTCGGGTCGCATTGATCTGACCTAGTCTACAATACCTCAAGAAGGATCCGTTCATTTCTGAACTCTTCCTCTTGTGTGTGTTCTGTATATTAAGAACTGTAGTTTGATTTAGAACATTAATGCTTTTAGATAACGTGCCTGAACCGATCAACTTTTGATATAGGAAATGTCCAAAACATTATCCAACAATACAAAATTTTATCGTTTCTTTACTAATAAAGAGACAGATATGATTTTGTATATCAGGTTCGGTATCTAATAACATTCGTTCAGAATCAATGTATTACAATACAGGGTGACAGTGACCAACAGACTTGGCTGTAACACTTGCCCCGTTTTCTGCCTCATGAAACTTATCACACGTTCTCAGTTTTTCTACCCATTAGTAGCCCTATGTAACAGATTACATATCTGGGATCCTGATTCGGTATCATATACCCAGGATAAGGAGGATACTGAGAAACAGTTCTTTGTAATGAACACACCCGAAGATGATGCATCATCATGCACTCTCTTCGTTTGGGCGGCACAGGAAATCTGGTATTCCCCAATTTCCTGCTCTGTCTTATAACAATTATAAGTTGGAGCGGGACCAACGTTCCCCAGCTCAATATAACAAGCGGGTTCGGTCAATTATCCATATTATTATCTTGATTAAGCCGTGATATGGTCGCTACCAGGAGAGAGAGAGAAGAAAACACTCAGCGTGCGCTCTTGCAAGAATAGATTGGTTATTATTTTATCTAATCAGGATGGCTCCCACTGCTTTTTATCAAATCTTCCTTCAAACCCTAAAAGGAAAGACTAGCCGGGATTAATTACACACTACAAGTTCGCCAATCTTTCAGCCAGGCCAGTGTCGGTACTTTGAGGGAGGTCCCCCGTGCTTTCGCACGAACCTAATTAATGTAAACCTCGTTTTCCCAGAGGCGTAACCTCGTTGACACCTTTCTAGATACCTACTTGATCGGCTAATTGTAATGTATAAAACTCTCCCAGGAGTAACAATTACTCGCAGCGGGTATCGGGATCCAACTATCTCATAGAAGGTATGCAATCTCATTGCAAATTTCAACACTTGAAATTCCCGATAATATTTTGCCCCCAGCACCCTATGACCTTGACGGAGGTCAACAAACCATAGGCTACTAGTCAAGTTCAACCCGTCATTTTTTGATCGAATTAAACCCACCCGCACGACCCTTGACGGAGGTCAACAAGGCCGCACGACTACCCTAATCCAATCTGCATCATATGCATAAGCAGATAAATACTAGTTAGCTACCGCACACTACGCCTTGACGGAGGTCAACAAACGTAGCACGAATACTAAATAGGACTTATCTGAAATGACGGAGGGCTACGACAGGTTTTTCCAAAAAACCTATTGCGTAATGAACTTGATATCGTTGTAGGATCGAATGAATTTTGAAATGGAGTGTCTTTGAGGCTTTTCTAGTTTTGCTAAAGGAGTCACTCCCGGTGAAGGGATCGTCGGTCCTTTCCTCGTCGAATGAGGTGCGGGATATATCATATATATCACTGTGCAAAGCAAAAATACTTAAAAGCAATCAAAAGACAAACCGAGTGTGTAGCATCTGCCAGTTATTGCTAAAGGAGTCACTCCCGGTGAAGGGATCTCGGTCCTTTCCTTATCGAATAAGGTGCTGGATATATCATATATACCGCTGTGCAAAGCAAGAACTGTAGCTACCTGTTTTATTTTGAAATTCGATTCTACAACATTTTAGGTTTCTTTTATTTCATTAATCTCATTAATGAAGTCCCATCATTTAAGTTACCTAAACATCTCAGATAAATACGACACACACTTATGCCATCCGCATTCGCCTCGATGTCCCCTCGTGCACCGTTAGGTTAGGTAACTAACGACAGAGCGGGGCAGGGCTAGCGCGGGTGTAGAACATAAGTAACGTCTATATAATATATCATATATACTATATGCAGTATCTATCATAGAACATCACATGATCACATCACATATATCAAAGCAGAAGAATCATATGAAATATTGGATATACTAGGACGTCCGTGTTTTCAATACGAGCCAGTATAAAACACGGATTCCACAGTCGCGATGAATAGCCAAACCCACACCCCTAGACCCCTACGAGAGCGGCAAGCAACCCTACCAATTCTAGAGTTAGGAGACCCGGACTCGACTCCTCGAGTTGGTCTCCCACTGGACTCCAGAACTCGGTTACTTGTGCCCTCCTCCTTGGGTCTATCCTAGTGCGGAAAAGTAAATAATATACAAAAGGTGACAACTTCCGCAACCTGAAAGTGCCCCAATAAAAGAATATTACATACAAGTTTTTACATGAATGAAAATAAAAAACACTCATCTCACATAAAAACCCACGGCTATTCAAACACGACGATCCAATATAACATATCCAGCAACACATAACATCACATGTCATCAACGTAAGTAAATATGTCCATCCCAATTGTCGTTGACATATAGCAACGAAACCGGCGATATCACATATTACACTTACGGTCACAGAAAAGAAAGTGTAAAACTACAACAGTTGGAATCCGCAATCTATTTAGACATCGCATGCCTAATCAAATGAAATACTTAGACATCGCATGCCTAACAATTATAAACCCCGCATTTTAGTCTCATTATCGAAAACTCTTTTCAATATCAAGTCGGGCAATTCAACAAGATTCCCGACATCCCGATCGAATGCTCGTTGCAAACTTCAGTAGGCGGCTGCACCCCCGACGCCGTCGACGAAGTGCACCAAGGCGGAACACCGCTACCGCGAGCACCCGAATGGATGCTTTCGGCGACGGGGTTCTCCTACAGTCACTTGGTCGGGGCTATGGGAAGAGGCTGTCTATTAAGTTTATCGGCGAGTATCCGCGTACGCTACGTGATTGCGACGGACTTTTGATCACATCAAAATTCCGTGGCAACCGATCAAGTGAGACTAAACTGCTATGTTTATAAGATTCATTCAGTTATCTCATAACTTCTTGTGAATTCCAATTATTGTATCCCATTCCAGATAATTAGAAAATGTTAAACTTTCCGATCGAACAATCGAACATCCAAGTTTTCCCGATACAGATCAACACATGAAACAAGTCTAAAAACATTCAGTTCGTGCCTCAGTACCAACGGTCCAGCCGTAGAAGGGTCAAGCCAACGCCTCACATGTGGCACGCCGTACTGCCCCAAACCCGAAGGTTCAAAGGGCAGTTCAAGATGGTCACATAATCGAGTTAAGGTTTGTTGTCTTCTAGAGGGTCCATCGAGTTACTTGCACTACTTAGAACGTCTTTAAACTACGGAAAAATCCAACACTTGGAAATTTCCCGACAGGGAAAAAATTGGGTATTTATATCCGGTCGAACTTTTTAACATATTCTAAAAAATTATCCGAAAAGCCACATAGACAAAATCTGATACTCCGATCGAAACACCGAATCCCCAAAACAACCCCAGAAAATTCAACTCTTGAATAAATTTTAAAAATTCCCAGAAAATCCAACACCTGAAGAAATCAGTTACTGTGCAAATATTATAGGATAATTCAATAAATTGGCTGCGGAACCGCCGCAGAATCAAGGCTTCTGCCGCGGTTCCGCCGCACTGTAGACACTTCATTAACTAATTTTTGCACCGTAATTTTTATAATTCCCTGCTGAATTTTTTAAGCATTTTTAATCTGGAAAAATCCCAGTTTTTAGAAAAAGTCCAGAGAGCATGTAAAACTTAGGGTTTCGGGTTCGATCGGATTTCAAACTCTGTCTAGACTTCGTCTAAGGCTCTAGCTAGGCTCTGATACCACTGTAGGGTTCCTAGGCACACACTAGAGGTCTCACAAGGTATCAACCATGCCAATTTACAATTTTAACGGTGCCGAGAAACCCTAACAAGATCGTTGGCTAGAATTTTAGGCGACAAAACAAACTAGTTAACTACTTTAACTATGAGAACGGAAATACAACCTTTGTAGATCCGTTTCTCCACCTCCATAGCTCCATGATGAAGTCCTCTCCGCTGTCCAAATCGAACCATGGCTCTCACGGTGGCTTCATCGGAGAAAAGATCGGGCTAGGTCGTCAACTACGATGCCGAAGATGATCTACGTCGAGGCATCACTAGATCAAGCTCCAACTTCACCAAGTCAAGAAACTTGTGAAGAAAACACACTCTACTACTTGGCAAGAGGCAGAGGATGAAGAAATAGGAAGTGGGTTCACTTTAGAATTGGATTTCTCACTCATTTTCATCAATCACCATTGATGGACTCAAGGTTCTTCATCTTGAAGAAGAAGAAGAAGAAGATGATAATGATATGATAAGTTAATTCAAAATAGAAAATAAATTGAATACTTATCATGTGGCAACCATGGTCAAGTGTAGAGAATAAATCATGGTTAGATGGAATGGTTAGGGTTAAGCATGAAGACAAAATGGTCACTTAGTCAAAGCTTCATGAACTTTCAATGTAAAACAAAACTAGCAACCATTTTCTTTTCTTTTGCCATTTCTTTTCCAAAATAAAATAAATGAGATAAATAAATAAATGAAAAAGAAAACCCTAACCATTACACAACCATGGTTTAATCTTTACACAAACCCTAGAGAGCATGTATCATCAAACATGATACAATCAAGTGCACAAAAAGTATATCACATATACAATGTGCACATCCGAGCGAGAAAATCCATTTAAAGTGAACCAATACTAGTTAATGCAAAGTAATATATCAAATATATAATTATACATTAAATCATTAAATCAACACTTGATTTAACGATCCGGTCATATCGCATACAACCGACTAATATCCAATGTATCGGTTTATCGAATCAATCCTTGATTCGATAACTAGGTTATATCGCATACAACCATTCGACACATTCATCGCGAGAATGGAATACGGTATCACATACACGTATTATTCTCGGTCCCGCACATATCTCATATGCGCTCCTATTTCGTTTCGCTTGAGCCAGGAAACCTCTGTGTAGGACTCTAAAGACTCGTCAATACGCCGGCAGCAGGTGATGATCATATCAAACACCCACAAGCCGCAAGCGGTCTGCTAAACGTAACGGCCACCCGGGTATTGAGCGATCAGAAGATCGACGAGCAAGCCCGCTCACACTCCAGTGAATCCAACCAGTAACACTACCGTACAGTCCGGTCTCGTCGTCTGATATGTCGCATATCTTGCCTAGGGGTGGTAAACGTCAGACCCCAATAGCTCGATAAGTCGTGTCGATATGAGGTCTATAACAATTCGAGAAACCATTGGTAACACTTACCAGTAAATCTCAGCAACCCTGGCCAGGGATTTCCTGTTATAGCCAATCGAACACAGCGCAACATCAACTCCCTATACCGGGAGAGACGAATCCCCTCCTATCGCTCATTGCCTCCATGTGACTCGGGACTGTACCCAAAAACCACCGTTTTGCACGCCCTCTTGGACGTGGTAAGATGGAAATCAAAGCACAGTGGGAACCACACAAGACTCTATGACGATCTCGGGTCAACAGAATACTCTGTACCAGTGTCACCAGAGAACTGCCATCTGACGTAAGGTATAATACCATCTGGGAGTTCTCGGCGAGTCCGTCCAGTGTACCCAGTCTCTACTGAGCACCCGTATATCATCTCTGATGTCAAACACCAATGGATATGGGATCATCTATCGCCCATCTGTATGGGTCGAGAAGGTATACGCTAGTCTACTCTGGTATATCGATGCCCCGTCTCGATATACCCACGACTAGGGACTTTGAAGGATGTACTTATGGACTACCATGTCCCCACTAGTATGATCCGCATCATAGTCCAGGTAGTCAAGTACACATCCTAAGGGCTTTACCAACATGTAACAGAGAGACAATCAGTGTACACGTTAAGGAAAAGAGCAACCAGATAGCATACTATCATGTCGAGCAAGAAAGTCCTCCCTATATATGTCCCAGCATCCACTACAATATACATCCAATGTACAGTAATGGCCTCTAGGGCATACATATAACTAACAGAAGGTATGCAATCTCATTGCAAATTTCAACACTTGAAATTCCCAATATCTGTTTTTACCCCATGCGGTTTATGACCTTGACAAGGTCAACAAACCATAAACCGCAAATCAAGTTCAACCCGTCATTTCGTGATTGAATTAAACCACCCGCACGACCCTTGACAAGGTCAACAAGGCCGTATGAGTACCCTAATCCAATCGCATCATATGCGGAAGATAAGCACTAACCAGCTACCGTACACTACGCCTTGAAAAGGTTTACAAACGCAGTACGAATACTAAACAACGCTTATCTGAAAATGATGGAGGGTTACGACTGGTTTTGAAGAAAACCTTTAATGTAATGAACTTCATATCGTTGTAGAATTTAGTGATTTTAAAAGGAGTGGTTTAAGCTCCGTTTTAAAATCGAGTAGTTTTCAAAAACAAACCGAGTGGGTTGCCGAGTAGGTTGTAGCATTTGCTAGTTTTGCTAAAGAGGTCATTCCCGATGAAGGGTTCTAGGCTCTTTCCTCATCGAATGAGGTGCTGGATATTCATAATGGAATACCACTATGCAAAGCAAGAACTAGAGATTCCTTTTTGAAAAATTTGATTCTACAACATCTTTAGGTTTCTATTCTTTTCATTAATCTCATTAATGACATCCCATGATTTATGTTTCCTAAACATCATAGAAGAAACGAAAATAAAACACACATATATGTCATCTGTAAGTCCGCGGGGGCACCCCGGCCGTCGATCCGACGCCGGAAACACGGAAACAAAAACTTTGCAAAACTTGCAACCGGCACCACCGCGTACTTTTCACCCGGATCGGGCCATTAACCTAGCAACTAGCAATAATAGAAAAGAGTAGAGATGCTATACCAAGCGATCCGTGTCCTTCGGTCTTCGTCTCCACTCCGATCTCCTGCTGAAAGTCCGTCCATCACCTCCTCGTCGGAAAGGACACCACGTAGCCGGAATCTTTTACGGGCTCCCGCCTCTTGACCGAGGCAACTCGGGCGCGAAGTTGGCTAGCCGACGCGTCCAAGACTTGCTATAGAATAGTGTAGTAGCCATGTCTCTCTAGGGTTCATGAAGTTGCCTTGATGGAGGGATCAAGAAAGAACTTTGGAGAGAGGTACATGAAATTGTGTAGAAAGGAAAAATTGAGATGAACAAAGTTTTCCCTCATCAAAAATGAACTCACCCTCTCTACCCTCAATCAAGTGGCCGGCCTCTTATTTGTGGTGGGTTGGAAAAGGATGATTGAATAACTAAATTAGAAAAAGAAAAGATAATGCAAGAATAAATCCACACTTTTCTCACAATTCAATCCACTTCAATCTTTTCATTTCCAATCTAATAAATGCAATGGAAATGGACAAGAAAAGCATCTCATGATGAGGAAGCTATAATATGCAAGGAAGCCCTCCACTATAAGTTATTTGCGAACTTGCAAATAACCCCTCCATCGAAAAGTCCGGCCGTGAAGGAACAAAGGAAAACCGGCCGGAACGGAATGCAAACTGGCAACTCCAGAAAACTGATCCCGTAATAAATTACAGGAAACCCCCGCTACTGCAAATACATGTCCGCATTTGTATTCCCACTGAACACAAATGCAAAGAGACAAAACTACACTATCAAATACTAGGATCCGGCTTAAGCCAAAGCCGGCTAGTAAAAACCGTCCGATCACGATCCGTGCAATACCGCACGTATCTGATCGAACCCTGCCATATCTCCATACGGCCTCTACAGCGTTTCGCCCGAAACCTGAGTAACTGAGTGTGGTGGACTCTAAAGACTCGTCAATACTATGGCTGTGGATTTAACCACTAGCACGTCAGAGGTATAAGCCAATACGTAACGGGCTACCAAGTATTGACTAAAAGGGACGTCGATGAGCAAACTCATCCTGACACCCTACTGAGCCTGTCAGTGACAATATCTGTACAGTCCGGTCCGTTCGTCTATGAGCATCGCATGGCGGGCCTAGGGGGTTGGTAAAAGTCAGACCCCCAAAAGCGGTACAAGTCGTGTCGGAGTGTAGCCCAGAACACCCTGAGATACTACTGGAATACCTACCAGCAAATCTCCTGCCTTGGCCAAGGACTTTTCATGTTCTGGCTCTCCTAAACACAGCGCGACCTCACCCCCAATACCGGGAGAGACGAACCCCTGCAGATCCGCTCACTGCCTCCATGTGGCTCGGGACTGTACCCAACTAAAACCTGTTTGCACGACTCCTTTGAGCCATGGTAGGGTAGTAATCAAAGCACAGTGGGAACTCACACGAGACAAATGACGATCTCAGGTCGATGAACTAACCTGTACACATGTCACCAGGGAACTGCTATCTGACGTCTGGTATAATCCCAACTAGCAGGTTCCCGGCGAGTCCTGTCCGGTGTACTCATAACCCAATGAGCACCTGTATACATCTTAGGTGAACCATCTGACACCAGTGGCTTGTGAGACCGGCCACCGCCCCTCGTCGGGGTCTCGACTGTATACACTAGTCTACTCTGGAGAATCGATGCCCTGTCTCGAAACTCCCACGACTAGGGACCTTTTAAGGATGTGCTTATAGACTCCAGCTCTCACTTATATGATCGCCCTCATACTGCTGGTAGTCAAGCAAGAATCCTAGGGGCTCTATCAACGTGTAATAGCGACTCATAAGGTCACCTAAAGCAGTACACGATGATAAAGATAAACCAGATAGCATACTATCATCTTGAGTAAGACTGTCCTACTGGGACAGGTCCTCCCCTCAATCATTGCAATCACGTGCCTGTGATCCAATAATTGACTCTGAGGACACTATCTCCAACAATCTCCCACTTGCACTCAAGACTAATTATTGCGATGTCGCATACTCACAGCCCGTATGATACCGAACACCCAACTCCTCTACTAGTCAGTCTCACAAAGCTCGTTTGCGAAACTATTGCGTTCGAGGAATAGCCTCTATGAGTGGATCCGCTCTGATGTTTCTTTCTATGTCTCTCTATATCTCAAGTTCGCGGAGAAAGCTATCTCCCGAAATGAGCAATACCTGTCTTAGAATGTCTGGATGTCTGATGGGACCTAGCTCATAAATGAACTCCAAATCCAAACTTCTTAGACTGTATCGTCAACTGAACTTAATCAGTATCCTGCGCCATGCTTTCCCTCAGTATCTACCTGGACCATCTGTCCAAAATACTGCCCCTCGTCAGAGGGAAAACTATAACTCTGACAACCTCTCTGTCATCCAGGTCACCTTGGAAGCCTAGAATGATAACTGTCTCCCGAAGGAGAATGTTGTTATCATATCCCTAGAACATCTACTTATGTTCTAAAACTGCTTCCGACTGTTTCTCCAGGATTGGATGAATATCAACTTATTGCACCTACTGCAAGAACAACATCTGGTGTGGTACTTGACATCTCATGATTGACTCAATTGCCTAAGCAAGTGATCTGCCAATCATGAACATCCCTCTCCCCTTTAGTCTGTAAGACACCTTTAGAGAGGATGACTCCATCACCTACAGGTATACTACCGTGCCAGGAGTCGTCCATTCTAAATACCCATAGAATGCTATCAAGGTACCCAGATTAGGAAACCACCCAAATCTAGATCTAAAACCATAGATCTAGTAACCAGAATGTCTAATGTAAGATCCAAGTCCTATGAGGAGATACTACTGTGTGACGACCAAAATATAACCGATCGTAGTATAGGAATATCACTTCCTACTCTGTGTTTGTCATCAAATACCAGGACATCACACCCTACTACCTTCTTAACAGATCCATCCCCTATTCTGATGAAGTCAAACCTATGACTGTCACATCAGAAATAGATGATCTATGTCCGCTATATCCGCTTTAGTCTATAAATAGACATAAGCCTGATGTTCACCAATGCTTCCGCTGCTCCCACTGACTACGACAACCCTCTGGCAGAGTCATATAGACGTACACTTCTAAAGCCAGTTTAGAACGACGCTATACTCATCCTCATGCCGGGTCTCACAGTCTGGAACAACAGCAATGGCAAGTCTGGGTGAACAAGAACCTCCCTGTCACCATCCTTGAGCATACCGAAGTACCTCTCGAGCGCCTGAGGTTACCCACCTTATCTGCGGAGTGGCCAATGGAATGTCAAACCAGATTGAATCTTTAGGTTCTTATCAAATCTTCAGTAATCGTTTGTGGTTCTGGAATCGCTTCCAGTTCTACCATACTCCCACTACTGTTTTTCTGAAAAAATCCATTTTTAATTAAAACTGTGGCGAGTTAAGAACAATATCACTATTGATCTTCCAGATGGTAGAAAGTCAACCCTCGTCATAGCCCGGGTCAACCCACAAACAGCCATTACGGAAACGTGCCTTGAGTTATCCGGAGTCTGGTTTTAAGCATAATCCGGACAACTCCCCGTACCTTAACAATGTCAAGATATGAACTGTTCTATATCCAATACAGAAACAGAGACACTGATTTAATTGAACCATATTCAAATCATGCAGCTGTCTCCAGTGCATGTCTACTAAATGGAAGGAGGCCGATCAGCGTTACTCAACTTAGGAGTACTTCCAATTATGAGCAACCTGAAAGAGAAGCAAGTTCTCTTAACCATTACTATCAACTGAATACCATATACAAGTATCTACATCTTCGATCACTTTGAAGAATCCCGATACTTGCAATACCTGGTTCTCTACTTTATTCTTATACCTATAACTTCTCAAAACTTGGACCCTGTGTTTCTACGAAACACCTGTCTAAGAACCAGAGAAGTCATAAGTAAACAGAATATAGTACGAGGACCTACCCCTCTGTCCTAATGGACATTGGACAATATACGATACTCTGTACAAGTCCTCTGAGTCTAGTGACTCATTCACTGTGTGTCGTAGGTTGAAAACTGTACTTTTGGTTAAGAAGAATTACACCGCTGTTCAATGCTCCTTACCTAACCATCCACTGATATAGGTAAATGTCAAAAACATAATTTCAAAAAGTATATCTCACTCTATAAAAATAGACGTACAGATATATCAATTTGAAATTGGTGCATAACAACGGATATTCAAAACCAAATATTTGCCGACCGGCAAACAACCCAGGTGACTTCCTCAAATATCACCAATTATAACGAATCCCGATATAATGAGGATGATCACCTAATTCCCAATAACTTACTCCCACTCATCATCTGTAAAACCATACAGATGTGAGAATCATACCTGGTAAATACAGGAGTTCTTCAAACTCAGGAGTTCCGATTCATCCAAAATTTCCCTAGCTCAAGCACGCTTAACTACGGAGTTCTTCAAACTCAGGAGTTCCGATTCATCCAAAAGGCGCCTCTGTGTTCTAGGAGTGGTATCATTCCATTTATAGTTCTGATTGTGCCCTCTTTTAAAATAGAATTCGATACTCCCCATTGTTCTACAGTGGGTCTTCGTATCGGTTAACATCCCCACCTCGAAACCGGATAACATCTCACTTCTCACGGGATAGGTGGTATTCATCCCCAACTCCACCTGAGGTATTTTACATTCTCCCCACTCAGAACAATGGTTCGTCCTCGAACCACATACCTACCTTTTGAAGGACCGGCTCTAATACCATATTTGTCACGACCCACTCCCAAATACAAATGGTATTGTCCGCTCTGGTCGAAACCGTAAGGTTTTGTCCCTTTGAATGAACCCGACTCAAGAAGGGGACTACTTCCCAGTAGGCATCCCAAAATTTCCCTAGCTCAAGCACGCTTAACTACGGAGTTCTTCAAACTCAGGAGTTCCGATTCATCCAAAAGGCGCCTCTGTGTTCTAGGAGTGATATCATTCCATTTATAGTTCTGATTGTGCCCTCTTTCAAAATGGAATTCGATACTCCACATTGTTCTACAGTGGGTCCTCGTATCGGTTAACATCCCCACCTCGAAACCGGATAACATCTCCCCACTCAGAACAATGGTTCGTCCTCGAACCACATACCTACCTTTTGAAGGACCGACTCTAATACCATATTTGTCACGACCCACCCCCAAACACAAATGGTATTGTCCGCTCTGACCGAAACCGTAAGGTTTTTTCCCTTTGAATGAACCAGACTCAAGAAAGGGACTACTTCCCAGTAGGTCACTCATCCCAGAATTTCCTTAACTCAAGCACGCTTAACTCCAGAGTTCTTCAAACTCCAGAGTTCCGATTCATGCAAAAGGCGCCTCTGTGTTATATGAGTGGCATCATTCCATTTATAGTTCAGATCGTGGCCTCTTTCGGAATGGAATTCGATACTCCCTATTGTTCTACAGTGGGTTCCCGTGTGTATCCGTATCGGTTACATCCCCACCTTGATACCGAATAACATCTCACTTCTCACGGAATAGATAGTATTCATCCCCAACGCAACCTAGGTTATAACAAATCCATGATGAACAATCGTAGCATAGCAAGAGGACAACTACATATTAGTTGCGAGTTAAATAGTAGAGTTGACGGTTTATACTCCCTAACTCTTGTGCTTAGGATTGATATTCCGTACTTCTCACATCAACTGTCAACTAGCAAAGTTGTCAAATCGTGATACGTTTTCTTATTTATCATATCATAGAAAACACAATTTCCTGTTGCAATAACGAAATAATTATGTATAGAACCAAATTATAATTTTAAAAATGATCAAATTAGCAACATAACCACATATAAGCTAAAGCAAATTTCCGAATTGGAACTGCCTAAATACTTGCATATAAATCACACAAGCTCATTTATTTGATAATCAATGAATACCGAAACAATCCAAAATATTCATCCATATGTTATAATTCAGAAACATAAACATGACAAGTTTTATAATTCATAACTAAAACATCACAAGCAAGTTGTCAAAAAATCATTACCAAAGAAAGTCGAAACTACAAAAATTCAATCTTCTCTAACTGATTAATCACCATCAATATAATAATAAGAGATAACTTCATTCACCTCATTTTCATCATTTTCACTCTTGCGAACTCCTCTTCCTCATTAATATGCATTTTAACGGTTAAATAGTCTGTCTGGATTAATAATTTGATATGACCAAACGGTGTTTAAACCCGAATATCCGACCCGCTATGCCTTTTAATGGTTAAATAACGTATCGTGTGTTTTATGTTTCGTATCGTTCCATATGATACAAAATCTATATCGACCGATAAATTAGTAACCCGATACACATTTATGATTCGTAACCAATTGTGT
The DNA here is from genome assembly GCA_030015575.1 of Agapanthus africanus. Classification (NCBI taxonomy): domain Eukaryota; kingdom Viridiplantae; phylum Streptophyta; class Magnoliopsida; order Asparagales; family Amaryllidaceae; genus Agapanthus; species Agapanthus africanus. The sequence continues at coordinate 233,396,851 of JASDDO010000012.1, forward strand.
TTAGTACGAAAACAACACTGAATGTTAGTAGGAAAGCTTTCAAGAGGGTTGGTTAATGGTGAATGCTATTCATGTCACTAATCCTAACCCTAGGCAGACTCATTATTTGTGACATTGTGACGTCATTCTCTCTCTCAACCCCTCTCTATTTAGCCCCATTTAATCAAGTCATTCTCTCTCTCAACCCCTCTCAGTTTGTCTCAATAAAGCTCTTTTTCAAGAGATCAACCCGTATTTACCGGCTTAGCTACCTGTAGCGATCTGTGCACTTATGGTTATTAGAATTCTTCCGACCATGTGTGACTGTTGAAATCATATCAAATGTCTCAAACATACAAACATGACGTTTTTTTCAACGAGGAAAGACCACATGACATTTCCGGAGCAGAATTATAGGTCAAAAACATGAAGATTTGCAAACATGCCAGTCGCATAATACACTGTTACTGAAATGACAACCAGGCTGAAAAAACTAAAAAGAAAACTACACTTTACGTCGGCGGCCAATATTAGAATTCTCTTGATCTTAATATTCGATTTGTAAGACATCAAATAATTAGATATCTCCGGTGGATATAACCAAACTCCAAAAAGAACATACCTGACAGGCCTCAGCTATCTTGCGAACATGTAAGTTAATTTTTTCCCTGATGCGCAAATAATGAATTCTTTAGGAAGCAGTTGAAATGTCACAAGCCTGTAGGCTCCAATTTTTTTTTTTTTACATGGTTTAGAGGCCAGATATCCAACATCTGCTATATAATGATCACTAATTTCTCTAGTTCTTTTCATTACAAAAAAATTGAGGAAAACAGATGATAAAAGGCACAACCAGTCCTGTTCGTAGTTCTCAAGCAAAGAAAGAGATATCAATGTTAGCGGCGACCAATTTAGCGCATCACAATCTACATGCACCCGATCATGGTGGGATGAGGCATCATTCCATTCGGCTCCCTTTTTTTCCAATTTAGAAAAAAGAGAGCCATCGTATCTACTTTTCCAATTCTTTAGACAACTTGTTCAAAACTCCGAAAATATAAGAAAACACATCATTGCCACAGAGCAGGTTCTTGTGATGAGTCTTCTCAACTTAAGGCCTGGTATCCAAGTAGTAGGGAGGGGGGGGGGGGGGGTTGGGGGAAATTTCTCATGGTTCAGTTTCTTTCTCAATACTAATAATATCATTTGAGTTTGCATATGTATTTCCTTGAGCAACCTTACAATCTTTCAACTGTTGCTCATGCCTTGGTTTCTTACTCAGCATGGACTCCTCTTGTTTGCTGTCGAGTGACTGGCGTTTTGACTTGCTTGAAGAATCTGCACTTTTGTCGCCTTCAGTGAAAGAGTTGTCAGGTTTGTTGGATGGCGGATTGTAGTCCATGTTATCTCTATCGTCATCATAGGCTGCAATTCCTCCAGATCTGAACTTGAAGAAAACCGCAACATTATATATATATATATATATATATATATATATAGAGAGAGAGAGAGAGAGAGAGAGAGAGAGAGAGAGGTATTTGCAATTGGAAAAAGACTTCTATATGCAGAATTTTAAAATTTCAACTTTCCCCTATACATTTGTGATAGCTCATCTATTGACAAAACTTTCAAAGTTTCCAATTTCCCCTTCGTTTGTAATAGTAACTGTAAGCTCAAATGGAATAATCATCTATAGGATAATTTTCTTTTACAAATCTTCCATTTCTGACCTTCATTGATATATTAGAAAATTATACTTCAAAAGGAATATTTCGTGTTTGTGCAGAATTTGGAGTTTACTCGATCACGAATCATATTTCAACTGAAGTAACTTCTGCATCTGACAAGGTAGTTCTATGGTGTAAGAATTTTTTAAGTTCAATGGTGAAATCTGAAATAAGCAAAGTCCGGGGGTGTTTTAATTGGGGTTGTGCAGTGGTTCTGATTATCTAGCAACTTAAATGCAGAGAATTTTACAGTGGTTCTGATTAGTACTTACTGGTATTGATTGGCTTACCCACAAATATTCATTTATTAAAAAGAGTCTGACTCGGGTAATTCTGCTCCATTAACTTTAGTATAGCATATAATAATTTTCTATAACTTGAACTGTTGAACGTCGCAGAATGTCAAGAGTCCATAGCATTGATATCAATGCATGGATTTTTACTGGGAATTTATAGGTTCAAGTAATGCCTACTCCAATTTATTGTTCAATATCAAACTGTCTCATCTTGGAAGCAACTAATCAAAAAAATAGACGAGTTGCCTGGATCAGGTTGGATTTCTTATCTATAACACAATTATTTTTTTATGTGGGTCGGTTAGGGCGAAGCATAATTGGATCGGGTTAAAACATAAAAGACCCAAAGTTACCCAGTTGTCATTCACATGTTAGGTATAGTGGTGGATTGATTTCCTGTAATACTAGCATAAATAATACTCCAGCACTACGTGCTACAATTTATAAAATAATAAAGGGGTCAACGACATCCTAACCCAAACGAGCTAGGATAAAATTTTTAAAGGAAAGATTAATTATTAAATAAGATGGACCTATGAGATGTGCCGGTGACTTCAGTTCCACTAGGCAAATTTGGGGATCCATGGTGGTCTTGAGTACCAGGCAGATTAGCAGAAGCAGAGTCTTCATCGCTGCACAAAAAACACATTTCAACATCCAAATATTACCCACATAATAACAGTTGGCTCAACAAAAGAAACCTGTCCTCATTGAAGTACTCTTCTTCCTCTTTCTCAAGAGCTTGCTCATTAATTCTCTTCCTACTGCCAACAGTATCAATGATATTCTTTATCTCAAGTTTCTCAAGTGACTGTCAGAGGGCAGCATGGAAACTAGTTAACCAAATAATTCAACAAAATTCTTGAGTAACCTAATAATTCGACACTGTTAACTACTTAACAGTGTTGCCATGTCGGACATCCAATTCTAAAAAGGAACAGGCTCTAATGTTTAATTGCTGATTAAAGTATTATTTACTTCATTTGTCTACAAGAAAAATCCAAATTATTCCAAATAATGAAATCAAGGGATAAACATGGTTCCATGTTTTACATAGAATTTTACATAGAATTGTAATGATATAAGATGTTCAAACTTCACATCTTACGAAAGGTAAAATTGCAGGAATTCCCCTTACTTTTTGGCAGAACATCAGGACACACCCTAGGTCTGAGTAATAATCAATAATAACAGTAATAATCAGTAAGCGTTCAAAATTAATAATATCTAATAATGATAGTACCAGCTGGTTGAAACTACAATGATTACGTATCACTAAGGAATGCAAGAGCAAAATAATAATCAAGGCAATTTTGAAACAGTTGGTGCTAAAGAGGGGAGAAAGGATTTCTGCTATTTGGCCAAAGGTAGTGGTGTTTCTGCAACTTGGCATATAAAAACTTGCATTACACTGAAAAAGGAAGCATACCTGCTCATATTTGAGCTTGAACACCTGAATAGAGCTCAAATGCTCAAACTTCAATAGCTGGTTGCAGAATGAATTAGCAATGTATGGAATAAGTAACATAAGGCCTTCCTGGACAAAAACAAAAGAAAAAGATGACATAAATGAGGTAACCTACATCTACTAACCACAAAAGGGTGTAACTGACAGAACAAGAGTACCTTGCGAATGTACTCAAGGAGTTCTAGAACTGCCGAGTGCAGCATATTATAACGATTACCATTCTCAACAAAAGCCTCAATTACTGGTTTTAGAAGATCGTTTTTTACAATATGGTGAATCAGATGCTCATCCTGAAATACCAACCATTCTGTTAGTTTTAAGAGCGCAAAGAAAACAATCATAGTCTGGTTATATAGCTGGATGTGGAGAAAGCTCAAAATAAATGAAGTTGTATATTAACAACAAAATATCCTACAAACTTGCGAGTAACTGAGTTATACTAATGACAAGATGTCAATAACCAGAAGCAATTTCCCAATCTTTAAGAGCAAAATATAAATAAATCATAATAACTAGTATATAACTTTTGAAATGTAGGTCAGTCCAGGTAAATACAACTATATTTACGAAGCTTTGTGTCTTCCTCTTGTCATTTGTCAACCTCTGCAACTCTTTTCCTTTAACAAACCACAAAACAGAAAACAAAATAAAGGAAACAACACATGAAAACGGAAACAACTAAAACAAACTCATTATGATGCTTTTTAATTAATATTACACTTTTCATTCATTTATCATTCTATGTTCAATTTTAATTAAGTTCTCGTTTTTTAAATTCCACCATCTAGTATTAAATCTCCTTTCTATTTTAGCTTTCTCTCTTCCACCTTCTAATACATATATCTAATACTATCAATTTGATTGGTCAAACTTTCACCTGAAATAATTTTGCAATCTTAACAAATTAATTTATCCTACTTTTTAATAAGGAAAAAGTCTATTTGACTATTGTATAAACCGCTTTTAAATAATATCAAATGCTCATCTCTCTTCTTAAAAATGTATTTGCTATTATAAGATCGTACGACACTGTGAAATCCAACACGATATCTCCCATATCGTTCTTTACTTCATACACATGCCGACTCTCATATCCACTAGCATCTTTACCAACAACACCATTCAAACATCCTTCTATAAATAACTTATTATTTAAAGGTGTTGAGAATGTAGTTAACATAGTCTCATATCGGGGGAAATTGTGACATGCATATGGGTATAAAATATAAGCTGGGCTAAATCTTCATAAGACTTGAGCCTTTTGGATGGAGTCCTACTAAATTAAAAGTCCATGTGCATGCATGTGTGGGTCCATGTGTTGTGGGCCCTAACCTAATTTTACATGGTATCAGAGCTCGGGTGTTTGTTTGTTCACGTACATTTGAGGTTTGAGCTCTCGTTGCATGTGAAGTTCTCTTTGTCCACGTGTGTTGCACGTGAGGAGTGTTGAGAATGTGGCTAACATAGTCCCACATCGAGAAAATTATGAGATGCATATGGACATAAAATATAAGTTGTGATAAACCTCCATAAGGCTTGAGTCTTTGGATGGAGTCCCGGTATATTAAAAGTCCATGTGCATCCATGCGTGGGCCTATGTATTGTGGGCCCTAGTTTTACAAAAGGGATACATTGAATTAAGTCATCCATCTTTTCCAAAAAAATTCTATTAATGCTCTCTGATAAACCTACTTGAGTTGCATAAGCGTTACTAATATTAATTATCTCTTCTTCTAAACCAAGTTCTATTAATATTATTCGATCTTCAATTCCTTTTTCATCAACTATTATGTTTCAGGGTTTTATCCACCGATATACCAACTCATTTTTTATTCCTATCTTTTTCTGTACCATATTTTATATCGTGTATTTTCTATCTCTCTAGATTACGCTTATCCATTTAGTTCTTGCAAACAAATATACTATTATTTCATCAAATCATTGTATCAACTAACTCCATCAATTTCCCTGTAAGTGAAACTATATTCCACGTAGCACGGTCATGAATAAGTGTCTTTATTTCTTCTAATCTATTAACCCTTTGCTTATTTCTATCTTTTGTCCTACACCGATCATCACTCTACTCCTAATCTTACTTGTATCTCACTCTTGCTCACTTGTCATTGCATCACTTTTAGGGGACGCCCTAACAAACCATCCTTGCTTACTTCTCATTGCACCGGAGGCGGTAGCGATGTAACTCATCGCGGTGGGACATCCCAACGAAATTTCTTTATGATTCATTTCTTGGAGACCCGACTATGTTGCTGGCTGTTGGCTGCCTAACACAATACTCCTTTATCGTGGTTGGATAAACAGTGAAAGAATAAGACATAAGCGCAACACTAGCGGAGTCTGAATGGAATTTTATAAGATGGAATTTTATCAATAGAATAATATTACGTGCATAGCACCTCCTTACCAAAATCCATTTGTCTGTTCCTCATAAGAGGTCTTCGAAAAGGTAAAGATATGTGTCAGCAGAGGAAGCGATTTTTACCCCGCATAACATTTCTTAAAAACAAATTGAATCTACATCGTGTAACTGAAATTCATCGACATGATTCAAACAAAATGTCAAAAATAGATCTAGCAATTAGCCCAAAATAAACAAGGTACAAAGCCTTGAAAATTTTCCAATTATGCACAACACTTCCAAAAGGATCATATAATATTTAAATAACTGAAGTTTTGAATGAATACCCTATATACACAATAGCTTTCCTCTTCAAGCTCCGATAGAATATTCTATGATATATTAGGTGATTTTAGAGGATTCTAAGCATATAATTAGAAAGGGATCTATGTGTAAATAACAAAGTCCATATAAATGAGTTTAAAGGCTTATCCTTGATCATCAAAAATCTCTCTTTCTCTATCTATCTCTAACGTTTTGGAAAATTTTAAATAATTATTTTAAATTTTAAAATGTTAATATTTTTTTTATGTTATCTTTTTTTTTTAATTCTAAAATGGTAAAAAGACTTTTATAAATGGTTATGGTATTTAAGTATTATTGTAATTAGTTTAGGTGGCTTTAGTTTATAAAGAAAGTGTTATAGTGAAAAGTTTAATTGCAAAGAGAGTAATAAGATTGTATGAAGGCTTAAATGCAATTTGTGAGGATCATGATGTTAAGGTTATTATAAACCTCCTTCACAACACACCATGAGGTGCACCACAAACCAACACCCCACCCTTGCACACATGCACCTCATCCTTCCATGGTGACACCTCCTCCTCCCCTTTTCAATACAACTCTCTCTATTTTGTTCAGTTTAGCAAACTGAAAATAGGTTTTCACAATACTTTAGCACCAAAATAGTGTAGCTCTCCACACTCACAAAGAGAAAAACTAGAGTTTCCTTAGATATTGGTTCAAATCACTCAAGCTAGGCCTCCTCAACTCCTTGTGCACATATTGATGCTTAGAATTCTGTGGAATTCTTCAAATCAGGTAAAAACCCAACTTTCCAGGTTTCATATGAGTTCATGTACGAAAGAATGTATACGATATCAAAAAAATATGACTTAGTTAAGAGTTTTAGCCTCTGTTAGTATCTGGTATAGTTATATTAGTCTCAAAATAAATCTAACAGTACAGTAGAATAATGTTAAAACTGAGTGCACCCTTAAAATCCGGACCCAATTACCTACAGTTCAACCGCTGGAATCCCTTATTTTCCCGCTACCGCCGGTCTTTTGGTAGAGTTGGGTATCTCTCTGTAGGTTATCTAAGGTCTCTGGTATACTTTGATTTTTCCAAGATAGTCTGTATAAAAATCTGGAAACTAATTGCTTTACTTTTTGTGATATTTTAACGTATGATACGGACATTTCGTATCACGTTTTTGTGTTTTCTCAAAATGCGACGATTCAGGATAGCTCTAGTTAGCTTTGGGTCTATATAGCACGATATTCTAACGTATCACGTTACATAAGTTGGTTTACTTAGAATTTACGTATTCGTCGTATCGGAAATTAGCCGCTTATATACGAAAATTGTATTTCGATGTTAAGTTTGATCGTGGGGACTTCAGAAGCAGCGAGAAAGGGAAACGGAGTGATGGGATCCGAGTAGATCACGACTTGTTCCGGTGAGTAAACTAAATATATACTGGGGACATTGTATGGATTGCGTATAGTGCCCGAAACCAGAAATTTTGTTATAATTGTTTTCCATTTACGTTATTTGCATAATTAGACCTAGCATTGCATTGTATGCATTCATATATATTAATCGCTATTGCTCAACACTTGCTAGGACACTTGCACCATTACCGATGACTTATGTTGCACTTGCACATACTTACATGCTACACTATACCCCATCAGTAATTAATATGTCACGTACACACCTAGAACTTTCCATATCACGTATAATCTATTGCGCACTGCTGGTATCATTAATAATTATTGTCACGCAGCATTGCTATTGTTTTGATACATATCGTATCTCACTGTCATTATTATTACTTGTATCATGAAATACTGAATTATGAGAATTCCCTTGTTTTGAGTTTTTATTCACTACATGATACAATTGGTACGACCTAAATTAGTTATAATTTTACGGGTCTTCGAGATTTATATGATATGTCCACCATGAGTTGCTATTTTTTTGATTTGGTTTTATTCCTAACCGTGTGGGGGAGCTATACGGTTGCGGATTTTTACGTTATCCGGACCGAATGGGGGAGCATACAGTCGGATACATGGTGGACCCGGTCAAGACCGAGTGACAGGAAAGCCGCATTAGAAACGGGGAGCCTAGCGAGGACACTCAATACCGGAGATAGTTTGAGAAACACGGTAGATATCCAGAGGATACAGACCGATGTTGTTGGTTGTCAGGATCGTTCGAGGAATGATACCTGCTGGAACAGAAGATTTGTGTCGATATTTGGCACTGGATTTGTGGATCGTTTATGAATATGACTAAAAATTTGGAATACTTGAAGAGATTTCAGTTTTCTTCTATATGGGCACTATAGTGATATATTCATGTTTCACATACTATCACATATCATAACTACCTGATGCATAGGTTGAGTCGCTATTTCGTTTATGCATACAATTTCAACTGTTTGATGTTAGTTTATTCGCTGAGTTGGCAACTCACCCTCGTTGTGTCTTAGTTCCTTGCAGGAGATATCACGTGGACGCATAGCGGCGTTGCGGACACACATATCACTGTTTTCTTCGCTTATCTTGCTAGATGGGTCACATATTTAGTAACCGTCTCTTTTGGGTTTTTTGTATCTAGTGTCACTCTATCAGACCGTGTATATTATTTGACTTAGAACGAGGAAAAACTTATGTATATTTTGGATCGATTTGAGTAGAATCGACTATCTATGTTTTGATTGTGCTTTCTTTTATTTTTATACATGCGATTCTTCGCTTTTGAGCGTCGTATATTATTTGTGTGGGTTGTTTCTGCCGATTGGCGTTGATTTTGCTTCCAAGTAGGGGATGCCACTATTATAATGATTATGTACTTGTTTTTCTCAAAATTTACAATGGAGGTGCTGTCAAAATTTCCATTACTAAAACCATTCGTTTTAACTTCATTTCAAAAACCATTTGACATATGCTTTAAACTAAACAATGTTTGAATTTAAAATGTGGTCTCATTTTCATTACTTTTAAAACTGTACCTCCTTATTTCCGCAAACAGGGTTTAGATCTTGGTTTCTGGCTTACTTGGATTGTGTCGATATCTTTAGACGTCACACAATCTAAGTGCCGATCACGTGCAAAATTCGGGTCGTGACAAAATTGGTATCAGAGCCTTAGGCTTAACCTTACGGAACCTAGACATGACTTTGGGGTTATTAGGCTTGAATTTTCGTTATTTAGATTGACCTTTAGTTTGATGGAGTAGGTAACTCAGGAACAGTAACGTACCGTACCTATGTTCCGCGGCATATTTACGATACGATATCCCGCTTAAGTAACCTTAAGATGTATGTCTTGATTAATTCTTTGTTTGACTCTCTATATTTTTTTGTTCATGTTCTTACACCTTACCAACTCTCGTTTCTTGTTTCAGTTGTCATAGCTACGCGAGCTAGGCGAGTCGCAGGTAAGGATGCAGCTCGGACGGATCCGCCAATGACGACGACTGACCCACATGACATTCCTACGGCACAAGGACATGTTGATCCTCCTCTTTCTGATCGGATGACTAGACTGGAGGAAGGCATGTTGAGCTTAAGCAGATGATGGGGCAGTTGGCCGAGGCCACCCATATTCAGAGACAGTATCAAGTGTCGACTATTGTAGAGCCCGTGATACAGCCCGTTCAGACAGTCGCACCAGTGGTCGCGAGGTTTATGGAGGTATCACTCCCAGAGTTCATGAAGTTGAGACCTCCGGTATTCACAAGGACAGACACAACAGAGGATCCCTAGTCGATTCTTGATAGGACGACTAGAATCGATAGGTCCTTGTGATGTTCAGATATGAGGTCGGTGGAGCTGACCAGCTTTCGGTTGGAGGGACTTGCCCAGACATGGTGTGAGTCAATGGAGAGAGGTCGAGCAGCAGATCTTCCTCCGATGGCATGATTAGAGTTTTCCGAGGTTTTCCTTACTAGATTCCTTCCGCAGAGCGTGAGAGACGCTAGAGCCAGTAATTTTGAGGCATTGAGGAAAACTGCTGATATGTCTGTAGATTATGACTTGCAGTTTACCGAGTTGTCGCGTTATGCTCCATATTTAGTTCCCACAGAGGAGCTCAGGGTGAAGAGGTTTTTGAGGAGCATTGATACGCAGTTGTTCCTTGCCATGGGCTCCCAGCACTTCGATACATATGCACAAGCTATGGACGCGGCGATTCGAGTGGAGGAGCTTCTGAATGAGACGATGAATGTTCCAGAATCAAAGCGGCCCAGACCTATTGGATCAGTCTCCGGGCGGTTTGGCAGAGGCCGATGCAGATTCGTTCCAGGACGCAGTAGTGGTTGCAGTTGGGCTCAGGGCCAGATGTATGGCTCGTACCCCGAGCAGAGGCCGCCGTCGACATGTTTCAGTTGCGGACGTTTAGGGCATTTCGCTAGAGATTGTAGACGCCAAGAAGGGACTATAGTTCCGCGGGCTGCTTTACCATCTCCACCTTCTTCTTTGATGGCATTACTTCCTCCACCAGCTGCTTCTCTACGGCAGGCAGTAGCACCGAGAGGCCGTGGTTTTGCTGGACGTACTCGGAGGGGACGAAGAAACCGAGGGAGAGAATATCAAGATGCAGGTAGGGGCTAGGCTAGGGTTTTTGCTTTGATTCCCCAGAATGCCCAGGCATCCAATATAGTAATTACAGGTACTCTCTCCGTATGTTCCCTAGATGTGCATATTTTGTTCGATCCCGATTCCACGCACTCATACGTGTCTGCACACTTCGCACTTTCTCTGGGGAGAGATTCATCATTGTTAGAGTTACCGCTAGTTGTGATTACTCCGATGGGAGATTCTTTCGTAAACCGACGCGTGTTCAGGTCATGTTCCATACGTATTGGTAATAGAGTTCGTTAATCGATTTGATTCTTCTCGATATGTTAGATTTCGACATACTTCTCGGTATGGATTGGCTGGCCGCTTATCATGCATACGTTGATTGCCGGGGAAAAACGCCCGGATTCTGTTTTCCCGGTGAGCCGATTTTCGTTGTGCAGGGGGGCTGCAGCGTCACTCCTGCCAATCTGATTTCTGCACTTAGTGCTAGACGACTTTTAAGGAAGGGGTGTCGTGGGTTCTTGGTATTTATTCAGGATACTGGAGCTGCAGAGTTCCCGTTGGACCAGGTTCCGATTGTATGAGAGTTTTCTGATGTGTTTTCTGCTGAGTTGCCAGGGTTGTCGTCAGAGCGTGATATTGAGTTCTGTATTGACTTGATTTCCGGCGTGGGGCCTATTTCTATACCGCCCTATCGGATGGCCCCGATGGTGCTGAAGAAGCTCAAGAGTCAGTTGCAAGAATTGCTTGATAGAGGACTCGTTCGTCCGAGTGTATCGCCATGGGAAGATCCGGTCCAGTTCGTTAAGAAGAAAGACGGCAACATGATATTGTGTATCGACTATCGGCAGCTGAATCGAGTTACGGTGCGGAATAGGTATCCATTACCTCGTATTGACGATTTGTTCGATCAGCTGCAGAGAGCCGGCTATTTCTCGAAGATTGATTTGCGGTCCGGGTATCATCAGTTGCGAGTCCGGAATGATGACATTCCAAAGACTGCCTTTCGGACGCACTACGGGCATTATGAATTTCTGGTGATGTCGTTCGGGCTTACCAATGCCCCAGCATCATTCATGGATTTGATGAGCCGGATCTTCAAGCCGTTCCTCGACCAGTTTATCATTGTTTTCATAGATGATATTTTGGTCTACTCTAGGAGTCGAGAGGAACACGAGCAGTACTTGAGCATTGCATTGCAGACTTTGAGAGAGCATCAGTTGTTCGCCAAATTCTCGAAGTGTGCTTTCTGGCTTGACAGTGTGGAATTCTTGGGTCATATTGTTATGAGAGATGGGATATAGGTTGACCCGAAGAAGATTGAGGCGGTCCAGCATTGGCCTAGACCCGTGTCGGTGACTGAGATTCATAGCTTTTTGGGTTTAGCGGGTTATTACCGTCGCTTTGTACAGGACTTCTCTCGTATTGCGGCACCTATGAACAGTTTGACCCGAAAGAGAGTTTCGTTTCTATGGACCGAGAGATGTGAGCAGAGTTTCCAGCAGTTGAAGACTCGTCTGATGACTGCACCCGTTTTATCTTTACCTTCAGACTTAGGCGGATTTGCGGTATATTGTGATGCGTCTCGTGTTGGCTTGGGTTGCGTATTGATGCAGTATGGCAGAGTTATTGCTTATGCTTCTCGGCAGCTGAAGAACCATGAGCAGAAATACCCTGCCCACGATCTGGAAATAGCCGCGGTGGTTTTTGCACTAAAGATTTGGAGACACTATTTATATGGAGAGTCGTGCCAGATCTTTACAGACCACACGAGTCTAAAGTATATATTCCAACAGCGGGATTTGAACTTGAGGCAGCGTCGCTGGATGGAGCTGGTGAAAGATTATGATTGTGAGATTCTTTATCACCCGGACAAGGCAAAAGTAGTGGCTGAGCGTTGAGTAGGAAACCTGGGATTAGCTTGTCTTATTTGGGTTCAGTTCAGAGGCAGTCGGATGTTGATCGGCAGATTTTGTGCGATAGTGGTATACAGTTTGAGTTTACATCTGTAGGTGGACGGTTTGCCCATGTGCGTGCTCGTCCACTTTTGCTTGATCGTATCAGGGAGGCACAGTCCGAGGATGTACGATTATCAGAGATTTTTGAGTGGGTTCGGCAGGATGGAGATTCTGAGTTTACCATTGACAGCGAGAGAGTGTTATAGTTTGGGATCCGGTTGTGTATATCGGCGTTGATGGGCTGAGGCGTATGATATTAGAGGAGGCACATCAGTCTTCCTACGACGTTCATCCAGGGTCTACCAATGTATCACGATTTACGAGACGTGTACTGATGGGAAAGGATGAAACGTGATGTGTCTGACTTCGTTTTAAAATGCCTGACTTGTCAGCAAGTCAAAGCCGAATATCAAAGGCCGGCTGGAGAATTACAGCCTTTACCCGTTCCCGAGTGGAAATGAGAACATATCTCCAAGGATTTCATTGTGGGTCTACCAAGGTCTAGCAGAGGGTATGACTCCATTTAGGTGATTGTGGATCGGTTGACGAAGGCAACTCACTTTCTTCCGGTGAAAACTATTTTCGGATATACTCAGGATGCCCAGATCTACATTGATGAGATTGTGTGGTTGCATGGGGTTCCGACCTGTATTGTTTCTGATAGAGGCACACAGTTTACCAGTCATCTCTGGCAGAAGCTTCAGGATGCTTTGAACACTAGCTTGAGTTTCAGTACTGCCTTCCACCCACAGACCGATAGCCAGTCGGAGCGTACGATTCAGACTCTTGAAGATATGCTCCGAGCTTGTATGCTGGATTTGGATGGCAGTTGGGATCGTCACTTACCTTTGATTGAGTTCTCCTATAATAATAGTTTTCAGGAGACGATTCGGATGGCACCATTTAAGGCGTTATATTGGAGGAAGTGTCGGTCGCCAGTTTGTCGGACCGAGCTTAGTGAGAGTAGCCTCCTAGGGCCTCAGTTGGTTCAGGAGACTGCTGAGAAAATCTAGATGATCCATGATAAGATGAGAGCAGCTTAGAGCAGGCAGAAGTCTTATATCAATCGTCGTCGCCGTAGACTTGAGTTCGATGTGGGAGACCATGTATTTCTCCATGTCTCTCCGATGAAAGGTGTGATACGATTCGGGAAAAAGAGGAAGTTCAGTCCCAGATATGTTGGACCCTATGAGATTCTTGAAAGGGTGGGTGCTATAGCGTATCGTTTAGCACTTCCACCAAGTTTTCCCGATGTGCATCCTGTGTTCCATGTGTCCATGCTTCGCAAGTACCTTCATGATCCTTCTCACGCTATTCAGCATCAGGCTATACAGCTTGAACATGATTTATCTTACACTGAGCAGCTGATAGCCATTCTCGACCGGCAGGTGAAGAAACTGCGATCAAGGGTACTTCCTTCTGTAAAGGTGTTATAGCGTGGACCAAATAACGAAGAGGTCACTTGGGAAGCCGAGGATGTGATACGGAAGAGGTTTCCACATCTTTTTTAAGGTATATGTGTTTAGATTAAATTCGGGGACCGAATTTTCTTAATGGGATATTGTAACGTTTTGGAAAATTTTAAATAACTATTTTAAATTTTAAAATGTTACTATTTTTTTATGTTATCTTTTTTTTAAATTCTAAAATGGTAAAAATACTTTTATAAATGGATATGGTATTTAAGTATTATTGTAATTACTTTAGGTGGCTTTTAGTTTATAAAGAAAGAGTTATAGTGAAAAGTTTAATTGCAAAGAGAGTTATAAGATTGTATTGAGGGCTTAAGTGCAATTTGTGAGGATAATGATGTTAAGGTTATTATGAACCTCACCCACAACACACTATGGGGTGCACTACAAGCTAACACCTCACCCTTACAGACATGTACCTCACCCCTCCATGGTGACACCTCCTCCCCTTTTCAACACAAAACTCTCTATTTTGTTCAATTTAGCAAACTGAAAGTAGGTTTTCATAATACTTTAGCTCTTCACCCTCATAAAAAGAAAAACTAGAGTTTCCTTGGATATTGGTTCAAATCACTCAAGGTAGGCCTCCTCAACTCTTTGTGCACATCTTGATGCTCAGAATTCTATGGAATTCTTCAAATCAGGTAAAAACCCAACTTTTCAGGTTTCATACGAGTTTGCGTACCAAACAATGATACGATATCGGAAAAATGTGACTTAGTTTAGAGTTTTAGCCTCTGTTAGTATCTGGTATAGTTATATTAGTCTCAAAATAAATCTAACAGTACGGTAGAAAAGTGTTAGAACTTAGAGTGCACCCTTGAAACCCGGACCCAATTACCTACAGTTCAACCGCCGGAATCCCTCATTTTCCGACTACCGCCGGTCTTTTGATAGAGTTGGGTGTTGAATTTGGGTAGGTATCTCTCTGTATGTTATCTAAGGTCTCTGATATACTTTGATTTTTCCAAGATAGTCTGTATAAAAATCTGGAAACTAATTGCTTTACTTTTTGTGATATTTTAACGTATGATACGGACATTTTGTATCACGTTTTTGTGTTTTCTCAAAATGCGACGATTCGGGATAGCTCTAATTAGCTTTAGGCCTGTATAGCACACGATATTCTAACGTGTCACGTCATGTAAGTTGGTTCACTTAGAATTTACGTATTCGTCGTATCGGAAATCAGCCGCTAATATACGAAAATTGTATTTCAATGTTAGGTTTGACCGCGGGGACTTCGGAAGCAGCGAGAAAGGGAAAATGAGTGATGGGATCCAAGTAGATCACGACTTGTTCCGGTGAGTAAACTAAACATCTACTAAGAACATTGTATGGATGGCGTATTGCGCCCGAAACCAGAAATTGTTATAATTGTTTTCCATTTATGTTATTTGCATAATTAGACCTAGCATTGCATTGTATGCATTCATACATATTAACCGCTATTGCTCAACACTTGCTACGACACTTGCACCATTACCGATGAGTTATGTTGCGCTT
Organism: Agapanthus africanus; assembly: GCA_030015575.1. Lineage (NCBI taxonomy): Eukaryota > Viridiplantae > Streptophyta > Magnoliopsida > Asparagales > Amaryllidaceae > Agapanthus > Agapanthus africanus. The sequence goes on from JASDDO010000012.1 coordinate 233,412,489, forward strand.
GCACATGCTTACATGTTACACTACACCCCATCGGTAATTAACATGTCACGTACACACCTAGAACTTACCATGTCATCTATAATCTATTGCGCACTGGTAGTATCATTAATAACTGTTGTCACGCAGCATTGCTATTGTTTTGTTACATATCGTATCTCACTGTCATTATTATTACTTGTTAGTGTATATGCCCTAGAGGCCATTACTGTATCATACTAGTTTGTATATTACTTAATGGAAGCTTGGGATATTCACCTTGTATATACAATCTTGCTCAAAATAGTAGTATGCTACTTGGTTTGTTTCTACTTCAATGTGTACATGTGTTTATCTTTGTATATCGCCTATACACATTAGTGGAGCCCTTAGGATCTTTGCTTGATTACCAGCGATGTGATGGCCGTCACACTAGTGGGGCTGGGTAATCTATAAGCACATCTTTATGCAGGTCCCTGGTCGCAGGACTATCGAGACAGGGCATCGATACTCCGGAGTAGACCAGCGCATGCGCTTCTCATCCCAGTGTGGGAGACGGTCTGTCCCACAGCCGTCAGTACGTCGTACTTGAGATAGTATGCGGGTGCTCGTTAGGTTACGGGTACACTGGACAGGACTCGTCGGGAACTGACTAGTTGGTATTATGCCTATCGTCAGTTATCAGTTCCCAGGTGACGTGAGTACAGCTTAGTCCGCTGACTTGACACTGTCACTTCGCCTCGAGTGTGTTCCCACTGTACTTTGATCACTACCCTACCACGGCTCAAAGGAGTCGTGCAAACAGGTAGTGGTTGGGTGCAGTCCCGAAGCACTTGGAGGCAGTGACGGTTAGACAGGATCCGTCTCTCCCGGTATTGGGGGTTGACATCGCGCTGTGTCTAGGAGAGCCATTACACGAGTAGTCCCTGACCAGGCAAACGAGATATACTGGTAGGCTTCCAGTGTTATCTCAGGGTGTTTTGGGCTTCGCTCCGGCACGACTTGTACCGCTATTGGGGGACTGACGTTTACCGCCCCCTAGGCCCGCCATGCGATGTATCAGACGAACAGACCGGACTGTACGGAGAATGTCACACTCAGGCTTAGTAGGAGTTCAGATGGGTTTCGCCTCGTCGGTCTTCTTATCGGCATTACCTGGGGACCGTTACGCACAGCTAGTGCCGCTTGCGGTCTGTGGTTAAACCCACTGCCAGCGTAGTGTCGAGTCTTTAGAGTCCCACACAGAAAGCTTTTCGCCTTTAGGCAAAAGAGTAGAGGTCGCATAGTATTGCGACAGGTCGCATGGTTTTGCGACAGGGTTCGGTCACATCCGTGCACTTGTGCACGTACAGTGTCCGGACAGTTTACACTAGTGGGCTTTGGTTTAAGCCAGCTCCTAGTGTACCTTATGGGATTGGATTTATCCAGTTTGCATTCGTGTTCCTCGGAACGCGGATGCGGGTGTGTATGCACAGTTGACAGGGAGGCAGAGGATTCTCATTAGGGTTGTTGACAGTTGACCGTTGACTATTTGACTTTTTGCTCAACCCTAATGAGAATATGATATGTGATTAACTATTATATTAATTAAGTATTATGGTGACATGGTTGTTGTCTTTTGTTGATTTTGTTGACTTTTGTTGACTTGTTGACTTTGTTGACCGGTTGACTAGGCTTGACTAGTTGACCATCATGATAACCATAGCCATCATTTCATGGCAAAGACTTTTACTTGCTTTCTCATTTGTGTAAAATGAGTGCATCATATGATATGGTTATGGTTGCTTCAACTATCACATAAGACTTTTTTTGATATGATGAGTTATCATGACTTTGGATTATGAGAGGGTGAGAGACAAAAGACTTGCTCATTCTTTCTTGCTCATTCTCTCTCTTGTTCTTGAGCCCTCTTGCTTTGCTCTCACCTTCATCCTCTTGCTCCCTCTCTTGACTCTATGGTTCATATCTCTCATGAGTTGAGAATCAAGAACCATAGATAAAATCCCATTCTAATTCTTCTCTACTCATTCTAGTTCACTAGGTTTAGCAAACCAAGTGAACTAGTTTCTTCAAAGAACGAAAAAGGAGCTAAAGGTTGGAGCTTTCAGGTGGATCTATCTTCGGCGTACGGAGACGACGAGAAGAAGCCAATCGGACCACCATCGAAGCTTGAAGACGAAGGAGTTCAAGACAAGCAAGGTATAACCCCCTAACCGAGTAGCTAGAAACTCATAGTTATGTTGTTAGATAGATGTTTAACCAAGATCCGGGTTTTAGGTCCATGTTACCACCTCCGTAAAAATCGTTTTTTACCAAATTCCGCATTCCCGAAAGTACCGGGAGAGGTAGCATGGACTTACATTACTTGTATCATGAAATATTGAATTATGAGATTTCCCTTGTTTTGAAATATTATTCACTACATGATATAGTTGGTACGACCTAAATTAATTATAATTTTACGGATCTTCGGGAATTATATGATATGTCCACCATGAGTTGCTTTTTTTTATTTGGTTTTATTCCGAACCGAGTGGGAGAGCTATACGGTTGCGTATTTTTACGTTATCCGGAATGAGTGTGGGAGTATACAGTCGGATACATGGTGGATCCGGTCGAGACCGAGGGGCAGGAAATCCGCATTAGAGACGTGGAGCCTAACGAGGACACTCGATACCGGAGATAGTTTGAGAAACACAGCGGATATCCAGAGAACATCGATCGATGTTGGTTGTCAGGATCGTTCGTGGAATGATGCATGCAGGAACAGAAGATTTGTGTCGATATTTGGCACTGGATTTGTGGATCGTTTATGAATATGACTAAGATTTTGGAATACTTGATGAGATTTCTGTTTTTTTCTATATAGGCATGATATATTCATGTTTCACATACTATCACATATCATAACTACCTGATGCATAGGTTTAGTCGCTATTTCGTTTATGCATACAATTTCAACTGTTTGATGTTAGTTTATTTGCTGAGTTGGCAACCCATCCCCGTTGTGCGCCTTAGTTCCTTACAGGAGAGATCGCGTGGACGCATAGCGGCGTTGCAGACACACATATCACAGCTTTCTTCGCTTATCTTGCTAGGTGGGCTACATGTTTAGCAACCGTCTCTTTTAGCTATTTTGTATTTTGTATCTAGTGTCACTCTATCAGACCGTGTATATTATTTGACTTAGAACAAGGGAGACTTATGTATATTTTAGGTCGATTTGAGTAGAATTGACTAGTTATGTTTGATTGTGCTTTCTTTTACTTTTATACATGCGATTCTTCGCTTGAGCGTTGTATATTATTTGTGTGGGTTGTTTCTGCCGATTGGCGTTGATTTTGCTCCCAAATAAGGGATGCCCCTATTATAATGATTATTTACTTGTTTTTCTCAAAATTTGTAAAGGAGGTGCTGTCAAAATTTCCAATATTAAAACCATTCGTTTTAACTTCATTTCAAAAACCATTCGACATATGCTTTAAACTAAGCAATGTTTGAATTTAAAATGTGGTCTCATTTTCATTACTTTTAAAACTGTATCTCCTTATTTCCGCAAACAGGGTTTAGATCCTGGTTTCTGGCTTACTTGAATTGTGTCGGCATCTTTAGACGTAACACAATTTCAGTGCCGGTCACGTGCAAAATTCGGGTCGTGACATGCTCTCGCATTTTTAACACCAAATGATATCATGGTATCTGAGCCATTAAACTCAGTCCAACTCTAAATCTCCACCACCATTAAAATAAAAAAGAAAGCTACTGTCATCGCCTCCATCGACCGTCATTGTCTTCATCAAGCCATAGCCGCCATCTCATGGCAGCACCTCCACCCTTAAGATCACACCGCCACCCATCTAGACGTGGAACCACCATCTTCATCACCATCACCTATCTCGAGCCCTTGATCTTGCCACCATCAGATCTCGAGCCAATCTCGAGTCCATCTCAAGTTTATTTCAATCTCACTAGTCAGTATCACCTCATCATATCTTGCTACTGATCAGATCTGAAGCCCTCGCCGACACCATAGCTCCTTGATCCCGCTGCTCTTTGCTCGAGATAGACTCGTATCTGAGCCCTTCCACCAAGATTCGAGCTTTCTACTTGAGCTATCCTTCAGATCTGAGCCATCGATCCGAGCCATCCATCCTCGATCTTGATGTTTATGGTCATTCTACCTTTGATCTTGATGTTTTTGTCTCTATTTCCCTAGATCTATCCCGCTAATTGAAAACATGAGTCACGGTGGTGTTTGTGTTGAGATCTATATCATACATAGTATTGTTGAGATTAATGAGCTATGAGAAGTCGAGTATAGGTCCGTGTTATTATTTGAGGTGTCTGTTGTTGCAATCAATGATTGGATCCTGGGAAATCAATGTCAATCTTTAATGTTGGATCTTGGGTGATCGTGCTTCTTGATTCTCGATTGTGTGGTTGTTAATCGGATCTCTGGGGAACTCGATCGTTGAATCTGATTGATGTTGGAGATTAGTAATGCTGTTTGGAGATGAGCAAACCTGTTACTTTAACAAAGATGGTTGCAACTAAAATGGTCGACTTCCAGTTGAATAAGAAGTTTCAGAGTTAGAAGCAAAAGAAATGTAGATCGATTGGAGAGGCAAAGATGACCATCTTACGAGCCCTCTACTTCTTCCATGACTCATGAGTGGATGAAGGATGATAATGGAGTGAGTGATAAATCTAAAGACGGTGAATGAAGTCTGGGTTTGCCTAGAAGATCCTTACTCCGAACAGCAAAACCTCTCTCGAGCCTTTGATCTCGTTTAAACTTTGAATCGGATCCAATAGAGATCTCATTCTCTCCATCAATACTACTCCGATTTCGAGAAGATTTGGGATCCAAGGAGAGGCGTTTTTGTGAGTAGTGCAAGCAGAAGGGAAAGCTGCAAAGAAAGCCACCTCAGCCGCCTTAAGGAGCACATATCGCCTCATCTTCTGCTACCTTCTACTAAATCGAGCGACTCAGCGTCTTCCGATGCTTCTTTTGAGTGAGGATAAGATTTTGAGGCTATACTTTCTTCTGGCCTCATTGAGCTCTATAGTATCACATTCATTTATACCTCATGCTGCCACCATGACTAGAGGTAACTATACAGTGTGTTTCTCTTCTACACCCGTATAATGAAAATAGATTATTAACTCGAGTGCTATGGACCATATCACCGGGAATCCGGTATACTTAATTTTTACTAGCCTACACATGCATGTATTCCGGTGACTTTAGCCAATTGAACTACCTCCGAAGTATAGGGAGTCGGTTTAGCTACACCTACACCACACTTGACTTTATCCTCATCCTTTATTTGTCTCGTTTGTCTTTCAATTTTCTTTCAGTTAGTCAATTGACTTAAAATTGAATTGTGACCTTACATTATTTCCAGGTGGTAGACTAATAGAATTAGTGGAGGTGATGATTAGGAGGAGAGTTGGTATTATGTGTTTGCAAGAAACTAAGTGGGTAGGTGAAAAGAGTAGAGTCATAGAGCCTTGGGGTTATAAGCTTTGGTATACGGGTAGAAATAAAAATCGTAATGGGGTAGGTATAATCATAGATAGACGGTTGCTTGAGGATGTAGTTGAGATTATGAGAAAAGGTGATAGAATTTTACTGGTTAAGTTTCTTCTAGGTGGAGAGATCTTTAATGTTATTAGTGCTTATGCACCACAGATAGGTCTTGATGACGCTAGTAAGCGTCTATTCTGGGAGGATTTAGACGAGGTGGTGCAAAGTATACCTAGTGGAGAGAAGTTATTTATTGGTGGTGATCTTAATGGACATGTAGGTACTAGTCGTAGTGGGTTTGATACTATCCATGGAGGTTTTGGTTTCGGACAAAGGAATGAAGTAGGTGACTCGATTCTAGATTTCGCTTTATCTTATGACTTGATCTTAGCAAACACCTGGTTTAGGAAAAGAGAGTCCCACCTTATCACTTTTAGGAGTGGATCAAATGCTAGTCAAATAGACTTTTTTCTGACGAGAAGAATAGATAGAGGTTGTTGTATCGATTGTAAGGTAGTGCCAGGTGAGAGTGTAACTACCCAACATAGACTTTTAGTTCTAGATTTTCGATTTAGAAGAGAACATAGGAATATTAGACGTAAGGTAGAGCCTAAAATTAAATGGTGGCGATTGAAAGAAGGTAATCAAAAGGCTTTTATAGATCGTGTAGTACAAGAAGCAGATTGGCAGTCGGAAGATGATCCAGACAAAACATGGAACAAAATGGCTAGTTATATCAAGAAAGTAGCTAGAGATCTACTTGGTGAGTCGAGAGGTGGTGCTCCACCATCTAAGGACATATCATGGTGGAATGAAGATGTAAAGGCTGCTATTAAAATTAAAAGGGATTTTTATAAAGATTTGAAGAAAAGTAGAGATGCGGAGAGATTTGAGAAGTACAAAATGGCTAAAAAGGAAGTTAAGAAAGCTGTTCGGGAAGCTAAATCTAAGGTCTACAAGGAGGTGTACGAGAAATTAGACACTAAAGAGGCTGCAAATGATATATACCGGATTGCTCGAATGCGGGAAAGGAAGACTAGAGACTTATGTGCGGTGAAGTGTGTCAAAAATGAAAATCAGAAGGTTTTAGTTCGAGATGAGGATATCAAGGAAAGATGGAGAGATCATTTTGACAAATTGTTCAATGAGAGCTTTACTAAGAATTTGGATGGACTTGTCATTCAATCTCAAGATATAAATCGTGATTTCATGCGTAAAATAAGACTTACTGAGGTTAAAGAAGCTTTGAACAGAATGGGTTTAAGAAAAGCGGTTGGTCCTGACGGGATTCCTATCGAGATTTGGAGATGCTTAGGCGAAATAGGCGTTAAATGGCTGACAGATCTGTTTAATAAGATTTGGCAGACAAAAAAGATGCCAAATGAATGGAGGAAAAGTATCCTTGTACCTATCTACAAGAATAAGGGTGACATTCAAAGTTGCTCAAACTACCGTGGAATAAAACTAATGTGTCACACCATGAAACTTTGGGAGAGGGTGATTGAACACAGGCTAAGGAAGGATATTAAGATAACAGAGAACCAATTTGGGTTCATGCCTGGATGATCGACGACAGAGGCGATTCATTTGCTTCGTCAACTTGTCGAGCACTTTCGAGAGAGGAGAAGAGATTTGCATATGATATTTATTGATTTAGAAAAAGCGTACGACAAGGTACCTAGAGAGGTATTATGGGGGACAATGATGAAAAAGGGGGTCCCCGTCAAGTATATTGACATAATCAAGGATATGTACGACGGAGTAGTGGCAAATGTCAGAACTTGCGGTGGCTTAACAAGTGATTTTCCGATTACTATTGGTTTACATCAAGGATCTGCATTAAGTCCTTTCCTGTTTACCATCGTGATGGATGAGCTTACTAGAACTATCCAAGATGAAGTCCCTTGGTGCATGCTATTCGCTGATGATATTGTTCTAGTAAATGAGACGAAAGCAGGGATTAATGCCAAATTGGAATTATGGAGACAAACATTGGAATCTCGGGGATTCAGATTGAGCAGGTCCAAGACAGCATATATGCACTGCAAATTTAGTAGCCAGAGAAATCAAAACCATATTGGTATAACATTGGAAGGGCAAGAGATATCACCGAGCGGCCAGTTTAGATATCTAGGTTCCATCATCCAAAGGAATGGGGAGATCGATAGTGATGTTAATCAAAGGATCCAAGCTGGTTGGTTGAAATGGAGGAGTGCAACAGGGATTTTGTGTGATCGTAACTTTCCGTTAAAATTGAAAGGAAAGTTTTATCGGAGCGCTATTCGGCCCGTCTTATTATATGGTACAGAATGCTGGGCTCCTAAGAAGCATCATATACAGAAGATGCACGTAGCGGAGATGCGCATGCTTCGTTGGATGTGCGGTAACACTAGAAAAGACAAGGTACGAAATGAGGATATCCGTGCAAAAGTTGGTGTAGCACCCGTGGAGGAGAAGATGCGGGAAAACCGGCTTAGATGGTTTGGTCATGTGCGACGCAGACCTATGGAAGCACCGGTTCGACGAATAGATACTCTCGATATGGGTAATGGCAAAAGGGCAAAAGGGAGACCGAAGAAAACATGGATGGAGGTGATACGAAATGATATGGTTGCCAAAGGACTCAATGAAAGTATATTGTTCGATAGAAGTGAGTGGAGACAGAGGATTCATGTGTTGGACCCGGCGTGATTCTCATGTTGGTTCATGTAGCCTACCCCTTATGCTTGGGATAAAAGGCTCAGTTGTTGTTGTTGTTGTTGTTCATTATGCAAGATCTTGGGACGAAGAGCATGATTGGCATGGGTACAGCGACTGATGGGCTATATCACCTGGACGAGCGTCCTATTGCATATTCTGCTTCCGCTTCAACTTTGATACTCATTGTCGGTTTGGTCATCTCTCTTTAAAGATCTTAAAGATGCATGTTTCCTCTTTTGGTCCTTAAGCTTCTTTATAGTGAGTGACATAGGTAAGCATCATCGCTCTAACTACCCATCACATGCAAGTCTTTCTACATCGCAAAAAAAGGAATCAAATCAATCGATCTATATGTCGCAAAAAGGGATCAAGTCAAGTATCAACCTCTACGTCGCAAAAAGGGAAACCAAGATGTCTCAAGCTCGAAGCCTAATGTCTCAAGCTCGAAGCCTAATGTCAAGATTTCTCCCCAACGAAAGAAGATCCATCAATTTCATGCGTGTGACCCATACATATGGTGTGCATTCATTAATGGGAGGTACTTTGTTAGGGTTAAAAATTATACCCCACTACCGAAGCTTAAGTCGAAGCCAGAAGCCTGAGACCGAGTCCAAGCTCAAGTCCAAGCTCAAGCCTAAGCATGGGGCCGGCCGAACCATCAAGAGAAGAAATAAAATGTAATATGTAAATGAAGAATGTAAATAAGTAGGAATAAATGTAAGAGATAAGGGAGTAAAACCAAATTTGTATAGTCAAGGGCTGAAGTGCAAAATGTGCACATGTAAAGATACAAAAACCTATTCAAAAGAGGACATGATAACAAATTTTATTCCCTTCTCAAATCTCAAGGGTTTTGTGCCTCCATTTTTCTTTTAAGGTAAGGTCTCATCTTGCTCCTCAAGAAAAACCCAAAAGAAAAGAGAGCTCTGTTGAGTCTCTCTTATCTCATTCATCTTTTCTTCTTTCTCAAAACAACCCATTAAAAAGATAACCCCATTTCTTTAAGAAAAACTTCACTTCAAAAGCCGAAGGTCCAAAATCAAAACCAAATAAAAGAGCAACCTTTCTTCATCAAACAGATAACTCTCGAAGCCCATCCTTAGCAAGCATGTCCGATGAAGAAACTCGATGAAAGCCATTGGCTGACTTTCATCACCCAACCTCCACCGCTTATGTTTGTTGGCGGATATCCCCAAAAGGGGATGTCCGCCTCCAGATATCTCCGCAAAGGGGATGTCCGCGTCGGACACCTCGCAAGGGGAATGTCCGTTTTGGGTTTCCACAAAGAGATACCTGGATGCGAATATCCTGCATGGAGGAACCTGCAAGCATGAACCCACATGAACCCCCTAAAGAGGAACCTGCATGCAGGAATCTCCTAGGTATCCCCTCATGGAGGCATCCTCTCTTTCTCTATCTTGTAAGATAGCCACTTGATTCAATTCTAACACTCCTATGCTAGAAAATTTCTCTTGACCCCCAACCCACTGATCGGGCAGTGGGACCCCTATGTAAGGCCCCCGTAATGTTCAAAGCAACCCTAAAAAATGTTTTAAACACAATTCCACATATGCACATATTTTAGCATGAGTTCGAATCATACATTTGACCCGTTAATCGAAGGTACTCTCGTGTCGAAATAAGAGTTAATTAAAAGCAGTTTTGTTCGCGGTTGCCAGAGATTAGAACCCCACAATCAATAAACACATGTCTGTAATGGACATGAGGAATCTGTATAAGCCTGAATGCGCATCCATCCCAATAGGGTGACGAAAAACACTCTACAGATTCGGGCACGCTCGGTGGGACAATTCTCTGTGGGACAATTCTCTCCTCCCATCTTTCGGGTCAAGTGATAATGCGAACTCACTCAACGTATACATTGTTATGTGAACTGATCATGCTCCTTGATTAAGATCAACGTTTAACAACAATGATGTCTGGGAAAACAAAGCTCAGCTTCTGATGCGACTCCCGTCGCATCCACAACTAAGGCATCTGGCAAAGTGCCTGGGATCTTCCGATAAGCCTGCACCTCGTGTGTCAAATCAAACCTCTAGTCCGGTTATTAGTAAACATGTAAAGTGTCCATAGGATTATTACTTTGGTCATTCGATGCATTAAACGAAACAACCTCATCCTGACCCAGTCAAGACGCCTTGTAATAACACGACAATGTGGTCATTGCTCCCAGCAAATGACACATGACACTCAGTCTCATCTTCGTCTGCTACCACGGCTTTGAAGAAAACCTCTCGTATGAGTGAGAGTTCCTACCTGCTGACCTAGACAATATTCCCATTTTTGTTCAAGAGGCAGCAGAGAAAGATGAAGATGAAATCTTTTTTGAATGTACATCATGTGCACATAGTATACCCTGTATACTTAATGTATATACTCCATGCAAAATAGTTAAACAAATATAGACATGGACATCCCATTTTATTGATGGAAGCAAGAAATCAACTATCAATCAGAAACATGTCTACAAAGTTACTATCTATAATAATATCAAATAAAATTAGTTAGGTCTAAAAAAATAGCATCACCCAAGACAAAGCTTAAACGCATGAGGTGTTACATGGTTGTTTCCTTCGTCAGCGGAACCCTGATCACCCGACTTGAAGGAAAACTCTATATTTTATACCATGCCTCTTACTTCTTTATGAAGTGGTAACGGATTTCCATGTGCTACAATATTCCTTGTTATTTGGGATCGGTGGATTATGCTATTCTGACCAAATGTTATGACAAAGAGTATCTTGTCTCTCGCGTGCAAATTCTCGCGAAATCTCCCAAGTAAAGTAGACCCTCCAGCCGCTTCAGTGACAATAGCCACATATTCCATTCTCATGGTGGAACATACTATATAATCGGCTTCTTGCTCCTTCGATGATAGCCAAGTCATCAAGAAAGACTGCATATGCGGTTGTGGATACATCTAAATCCAGATTGTCGGCCCTGTGGCATCTATATATCCACTTAACTGCAAATTTGATCCCTGGCACAAAGTACAGTGGGTCATCTCACGTGATACATGAAATCCTCCTCCCTTCAACCTGACAAGCAGACCACGGATATCAAGTGCTAAGGCAAAGGATATATCAGCTTAAGCACACACCATGCATACTTTAGACTACCGATTAAGCAAAATGGAACCCTTGTTATGTGTTTCTTTTCATCAATAGTTATGACTTGTATTTCTGTACAATACCATCATCTTTTCACAAGACTCTAAAAACCCAGTTTTCGTCAATAGTCTTGAAACAGAAAGGAAAGTCAACTAAGTCCCGGACCTGATTTGACTCTTGATCTCTGGCATCGCCATTATTCACTCCTTTATAATAGGACAAAAGTAATGTTCTCAAATGACTTGGGCTCCATAACGCATGCAATGTTGCCATGAATGTTTTCCTTCGATATCAAAACATCGTTGGAGTACCAAACCACAGCTAAACTTACGAGGCCTATGTCTAGCTTCGAAGCCTACGATTAGCTCTGAGCTACCAACATAATCTTATTCCTACTATCGCTAGCTGCTGGAGGAATTATTTCATCCTATTATGCTAGCTGACTAGGAGTCTCCACGAGCCTAATAGAATTCGAAGTCTTGACCTATCTCTATCTTTAGCTAGAATTCCTCCTAGAGGAACTCGTTCTTTGATTTCTCCATGAGGCAATCAACATTGTGCAACCAAATCGCAATAGTCAACCCATCTTTATAGAAACCAGCAATCCTCCTAGGTTCTCTCGCTCATCTATTGCTCATAGATGTTGACTACTAAATGTGAAAGTATAAGGAAAGATTGGCCATTGCCATCATGTTCCTAACCATATCATGTTTTTCTATTTTTCTTTCTGCAACACTATTTTGTTACAAAGTGTACAATATCATCAGCCATCTGACGATTCTTTTTCCTTTATACAGTTCCATGAACTGTTCAAAATAAATACTCATGGCTTTTATGCAATTCTCAAAATTGCTTTATTAAACATGCACAACCCTGTTGGCACTAGCGCTTGATATATAATCAACGCTTCAGTTATGTATGAAATCAGAAGCTATCAATCAAGTAATCATGAAGGTATTGAAATAAAAAGGATCACAAGTACTTCCATAATTATTGGTTTACAATTACCGGAGTGACTTAAATGCAATAGACATACAACTAGTTTTATTTTTTGTTAAAGCTATTGCCTCTAAGGCAATGCTTACATATGGATATGTTGACGTTGGCTAAAACGTCAAGTCACCACGTCAGGTGGTCAAGTCAACTTATCAATTTACTAACTCATTCTATTATGCCACATATAACATTTATTAAAGAGTCAGACTGTAAAACCATGAGTTATTTAAGAAATAGATTATTCCATTGAGCTTACCATATATCCCAGGTCTTGTTCAAAACTCTGACTAATAGGAAAGTAATTTATGGAAAGCCATCTGCATCCCGAATGCAAGAAAAGCTAAAGCTCATATATCCTCGATATATGATTTACTTCCATAAATTTTCTACTTCTAGCAGAAAATATACTTTCGCTTAGTGCCCTGACAAGTGAAGCGGTTCAAATTCCTTAAGGTCAATTATTCGAACATTCTTGATATGTCAATCTTCCAAAGATCGTTACATTTTGATGATGCGCATCATGAAGCCCTGCTACAACGTTACCACTATATTGTCACTGGTATCTGGGTCCTTCGGGTTGTTTAGGAAGTAAAATATAATGTTTCTGATAAATGTCGTCAGCTACCATCTCATCCCTGATAAGATAGTTGATAACATTGACTTATAGATGCGTTAAGACTATGGCATTCTACTTGGAGTATTGTTTTTCCTAAAGAATATTTCATTTTCAATTCATTCTAACGAAAATAATAAACTTACTCTATAAAAAAAGAGAAGAAGACCCAAAGTCTCAACCACGGTCTTTAAAAGTGCGAAATTTAAAATTGTCCTAAAATAATTGAAAATAGATTAAAGATTTCGACAACTAAAATCTCCGATTTAAAGAATTTTATATTAATAAATGCAATATATATATATATTGTTGGATATATGTATGCCCTAGAGGCCATTATGTGATAGTGGATGTATTTATACATGTATATATATATTCAGTGTACATTTTTGCTCGACATGATAGTATGATATCTGGTTCTTCTTTATCTGACATGTTGATTTGATCATACTTTTATTCATTCATACATGTTGATAAAGCCCTGAGGATATAGACTTGACTACTATGATTATGATAGAGATCATACTAGTGGGACATCAGTAATTTATAAGCATATCCTGAAATGTCCCTAGTCGTAGGTGTATCGAGACGGGGCATCGATATACCAGTGTAAACTAGCGTATATGATACTAGACCCATATGATGGGCGATGGATGTTCCCACATTCATCGATGTTTGACATCGAGATCGTATACGGGTGCTCAGTGGTGACTGGGTACACTGGACGGACTCGCCGAGAACTCCTATATGGAATTATATCTATCGTCGGATAGCAGTTCTCAGGTGACACTGGTGCAGGTTAGTCTGTAGACCCGAGATCGTTATAGAGTCTTGTGTGTTCTCCCACTGTACTTTGATTACCATCCTACCACGGCTCTACTGAGTAGTGCAAACAGGTGGCCGTTGGGTACAGTCCCGAGACACACGAAGGCGATGAGCGATTGGAGGGGTTTCGTCTCTCCCGGTATTGGGAGTTGATGCTGTGCTGTGCTCGACTGGCTATATCAGTAAGTCCCTGGCCATGGCTGTTGAGATTTACTGATAAGTCTTATCAGTAGTTTCTCGATCTGTTATAGACCTTTCATCGGCACGACTTATTGAGTTATTGGGATCGACGTTACCATCCCTAGACTCGATATGCAGCATATCTGACGAAGAGACCGGACTGTACGGTAGTGTTGCCGGTTGGCTCGACGGGAGTTGTAACAGATTCGCTTGTTTTCTTCTGATCGATCAATACCCGGGTGGCCGTTACGTTTAGCTGACCGCTTGCGGCTTGGGGGTGCTTGATATGATCATCACCCACTGCCGGCGTATTGACGAGTCTTAGAGTCCCACAAAGGAGTTACCTAATCCAGACGAAACGTTGTGGTGCGCATATGCGATATGTGCGTGGACCCGGTTAAAATGCGAGTATGAGATACCGTATATTAATCGGGCGGCTTGCTTTTGGTCGGGTCGTATGTGATATGACCGGATTGATAAATCAAGTCTTGATTTATCATTTAACCATTAGTTTCTCACTACAAATCATTTTCTTGTCTTATTGGTGTATGCATGCATGTATGCATTCATTCTTGTTCATGCACATATGGATGTGCATGCACACATACATGCATACATCATTCTATCATGGTTGTATATATAGAAGATGGTGGCAATATAAGACTCACACCTTATAATTATATATATGGATATATATTGTATTTGTTTTAAAACAAAAGAAAAGAAAAAGATTAATACATGGTTATCTTCTACACTCTTCTTTGAACTAACCATGTTCACCTACTTTTTAACCATAAGTTAATCTTCCTTTTGTGTTTTAACTCAAGTGCAATAATATCCATATAATGTAGCTATGGTTTGAGATGAAGAATAGAAAATATATATACTTATATTTTCTATTTTTCATAATACATTATCATTCTCTTGTTTTTCCAAAAGCCATCTTCTTCCTCCTTGCTCTTTTGCTCTCTAGATTTCTCAAGTGAGAAAAACACTCACCAAGTTAGGATTTTGAAGTGAGAAAACCAACCACAACACCATTCTACACTTGTCTTGCCCACTTGTGAAGAGTGTTAGCTTCCATTTTCTTCTCTTGATCTTGTGAAGTTACAAGCTTGGACAAAGAGGACTCCGGGTGGATCATCGTGGACCTAGAGGTTCTCAAGCGGATGTTTTCCAACCCTCAAGTAGCCGAGGAGTCTAGCATAGGGAGCTACAAAGGTTGTACTCTCAAAACCCTAGCTTTATCTACTTGTGATGATGTGTGTGTTTAGAAACCCTAAATTTCTAGTGATGATTCTTTGCATGTTCACTTAGCACCTTAAAATTTAATTTTGAGACATGTGATGCTTGCAAACCCTTCATGAGGTGCTAGGTAAACCTAACATATATTTTAAACATGAGGCATGCCATGTGTAATACAATAAACAACAACTATATATTACTATAAAGAAAGGCGTCATAGACTCTCCCAGTCAACCAAATACCTACACAATCTCCAAGCTTCTAAAGCATCTTAAACCATGGCTTTTTCCACCCAATTTTGTTTTTTCCCTTAATAATTAAATTCCCAAAATCATCTTAAGTATGGTATGAGTCTCATACACCCATGTCCAATGTATTATCAAGCATGACACAATAAAAGAATACATTAATATATATATATATATATATATATATATATCATATATATATATTAAATGTATAAGCAGAAAAGAAATTCTTAAGTGAGCTAATATTAGTTAATATATATTAATATATCAAATATATAATTATATATTAAATTATTAAATCAACACTTGATTTAATAATCCGGCTATATCTCATATAACCGACTAATATCATTTATATCATCTTATCGAATCAACACTTGAATTAATAACCCGGCTATATCTCATATAACCGACCGATATCATATATCACGATATCAGAATACGGTATCATATAAAAGTATTAATCTCGGTCCCGCACATATCTTATGTGCCCTACTTCGTTTCGCTTGAGCCAGAAAACCTTCGTGTACGACTTTAAAGACTCGTCAATACGCCGGCAGTGATGGTATGCTATTTGGTTACTCTTTATCTTAACATGTATACTCATACTGTCTCTTTTACATGTTGATAAAGCCCTTAGGATGTGTACTTGACTACCAGGACTATGATGGAGATCATACTAGTGGGGCCAGGACAGTCCATAAGTACATCCTTTAATTGTTCCTAGTCGAGGGAGTATCGAGACGGGGCATCGATATTCCAGAGTAGACTAGTGTGTACGATTCTTGACCCTGTATGGGGGCGAATACAGGGGGCGATGGTTGATCCCACAACCATTGGTGTTTGACATCAGAGAATGTGCACAGGTGCTCATTGGAGAATAGGTACACTGAACATGACTCGCCGAGAACTCCTAGATGGTATTATATCTGACGTCAGATAGCTGTTCTCTGGTGACACTGGTACAGGTTAGTCTGTAGACCCGAGATCGTCATAGAGTCTTGTGTGTCTCCCACTGTGCTTTGATTTTCACCCTACCACGGCTCTACTGAGCCGTGCAAACAGGTGGCTTTTGGATACAGTCCCGAGACATGGAGGCAATGAGCGATAGGAGGGGTTTCATCTCTCCCGGTATTGAGGGTTGATGTTGCGCTGTACTTGATTGGCCATAACAGGAAATCCCTGATCAGAGTTGTTGATATTTACTGATAAGTGTTAACAGTAGTTTCTCAAATCGTTATGAGCCTCACATCGGCATGACTTATCAAGTTATTGGAGTCTGACGTTTACCACCTCCAGACTAGATATATGACATATCAGACGAAGAGACCAGACTGTACGGTAGTGTTACTTATAGGCTTTGCGGGAGTTTAGACAAGCTTGCTTGCTGATCTTCTGATCGCTCAATACCCGGGTAGCCGTCACGTGCAGAGTACCACTGACGGCTTGTGGGTAACTGAAATGATCATTACCATGTCGAGAAAGAAAGTCCTCCCTATATATGTCCAAGCATCCACTATAATATACAATCATGTACAATAATGGCATCTAGGGCATACATATAACTAACAATCTCCCACTTGCACTAAGATCAGTTGTTGTAGTATCTCATACCTAATATCCCTTAAAGTCTCTCTAGGGAAAGGCCTTCGTGAGTGGATCCACCGTGTTATTCTTTGTGTCAACTCTCCTGACCTCGATCTCCAGGAGATCAACCATCTCCCTGATCAGGTGATATTGCCTAAGAATTTGTCTGGATCGCTGATGGGACCGGGGTTCCTAGGTCAAAGCCACAACTTCATTGTCATCACAAAACAAGTATTGGATGCTGATCAGTCGAAAATACTGTATCTTTTAACCGGCAATTTCCTTATCATTTGCATTCATTTAGAAGTGTACGGTATTCATATTTCACATATTAGCAAATCAGTCGTTAAATATCAGATTGCATGTGTTAGACTCTAAAACCGGCACTATAAAGGAAATTGACTGCATTTCATGGCATCGCATCATCCCTATATTGTGCAACACTTGGCTTGAGAAATTGTGCAGGAAAATCCAAACAAAAGCCAAAAGAAGCTGAAAACAATACGCCAGCTCAAAGGCTAAAGATCTGGGAGTACTCTGGAAAGAATTTTTAGAATCAACATATCAGATACATACCTCAAAGGAAGCTCAAAGCAACACTGGAAGTGTGAAGCCATGAAGCCAACACTTGGCTGCGGAACCGCGGCCGGAGCCGGCTTGCGCCGCGGTTCCGCGGCGGCCTTGCAACATCATCACTCCAAAATTGCTTCAAAATTCCTCCCTCAGCTCCTACACTTCAGAAAGACACTTCAAGTTCCAGAAGAATCTCGAAGCTTCTGCCAGTTCAGCAAACTAGGGTTTCTAAGCTTAAACAACCCTAGCTTAAAGCCTAAGCTAAATTCCTAACAAACTATTTCTAGAAGCTCCTCAACAAACTTTTGGAGGGAATTGTAATTTCAAACCTAGACCTAGGGTTTGGGAAGTTTATAAATAGAAGCCTAGACCTAGGGTTAAAGAAATCCATTATCCAATCTATGATCTAGAATCTAGATCCATTCAATCTCTTTACCTATTTCTTCATTTTCTTCCACAAGTCTAGTGACAAGACTTGTGTGAAACCCTAACCCTAATTCCAATCAAAAGTCAAGATCCCGAGTACCAAATCAAGCAAGAAGCCCTTCAACCTTTTATGAGCGGAGCCGATCTTCAACAGAGCAAGTGGTCCAAGCCGATCCACGACTCACGGAGAAAAGCGAAGCCAAATCGACAATCTAGTTCTTCCTCTAGTAGTTCTTGAGCGACTGTAATGAAATTGTTGAGATAAATAAAAGGTGAAATTCTTTTATCTTGTTTTCTTTAAATTCTTGTATCATGATTCGATCTCAATTTATAATTGTAGTTCTTGTTGTGATGTTTGAGTAATACTCCGCTCGTCGAGGAGTCGAGACGATCAATAGAATGATGATGTAACATATCTCAAAACGATTCTTGATTCCTACGAGTTTTGTAAACCCTAGCAAGTTCAAGAATCGACGACCTAGTTTCGTTGCGATGCTTTCTTGATAGTTATCGCTCGAAATTAGGGATTTACGATCTTTTCTTGAATTTGCTAGAGGCTAGAATGTGAATGATATCGACGAAAGAACAAGGGATAACTAATGAAACCCTAGTTTCACGAGAAATCCCTAACTCTCGTCGATCATCATCGATCTAGTATCAACTCTTCGAAGGACAAGAATACGATATCTTGAGATTACATCACATCTATAGATCTGATCGATTCCTACGAGCCTCATTTAGATTCTTGACATTTGGTTGAAAATATCATCGAAACCCGATTCTCGATTGTTTATCATTTTCTTGATTCTTGATTAGACTAGCGACACTTGAATCAATCGATAAAATCTTGAATCATGTTTTCTTTTCTTTTCGATTAACTTTTCAATTCAAACAAATCAAACATAGAAACGAATCGCACAATCCCTGTGGACGATCCGCACTCGCTTACGATCTACAACTGACACCATAGTTGATTGCGGTCAAACAATTCTTTGATTGTGAATTTTATTCATTTTCTTAACCACACACAGTCTATGAACAATCAAATGGCGCCGTTGCCGGGGATTACGCGCTAATTCGTTTTATATTGAAATTTGAATTGAAAGATTTATTCCATTGTTATTTTGAGATCAAAATTCGCGCAAAATCTAAACGATTTGTTGTGGTTCATTGCAAGGAAATCTGGAGCTGTTGTGCACTTGAAGAAATTTTTTGGAAATTTCCAGAGAGCAGAAGACATCAACAGCAAGCTGCTGTTGAAAATTGGTACTGTGAACAGTACCAACGGCCGCGAAAGCGTGGTGGGAGCCATCATCTGCGGCGGTTCCGCGGCTTGGTGAAGCCCTCTCTGCACAAAAATTTCACTGTAAGCTTCTCACTTTCTTCTCTTCTTCTTTCTCTGCTCCAACTAATAAATTTCTGCAGGTTTCTTTGCAAATAATCGCAGCGCGCAAATTGCAAAATTAAATCGTGCGTGTTTTTTTTGTTTCTTGGTTGTTTGCATTATAAATACGGACATTAAGGGGCAAAGACCAAATCTAGATTAGGTGGGGAGTTCATTACCCTTCCTAGGCCCCGAAAATCACAAAACTTGCATCCACATTTACCCCAATTAATTAAAAAAGATCTAGAGATGACTCTAAGGACCGTCGCGCTCACTTAGGACAGAAGAAGGCCGTGGGTAATTCATTGCTTATCCGCGTTTCTCTTGTGGTGTCTAGGCAAGTGTGTCGAAGACTAGTGGTTACTTAATTAGGCCCACTACTTACGTGGTGGAGAACCTCCCACTTACCTGGCACTTACCTGGCCACAGGAGAGACAAAGAGACAGTGGAGGATTTTATCCTGCGTCTTGTCTTCTGGCAGTTAGGAGCGGTCTAGAGATCTGACCTAGGCGACCCCTAGAATTAGGGTTTTAGGTGTTGCATTTGTTGTGTTGTATCATTTTTTCAAAAATCCGGATCTTTTCAAAACAAACACCACATTCATTCATTACCCCTAATTATAAGTCAACGCTGCCACTTGTACTAACCTTTTTTAGTACAAGATAGGCTGGACACGGGATTCTAGTGCCCGTTTAGTCCGCGTACCCTTTATCGACTCCGAAGTCGGTATTTCTCCATTTACTTCTTCTTTACCCACTACCACACCCACATCGATGGATCCACCTCCATCGAATTTCTTTAACCCTAATCTGCCGCCGTCCGTTGGTGCGCAGAATCCACCCCGCATCTCTCTCCAAGAGATGTGCTATCCACTGCGAGGTCCTCTTTCGACCTGCTTATCCATTCCACCAGCCAACGGGGATAACTTTGAGATTAAGCCCCAGTACATCAACCTTTTACCCAAATTCCACGGACTCGAGACTGAGGACGCTTACGTTTTCATTACCAAATTTGAAAACGTATGCGCAATGATGGGTACGTCACAACTTTTAGTGGATGCTATGCGTCTACGACTTCTTCCATTTACTTTGAGCGATATAGCCGAGAAGTGGCTATATAACACTACCGCACATTCAATCACGAATTGGGAAGAATTCGTCGCGGCATTCCTTAAGAAATTCTACCCTATGCAAAAGACAGCTCGAATCCGTAGCGAACTATATCAATTCACCCAGCTCCCAGCTGAACCATTCTCAAAATGCTTTGAACGATTCAAGGATCTTTTGGTTCAATGCCCACATCACGGCATCCCGAGATGGGACCTTTGCCGAATCATATATGAGGGCATTAACCCTACCACTAAACAAAACCTTGAAAACATGTGTCAAGGCACCTTCATGACCAAGGATGATGGGGAAGCTTGGCGATATTTAGAAGAGTTCGCTGAAAAGTCTTTACAGTGGGAAAGTCCATCATTTAAGAGTGGCCATAACCAATCGGATGTTTCCATAGGAGTTAGAGCTGACATTTCAGCTATACACAAGAAACTCGAGACTATGGAAAACAAATTTTTAGCTGCCTCCCTTAATCAAATGTCACTTTCCAAAACTGTACGTGGCTGCTATTCTGATCCTTCTCATTTGACGGAAGAATGTCCACGAAATTCTCCATTTCAAGGTCGTGAGCATACTAATGCCGCATTTCAAAGACTTAGAAACGATCTATTTTCTTCCACATATAATCAGGGGTGGAGGAATCACCCTAATTTTGCTTGGAACCAATCACAATCTCAAAACACGGTTCCAAACCAAAACAATTTCCAAAGGGTCCCTCCACCACAACAGCAACCACAACTTCAATTGAGTCAGCACCCCTTTCAAGCACATAACTTTCAAAATCCGGTCAACACACCTGCACTGTCTAGTCCTTTACAGTTGACCGGAACTGATGAATCCTCTTCATTTGCACAATACATGAATTTGGTCTTAACAAATATCATGCAAGTTTCGGCTGAAATGAAGTCTTCTGTCGATAAAATTGAGAAAAACTCTGCGTCCCAAAACGAGAGTATTAAATCGATGGAAGAAGAAATTGCACGATTAAAAGCTGAAATGAGTGCAAGAGAGAAAGGGAAACTCCGAGCTTAACCCTTACTCAATCCTGGCTATTCACATCATGTGAATGCAATCACCACGTTGAGATCTGGGAGAGTGCTAGATAACCATGTTGGGGAAGAAGTTGATGATATTGACAATCCTATCAACACCCCGGCTGAGACCTTTCCTCACACACACACTTCTAATTCTGACCCTAGTTCTTCTACCCCACCACCTTCTTCCGAGCCTATTCTTCGTTTCCCACAAGGCTCGCCACTTCAGCCCACCTCTTCTACTCCTCCACGGACGATCCCCACTTCTATTCTGGGATCGGTTCCACACACACTTCCTTCTCGTATGATGGACCCAGCGCTTATTGCTAAAGCACCTTATCCTAATCGGTTAAGGGCTAACACACCAAGTCCACATATGGAGAAGATCACTGAGATGTTTAAACAGGTTAACATCAACATCCCTCTTCTAGATGCTATCCAACAAGTCCCCGCATATGCGAAAGTTCTTAAAGACTTATGCACTAGAAAGAGGAAGAAACAAATGCCCAAGAAGATATTCATGGCAAAGACAGTAGACACGGCTTTCCCCCAACAATTACCAAGGAAACGTAAGGATCCTGGTTATCCTACGATTTCCATCTCTATTGGGGAAAAACACATTAACCGTGCTCTACTAGACCTTGGGGCAAGTATTAACCTGCTTCCTTTCTCGGTCTATGAGCAGTTAGGGATCGGAGAGTTGAAACCATCTCCTTGCACTCTTCAGATGGCTGACCGATCAATCACCAAACCTAGGGGTGAACTGGAGGATGTGTTAATAAAAATCGGGGAATTTATCTTCCCTGTGGACTTTATTGTAATTGATACACAACCTGTAGCGAACTCACGGAATCAAATTCCGGTGATTCTAGGTCGCCCCTTTTGGTCACTTCCAACGCTATCATCAACTGTCGTAATGGTTCTATGACCCTATCCTTCGGGAAGAGGACAATTGAGATGAACATTTACAAGTCGGGAAGTGTACCCTCCGAACCTACTGCTCAGGTCTGTTCTGTCGACTTAACGGATGTCGACAGCAGCGAATTTGATGACCCTCATAATACTGATCTTGACTCTTTTCATATGTTGTTGTTTGACCCAACTATGTATCTTACACATACGGACTCTACCATCGAGATGTCCGGGTCAAAAACTAACACTGATTATGAACTGCTTTTAGAGTCTGAAGATCACCCCGCACTTTGTGATGACATTATTCTTCGGGGTATTGATGAAACTTTTGAGGAGATCTTCGCTGATGAACTCGCATTTCTGAATAACACGGGTGTTGAGATGAATCATCTCCCAATCAATGAAAACGAACCTCCACCCCTTCTTCTGAATTGTAAAAAGAATGCGAGTAATCCATCACAATCACTGCATCGTCTCTCCAAAATGAGACGCACACACATTCTATTCCACCACTTACCCTTTTCACACTTCTTCTTCAACCAACCAGAGCACTGCATTGATAAAATTTTCGAATGGTTGGTGTTGACTTTCGGTCTTTGCAAAGCTTGGCATCGACCACTGATTTTTTTTACCCCCTCATGTAATTTTCAAAGATTAACATTGCATAACTCAAGTTTTGGTGGTATATTTTTCTGGCTCTTAAAAAGAATTTTTATACAAAAATTCGAGCCAAAAATAAGTTTGGGGGAGGGTCTTCACTTAAATATTTTGCCCCCACTAATAATTCCTCCCAGACTTACAGGTTTTGTAGATATAGCTGCTGGCATCAGTGAGGACACTGTTGAAAACAAATTTGGGGGAGGTTTGTGCTTATTTTCGCATCATTTGCATATCACTTTGCATAAGCACAAAACATTTCTTTAAAAACTTATAAAAAATTAAAAATTTCAAAATCTATAAAAATTTAAAATTTTCAAAAAAAAAATATATATAAATATTTTAACATTTAAACACTTTTTGTACATAAATAAGATAATGAAAGTTTAGATTGTGAAAAATTACATCCATGAGATTAGAAAAATTCAAGAAAACCAAGAAAATTAGAAGTTTTCTTATACGAACTAATAATAAGTAGTTATGAGCTGTTGTCCCAAGGGTTAGTAAGATGAAAGACGTCACTAATCTGAGGATAAAAATAAGTCTGAAAAATAGTTTCTATTCTGGAAGCCAAACATTTTGAACGTTGATACCCTGATATTCGCACTTACACACGTCTTAAAGCCTGGGATAGTAGAGGATACCTTGAAATGCTCTTATCTTAAAGCCAAAAGTATGAAGGAAATAAAAAAAAAATGAATGAAGAAAATATAAAGTGGTGAGAAAAATAGACACTGGTTTTGTTATCACCAAGGGCAATAAAAAATGTATAGCGAGGGTGCCTCTTCACCTAGTGCCCTAAGGCCAACTGGTCTGGGAGTCACTGCTATGCCTTAGGTGGTGCAAGACGAGGAAAATACACCAAATAAGCAAGCACATGAGTAATCGGTCGGTTAGTACCTCAAGAAGTATTAACGGTCGCATGAAAGTGTGTGAGCAATCCTAATATTCATTAATTAAAAAGTACTGAGGCTGATGGGCAAGAGTATGATAGCTTGAATTGAATTCTCCGGGTGTAGGGATGTCCTTTACACACACGCAGAGTTATATGATCGATGTTTGGAAGAAAGATAGGAATGAAAAATAAGACGATGTTTTATTGAGGGATGACGTGATTTCCGACATTTTTTCATGACCATTAACATAGAGCTCATGACAACCGAAAAGCTAGCTTAGTTGGAAAACCCTATTTTTCAAAGCTTTTTCTTTTACAATTCTTCTCTTTAAATGTAATGTTCATGATCTTTCTTTTGTTATTGGATTTTATGGGTGCAATCCGCTGAAAACCCTCAGGAGACAACACTCCTCATACTAGGGACACCTAGAGGCTTAAAGGCTTGTTGCACGTGCTCAGTGCAATCGTGTTGCCTACGAAAGTGTGCTAGTTAGTTTTTTCTCTTTCTTTATTTTCTCCTCTTTTTAATAAAACAGTTCGCTCGAGACGATCGAAAATAAGTTTGGGGGAATTTGATCAGTCAAAAATACTGCATCTTTTAACCGGCAATTTCCTTATCATTTGCATTCATTTAGAAGTGTACGGTATTCATATTTCACATATTAGCAAATCAGTCGTTAAATATCAGATTGCATGTGTTAGACTCTAAAACCGGCACTATAAAGGAAATTGACTGCATTTCATGGCATCGCATCATCCCTATATTGTGCAACACTTGGCTTGAGAAATTGTGCAGGAAAATCCAAACAAAAGACAAAAGAAGCTGAAAACAATACGCCAGCTCAAAGGCTAAAGATCTGGGAAGTACTCTGGAAAGAATTTTTAGAATCAACATATCAGATACATACCTCAAAGGAAGCTCAAAGCAACACTGGAAGTGTGAAGCCATGAAGCCAACACTTGCCCGCGGAACCACGGCCGGAGCCGGCTTGCGCCGCGGTTCCGCGGCGGCCTTGCAACATCATCACTCTAAAATTGCTTCAAAATTCCTCCCTCAGCTCCTACACTTCAGAAAGACACTTCAATTTCCAGAAGAATCTCGAAGCTTCTGCCAGTTCAGCAAACTAGAGTTTCTAAGCTTAAACAACCCTAGCTTAAAGCCTAAGCTAAACTTCCTAACAAACTATTTCTAGAAGCTTCTCAACAAACTTTTGGAGGGAATTGTAATTTCAAACCTAGACCTAGGGTTTGGGAAGTCTATAAATAGAAGCCTAGACTTAGGGTTAAAAAAATCCATTATCCAATCTATGATCTAGAATCTAGATCCATTCAATCTCTTTACCTATTTCTTCATCTTCTTCCACAAGTCTAGTGACAAGACTTGTGTGAAACCCTAATCCTAATTCCAATCAAAAGTCAAGATCCCGAGTACCAAATCAAGCAAGAAGCCCTTCAACCTTTTATGAGCGGAGCCGATCTTCAACAGAGCAAGTGGTCCAAGCCGATCCACGACTCACGGAGAAAAGCGAAGCCAAATCGACAATCTAGTTCTTCCTCTTGTTGTTCTTGAGCGACTGTAATAAAATTGTTGATATAAATAAAAGGTGAAATTCTTTTATCTTGTTTTCTTTAAATTCTTGCATCATGATTCGATCTCAATTTATAATTGTAGTTCTTGTTGTGATGTTTGAGTAATACTCCGCTCGTCGAGGAGTCGAGACGATCAATAGAATGATGATGTAACATATCTCAAAACGATTCTTGATTCCTACGAGTTTTGTAAACCCTAGCAAGTTCAAGAATCGACGACCTAGTTTCGTTGCGATGCTTTCTTGATTGTTATCGCTCGAAATTAGGGATTTACGATCTTTTCTTGAATTTGCTAGAGGCTAGAATGTGAATGATATCGACGAAAGAACAAGGGATAAATGATGAAACCCTAGTTTCACGAGAAATCCCTAACTCTCGTCGATCATTATCGATCTAGTATCAACTCTTCGAAGGATAAGAATACGATATCTTGAGATTACATCACATCTATAGATCTGATCGATTCCTACGAGCCTCATTTAGATTCTTGACATTTGGTTGAAAATATCATCGAAACCTGATTCTCGATTGTTTATCATTTTCTTGATTCTTGATTAGACTAGTGACACTTGAATCAATCGATAAAATCTTGAATCATGTTTTCTTTTCTTTTCGATTAACTTTTCAATTCTAACAAATCAAACATAGAAACGATCCGCACAATCCCTGTGGACGATCCGCACTCGGTTACGATATACAACTGACACCGTAGTTGATTGCGGTCAAACAATTCTTTGATTGTGAATTTTATTCATTTTCTTAACCACACACAAAGTCTATGAACAATCAGATGCTTATTGTAGGAACTTCACTAAGTTCATCTCATGAACGTGTGCATCCAGACAGCCTCTTTGGCAGTATCGTTGGTAGCGATATATTCAGTCTTCATCGTTGAGTCCGCCACGGTATCTAGCTTGGAACACTTCCAACATACCGTCCCACTAGGGGTAAAGACAAAACCCGACACTGACTTTCAGCCGACCTTATCACTCTGGAAGCTCGAATCGGTAAAGGAATCCATCTGGAGTTCACCGTTATCATACACCAAGAACATTTCTTTAGTGCTTCTCAAGTACTTAAGAATGTTCTTCACAGCTGTCCAGTGATTCTCCTAAGATCTGATTGATTCCTGATCACTACACCTAGTGAGTTAGCTACATCTGGTCTGGTACATAACATAGCATACATGATAGAGCCTACTGCCGAAGCATAGGGTATCCCTTGCATGCGAGCTCTCTCCAAATCAGTCTTGGGAGACATCCTTTTGGAGAGAGTGATTCCTGAGTAAGTGGACAAATTGCCACGCTCAGAATCTTCCATACTAAACCCCTTTAGTATGGTGTTAATGTACCTGGATTGGGACAATCCCAGCATCCGTTTAGATCTCTCTATAGATCGTAATCCCTAAGATGTAGGAGGCATCACCCAGATCTATTATGGAGAATCCTTGTGATAAGTAGAGCTTGACCGAGTGTAGCATAGGAACACCTTTTCCTATCAAGAGTATGTCATCCACGTACCATACGAGAAAGACAATCTTACTCTCTACAACCCTCTTGTATATACAAGGTTCATCTACGTTTTTGACGAAGTCAAACTCTTTGACTGCCATATCAAAATAGATGTTCCAACTCCGCGATACCTGCTTCAACCCGTAGATTGATTTAAGCAGCTTGCACACCTTTCCGCTGCTCCCACTGTCTATGAAGCCTTCTGGTAGTGTCATGTACATGCCCTCTTCTAAATCACATTTAGAAAAGCGGGCTTGACATCCAATTGCTAGATTTCGTAGTCATGGTATGTAGCGATGGCAAATAGGATCCGGATGGACTTAAGCATAACCACTGGAGAAAAGGTTTCATTATAATCCATATGGTCGTTTGGCGAAAACCTTTTGCTATAAGTCTAGCTTTGAAAATCTCAACTTTTCCATCTACACCAAGATTCTTTCTCAAAGAACCACTTGCTCCTGATGGGTTTAACCCCTTCAGGGGCAACTTTCAAAGTCATACTTTGTTGGTGTACATGGATTCCATCTCAGGTCGCTTTGCATCCAGCCATTTTACAGTCCCCACTCGTAATGGACTGCTCGAAACTAGTTGGGTCAGCATCTTCCATTATGCAATCCCCGCTCCCACTGTCATTGAAAAACCTGTAGTCTCTCTCAGGTGGATGAGAAACCCTACCAAATCGATGGAGAGGCTGAGGTTCGTCGGGAACTATTGAATCCTCTGGTTCCATCAAATCATCAGCTGTAGTTTGTATAGCTGGAACTTCTTCCAGTTCTACCTCATGACCACTAATTTGTCAAGAAATTCATTTTTCTAAAAAGATGGCATGCCGAGAAACAAAAACATCTTTTGTTCCTCGGTATGGTAGAAGATATACCCTCGCGAATGTTTAGGATATCCAACAAACTTACACAACTGACCTTGCCTCGAGCTTGTCCAGATTTTGCCTTTCAACATAGGCCGGACAACCCTATTTCTTAACTGGTTTAAGACATGATCTCTTCTCATGCCATATCGCATATGGAGTGGTAGGCACGGATTTGGTTGGAACTCTATTCAATAGGAATGCGGCTTCTCAAGCGCATAACCCCAAAAAGAAACAGGCAACTCAGCAGTACTCATCATAGAGCGCACTATATCTAATAGGGTACGATTCCTCCGTCCCGATACACCGTTGTGCTGTGGTAAGCTGAGAGAGAATCCCATTCTCTTTTTAAATAATCCAGGAATTCTGTGCTCAAGTATTCTCCTCACCGATCAGATTGAAGTATTTAATACTTTTACCCATCTGGTTCTCAACTTCACACTTATATGCTTTGAATTTCTCAAAAGATTCAGACTTGTGCTTCAACAGGAACACATGTCCGAATCTTGAGAGATCGTCAGTGAATATATAATAAAGTATGAGGAATCATTCCAGACATGTGTAGACATGGGACCGCATACATCACTATGTATTGAAAGGTTCCGTAACACAGCAGCAAGGTTTCGGGAGGTATCTTCCATGCCAAATTAAAAATTTGCCGTTCTAGCTAACCCTAACCCTAGAATCGTATACTAGAAATCCGACGGAATGAAACGCAAACAACTTTGCAACTAAAAGTGAGCAAGGAATACAACCTTTGTAGACCGGTCCTTCACTTCAATAACTCCGTGTAGTAGTCCCTTCGC
This sequence comes from Agapanthus africanus, assembly GCA_030015575.1. Lineage (NCBI taxonomy): Eukaryota > Viridiplantae > Streptophyta > Magnoliopsida > Asparagales > Amaryllidaceae > Agapanthus > Agapanthus africanus. The sequence goes on from JASDDO010000012.1 coordinate 233,441,288, forward strand.
TGCGATCATGAACTCCGGACTCTAGAGAGACTCCCATGAAGAAATGAACATGCTTGCATCGAAGTCTTCGAGACCGAAGATGATCTACGTCGAGGAGACACTAACCCAAGCTATCTCTTCACTAATTGTGAAATTAGTGAAGCAAACACCCTATACTAAATGACAAGTAGTAGAGGATGATGAAGTAGGAAGTGGGCTCACTTTAGATTTAATTTTCTCACAAATTTTCATCATTTTCCATTAAAGCTAGAAAGCTTGAGAGGAAGAAGAAGAAAACTCTCATTGAATTAACCAAGTGAAGAATGGCAACCTTAGATGAGTTAACATCATATGTTATCCTTTGTAGAGAGTTAACCATGACTAGGTTTAATGGTTGGGTTAATAAATATCTTTAGGCAAAACAAAACTTGTGGACTTAGTCAAATGCAAATCCAAGCTTCTCAAAGCTTCTTGCCATGACAAAATGCCACCATTTTGATTTACCAAAATAAATAAAAACCCTTCATTATTCATAGCATGGTGTAAGTCATACACACCCAAGTTGCATGTATCATCAAGCATGACACATTATTTTGTACACACATATATATCACATATATACACATGCACAAACTAATGAGAAAAGAAATCATAAGTGAACTAATACTAGTTAATGTAATGTAATATATCAAATATATAATTATACATTAGATTATCAAATCAACTCTTGATTTAATAATCCAGCTATATCACATATAACCGACTAATATCATATGTAACAACTTATCGAATTAACACTTGATCCGATAACCCGGCTATATCGCATATAACCGACCAATATCACAAATCGCGAGAATAGAATACGGTATCTCATATCGTATCAATCTCGGTCCCGCACATATCACATATGTGCTCCTACTCTGTTTTGCTTGAGCCAGGAAACCTCTGTGTAGGACTCTAAAGACTCGTCAATACGCCGACAGTAAGTGATGATCATATCAAACACCCACAAGCCGCAAGCGGTCTGCTAAACGTAATGACCACCCGGGTATTGAGCGATCAGAAGATCAACAAGCAAGCCTGCTTGTACTTCTGCGAATCCAATCAGTAACACTACCGTACAGTCCGGTCTCTTTGTCTGATATATCGCATATCTCGTCTAGGAGGGGTAAACGTCAGACCCCAGTAACTCGATAAGTCGTGCCGATATGAGGCTCATGGCTGGTCGAGAAACTACTGATAACACTTACCAGTATATCTCTGAAGCAGCCCTGGCCAGGGACTTCCTGTTATAGCCAATCGAGCACAGCGCAACATCAACTCCCAATACCAGGAGAGACGAAACCCCTCCTATCGCTCATTGCCTCCATGTGATTCGGGACTGTACCTAAAAGTCACCGTTTTGCACGTTCTCTTGAACGTGGTAAGGTGGAAATCAAAGTACAGTGGGAATCAGACAAGACTCTATGACGATCGCGGGTCTACAAACTAACCTGTACCAGTGTCACCAGAGAACTGCCATCTGACGTGAGGTATAATACAATCTAGGAGTTCTCGGCGAGTCCGTTCAGTATACCCAGTCTCCACTGAGCACCCGTATACTATCTCTGATGTCAAACACCAATGGATATGGGATCATCGCCCATCTACATGGGTCGAGAAGCTATACGCTAGTCTACTTTGGTATATCGATGCCCTGTCTCGATACACCTACGACTAGGAACATTTGAAGGATGTACTTAGCGACTATACTGTCCCCACTAGTATGATCTGCATCATAATTCTGGTAGTCAAGTACTCATCCTAAGGGCTTTATCAACATGTAACATAGAGACAATCAGTGTATATGTTAAGATAAAGAGCAACCAGATAGCATATTGTCATGTTGAGCGAGAAAGTCCTCCCTATATATGTCCAAGCATCCACTACAATATACATCGTATGTGTAAGTCCACGGTAGCGCCCCGGCCGTCTAACAAACGCCAAATGCGGAACAAAAACTTTTTACAACTGGCGCTATCGCGTACTATAACCCAGATCTGCCATTAAAGCTAAACTAACAAACTACAAAGTGGGTAGAAATGTTATACCGAACGATCCGAGTCCTTCGGTCTTCAACCATCATCCCACGCTTTGTTGCGGCTGCTTCGATCTCCTGAATCTCCAGTCTTCTCGTCCAAGTGGCACAACGTCGACGGATCTTTAAACTGGCTCCCGCCTCTGAACCGAGGCAACTCGATCATCAAGTTTGCTAAAAGAGATGACCAAGATTGATGTAGAGAATGAGTATAACACTTTGTCTCGTTACGTCCAAAGCTATGGGCGGACGGTTAATGAAGTTGCCTTTTGGAATCAGGTGAAATGAGAAATGAGGCCATCTAATTTCCATGAATCCAAAACTATAATCTTTTCAAAATCAACAACCATATCTCCTTGTGAAGAGGGACCGACCACATACATATAGGAGGGAGGTGAGTGTAGGAGAGAGGAGGGGGTGGCCACAACATTAATGAAAGAATGAGTCATTTTTAACCTTGTCACCAAAAACCATTAATGAACTAATGAATCATCTAACACATCATCATAGCATTAAATGAACCATTAATGCACCTATGAGTCACTAATCCTAGTCACCATCCTAGTCATCATCTAGAAGCTTCCACACTCATCTCAAGAAAAGATAAATCCGTCTTTAACCGAACGTTAAAGACGGGCGATAGAAAACTGGAAACTGGCAACTTCCAAAAAGTGATCCTGAAACGAATTTCAGGATAACCCCGTAACAGTATAAACATACCCGCATTTGTATTACGACCGAATACAAATGCAACTGAGACAGAGATATTATATCTACACAGTATAATACTCGGATCCGGCTTAAACCAAAGCCTACCAGTATTATCCGCCCGAAATATGACACGTGCGAAAACGCACGTACATTTTCCGAACCCTGCCATAAATCCATACGGCCTCTACAACGTTTCGCCCGAACTTGGGAAACGGTCTGTGGAGGACTCTAATGACTCATCAACACACTGGCACTGGGTATAACCTCTAGCACGTCAGAGGTACAAGCTGTACGTAACGTTTGCCTATGTATTGATTAGAAGGGAAGCTGACGAGCGAACTCATCCATAAACCCTACAGAACCTAACAGTGACAATATACATACAGTCCGGTCCGTTCGTCTAAAGAGTATCGCATATCGAGTCTAGGGGGTGGATAAAGTCAGACCCCTAATAACGCGATAATTCGTGTCGGTATGAAGCCCATCACCTCCTGAGAAACTACTGATCCAAATCAGTAATTTTCCACTACCTCGGCCGAGGATTTCCAGTGATGGCCACCCGTGCACTGTGCGACATCAACCCCCAATATCAGGAGAGACGAATCCCCGACGATCCGCTCACTGCCTCCATGTGGCTCGGGACTGTACCCAAAAAATACCTGTTTGCACGTCTCCTTTGAGCGTGGTAGGGTAGGAATCAAACCACAGTAGGAACTCACACGAGACAAATGGCGATCTCAGGTCGACAAACTAACTTGTACACATGTCACCAGGGAACTGCTATCTGACGATATGTATAATACCAACTAGCATGTTCCCGGCGAGTCCTGTCCGGTGTACTCATAACCCAATGAGCACCTGTATACATCTTAGGTGATCCAACTGACACCAGTGGCTTGTGAGACCGGCCACCGCCCCTCGTCGGGGTCTCGACTGTATACACTAGTATACTCTGGAGTATCGATGCCCTGTCTCGAAACTCCCACGACTAGGGACACTTTAAGGATGTGATTATAGACCCCAGCTCCCACGTATATGATCACCATCATACTGCTGGCTGTCAAGCAAGAATCCTATGGGCTCTATCAATATGCAATAGTGAACTAAAGCATGTATACGATGATAAAGACAAACCGGATAGCATACTATCATCTCGAGCAAGACTGTCATATCGGTATAGGTCCTGCCTCAATCATTGTAATCACGTACCTGGGATCCAATAATTGACTTTGAGGGCACTATCTCCAACAGTATGTACAGTAATGGCCTCTAGGGCATACATATAACTAACAATCTCCCACTTGCACTAGGGTCATCTGTTGTAGTATCCCATACCCAACAATCAGCAGTAGTTGAAGTATCTCATACTCAACCATCCCATAAAAGTCTCTCTTGGGAAAATGCCTTTGTGAGTGGATCCGCCGTGTTGTCCTCTGTGTCTACTTTCCTAACCACAATCTCCCTGGAGATCATCCATCTCCATGATCAGGTGATACTACCTAAGAATATATCTGGATCACTGATGGGACGGGGGTTCCTAGGCATAAGCCACAACTCTATTGTCACACAATGGTAGGAATGAAGTTCATCTCATGAACTAAAGTGCATCCAGACTACCTCTTTGGTAGCATCCTTGGTAGTGATGTATCCAGCCTTTATCGTCTAGTTTGCCACGGTATCTAGCTTGGAACTCTTCCAACATACTGTCTCTCCACTGAGGGTAAAGACATGCCTGTGACTGACATTCAGTCGACCTTACCGCCGTGGAAGCTATCCAGTGATTCTCCCCAGGATCGATTGATACCATCTCACTACTCTTAGTGAGAATCCTAATATCCACTTAGATCTATCTCATAGATCCAAATCCTAGGATTTAGGAGGTATCATCTTGATCCTATATGGAGAATCATTGTGATAAGAAGAGATTGACCGAGTGTAGCATAGGAAACTCCTTTCCTATCAAGAATATGTCATCCACGTACAATACGAGGATCACCACCATACTCGTGAAGTTGCATGGAGTTCCTAAAACAATTGTGGCCGACAGAGATGTCAAATTCGTAAGTTCTTTCTGGAAGACACTTTGGGCAAAGTTGGGAACTCGACTGAACTTTTCAAGTGTCTTTCATCCTCAAACAGATGGCCTTAGTCTTATAACTGGCTGAGGTTGTCAACAGGAGTCTTGGAAATCTGTTAAGGTGCCTAGTACGTGACTTTACCTTTTTGTATACACAAGGTTCATCTACCATTTTGATGAAGTCAAACGCTTTGACTACTACATCAAAACAGATGTTCCAACTCCGCGATGCCCGTTTTAACCCATAAAGCGATCTTGCACACGTTTCCGCTGCTCCCACTGTCTACGAAGCCCTCTGGCTGTGTACTTATAGACGCTCTCTTCTAAATCACTATTTAGAAAAGCAGTTATGACACCCAACCGCCAGATATCGTAGTCATGGTATGTAGCAATAGCAAATAGGATCCGGATGGACTTAAGCATAGGCACTGGAGAAAAGGTTTCATCATTATCCACACCTGATCGATGACGAGAGCCTTTTGCTACAAGTCTTAGCTTTGAAAGTCCCAACTTTTCCATCTACACCAAGTAATCTTCTCAAGATATACTTGCTCCAGATGGGGATTTAACCCTTCAGATAAAGCAACCAAAGTCCATACTTTGTTGGTGTATATGGATTCCATCTCAGATCGGTTAGCATCCAGCCATTCTCACAGAGTCCCCACTCTTGATGGCTTGCTCGAAACTAGTTGGGTCATCATCTCATGATGCAATCCTCGCTCCCACTGTCATAGAGAAGACCGAAGTATCTCTGAGGTGGATGAGGAACCCTACTAGATCGGCGGAGAGGCTGAGGTTCGTCGGGAGCTATTGAATCCTTCGGTTCTACCAAATCATCAGCTGCAGTTTGTATAGCTGGAATTCCTTCCAGTTCTACCTCATGACCACTAATTTCTTCACTAGAAATCCCATTTCCAAAAGGTGACATGCTGAGAAACAAAACACATTTTGCTCCTCAGTGTGGTAGAAGATATTCCCTTGCAAATGCTTGGGATATCCAACAAACTTCCACAGAACTGATCTTACCTCGAGCTTGTCTTGATTTTGCTTTTCACATAGGCCGGACAACCCCAATCTTAACTTACTTAAGAGATGTACTCTTCCCATACCATATCGCATATGGAGTAGTAGGCACCTGATTTGGCTAGAACCCAATTTAATAAGTATGCAGCTTCTCAAGTGCATAACCCAAAAAAAGGAAATAAGCAACTCAGTAGTACTCATCATAGAGCACACCATATCACATAGGGTGCGATTGCTCCGCCCCGATACACCAACGTGCTGTTGTGTATACGGAGGAGTAATGTTGAGCGAGAATCTCATTCTCCTTTAGAACAGTCCAGGAATTCCGTGCTCAAGTATTCTCCTCCCTGATCACATCAAAGGACATAATACTTATACCCTTTTTGGTTCTCTACTTCTGACTTATATTCTTTGAATTTCTCAAAAGGTTCAGACTTGTGTTTCAACAGGAACATATGTCTGAATCTTGAGAGATCATCAGTGAATGTAATGAAGTACAAAGAACCAGTTCTGGCATGTGTAGACATGGAACGCACATACATCATCATGTATCAATCCCAAGAGTTCACTAACTCTTTCTCTGTTTCCAATAAACGGAGCTATGGTCATCTTATCTTTGTGACATGACTGGCAAGTTTCACAAGATGTAAATTCAAACTGATTTAAATATGCATCTTTATGTAACTTGGCTAGTCGGGTCGCATTGATATGACCTAGTCTACAATGCCTCAAGAAGAATTCGTTCATTTCTGAATTCTTCCTCTTGTGTGTATTCTGTACGTTAAGAACTGTGGTTTGATTTAGAACGTATATGCTTTTAGATGACGTGCCTGAACCGATCAACTCTTGATATAGGAAATGTTCAGAACATTATCCAACAATACAAAATTATATCCTTCTTTACTAAATAAAGAGACTGATATGATGTTGTATATCGGGTTCGGTATCTAATAATATTCGTTCAGAATCAATGTATTTCGGTAATACAGGGTGATAACTGCCAACTTGCTTTGGCTGCAACAATTGCACCGTTTCCAACTCTTGAAACTTATCATCAAATTTCTTAGTTCTCTACCAATCTGTAGCCCATGTAACATATTACATATGTGGGATCCTGATCCGGTATCTCATACCCAGGACGTAGAGGATATTGAGAAACAGTTCTCGGTAATTAACACACCCGAAGAAGATGCATCATCATGCATTTTCTTCGTTTGGGCGGCACGGGAATCCTGGTAATCCCCTATTTCCTGCCCGGTCTTATAACAATTATAAGTTGGAGCGGGACCAACGTTCCCCAGCTCAGTATAACAAGCGGGTTCGGTCAATACATCCGTATTATTATCTTGATTAAGGCGTGACATGGTCGCTACCTGGAGAGAAAGAAGAAAACACTCTGCGTGTGCTCTTTCAAGATTAGATTGGTTATTATTTTATCTAATCAGGATGGCTCCCACTGTTTTAGTCAAATCTTCCTTCTAACCCTAAAAGAAAAGACTAGCCGGGATTAATTACACCTTATAAGTTCGCCAATCTTTCAGCCAGGCCAGTGCCGGTACTTTGAGGGAGATTCCCCGTGCTTTCAAACGGACCTAACTAAAATAAACCTCGTTTTCCCAGGGGCGTAACCCCGTTGACACCTTTCTAGACACCTACTTGATCGGCTAATTGTAATGTGTAAAACTCTCTCAGGAGCAACTCTTACTTGCAGTGGATATTGGGATCCAACTATCTCATAGAAGGTATGCAATCTCATTGCAAATTTCAACACTTGAAATTCCCAATAATATTTTGCCCCTAACCTCCTATGACCTTGACAAATGCCAACAAACCATAGGATGTTAGTCAAGTTCAACCCATCATTTCCTGATTGAATTAAACCCACCCGCAAGACACTTGACAAAGGCAAACAAGGTCGCACGACTACCCTAACTCAATCGCATCATATGCTTATGCAGATAAGCACTAATCTGCTACCGCACACTACGTCTTGACAAAGGCCAACAAACGCAGTAAGAATACTAACTAATACTTATCTGAAATGACGGAGGGCTACGCCATGGTTTTCATAAAAACCTTTTGCGTAATGAACTTGATATCGTTGTAGAATCAAATGATTTAAATGGAGTGTTTTTTAGGTTTTTGCTAGTTTCGCTAAAGAGGCCACTCCCGGTGAAAGGATCTCGGCTCTTTCCTTATCGAATAAGATGCATGATATTTCACAAATACCACTATGCAAAGCAAAAACTATAAAACCAATCAAAAGACAAACCGAGTTTGTAGCATCTGCTAGTTTCGCTAAAGAGGTCACTCCCGGTGAAGGGATCTCGGCTCTTTTCTTATCGAATAAGGTGCTGGATATTCTACAAGGAATACCGCTATGCAAAACAACAACTAGAGCTACCTGTCTTTGAAAATTTGATTCCACATCTTTAGGTTTATTTTCTTTCATTAATCTCATTAATGAAGTCCCATCATTTAAGTTACCTAAACATCACAGATAAATACAACGTATGCTTATGCCATCCGCATTCATCTCGATGTCCTCTCGTGCACCGTTAGGTTAGGTAACTAACAGCAGAGCGGGGCAGAGCTAGCGCGGGTGTAAAACATAAGCAACGTCTATATAATATATCACATATACTATATACAGTATCTATCTCAACATATACAGTGATCACATCACAGAATATCGCAGCATAACACAACATATGAAATATTGGATATACTAGGATTTCCGGATTTTATTTTAAGCCTGTATAAAACACGGATTCTACGATCGTGATGAATAGCCAAACCCACATCCCTAGACCTCTACGAGAGCAGCAAGCAATCCTACCAATTCTAGAGTTAGGAGACCCGGTCTCGCCTCCTCGAGATGGTCTCCCACTGGACCCTAGAACCCGGCTACTTGTGCTCCCCGCCTTGGGTCTATCCTAATGCGGAAAAGTAAATAATATACAATGGTGACATCATCCTCAACCCGGAAGTGCCCCAATAAAAGAATATTATATAGAATGAATTTTACATGAATGAAAATGAAAAACTCTCATCTCATATAAAACCCCCGGCTATTCAAACACGACGATCCAATATAACATATCACAGCAACACATAACATCACATATCATCAACGTAAGTAAATATGTGTATCCCAATTGTCGTTGACGTATAGCAACGAAACCGGCGATGCACCACATATTACACTTACGGTCGCAGAAAAGAAAATGAAAACTACAACAGTTGGAATCCGCAACCACCTTAGACATCATAAACCCAACGTATCTCATACTTTGGATTTCATGCATAACCAAACGAATTCCTTAGACATCGCATACCTAACAATTATAAACCCCGCCTTTTAGTCTCAATCTCGAAAACACTTTTCAATATCAAGTCGGGCAATTCAACAAGATTCCCGACATCCTGATTGAATGCTCGTCGGATACTTTAGTATACGGCCGCACCCCCCGATGCCGTCGACGAAGTGCACTAAAGGCGGAACACCGCGGCCGAGAGCACCCGAACGGATGTTTTTGGCGACGGGGTTCTCCTACAGTCACTTGGTCGGGGCTATTGGGTGTGGCTATTTAATAAGGTTACCCGATGAGTATTCGTGTACGCTACGTAATTGCGACGAACTTTTGATCAAATCAAAATCTCGTGGCAACCGATCAAATGAGACTAAATTGCTAGATTTATAACATTCAAATTAGTTATTTCATAACTACTTTTGTAGATTCCAAATATTGTATCTCATCACACGATACCTGGACGACGTTAAACTTTTCGATCGATTCATCAAAGTCCCACAATTCCCCGAGAGCTCAACACTTGAGCACAGTTTAATAATACCCAGAATATGCAGCAGTACCTTTGCACCAACCGTAGATGGATAGACCCAAGCCTCACTCATGTCGCCAAGGAACTACGGCAAACCCTAAGGTATGACCGCGGTTCCGCGATCCAAAAAGTCGAGTAAGGATTTCATTCTTCTAGAGCGTTCATAGAATTACTTGCATATTTTTCCGAATACGTTAAACTTGGAAAAATGGGTTTTTGATAATCGTTCGAACTTTTTAATTTCTCCTAGACAACATGTGAATACCCGAAACAATGTTAAAACTACGAATACGAAACACTTCGAATTGCTTATAGTGTAAGATCACATCACATGCAAAATTAGCAAAAACAAACAACACCTGAAACACCAAAACCCAGTCACTGGAACACAGTGAAAATTTCAAGCAAAAACATCAATTTTTGGCCGGCCACAACCTCATTGATCTCGGCCAAAATCCGAGCATACCCTTTGAAATTTTCATGGTGTTCATGATATATCCCATATAATATTCTGTACTTGTTTAAAAAAAAATTTGAGGACTTTTTAAAAACGACAGAAACTACAATTTCGTGCTTCAAGTTTCGGAGTATTTCGGTTTCGTAATCTTAACAAAATCCGTATAAATTTCTAGCATGGCTCTGATACCACTGAAGGGTTGCCTAGTACGGCAGCAAGGTTTCGGGAGGCATCTTCCATGCCAAATTAAAATTTTGCCGTTCTAGCCAAAGTGGTAATGAGTTTTGTTTCCTAACAAGGTATTAGGTTCAACTTCAATTACCTACATTAATTTTTGAATTATTTGGGTATGAATATCAACGTCCTTAGTTCGAAAATAGTCTCTTCTATATTTGTAATTAAATTGATTTAAAATATTGTTTTAAATATTTTGGTTTTTTTTTATAATATTTAGTATGAATTTTTAATGGAACCTTGCTCTTTTTGGTGCCAATAAAAATTCTTGGATCCACCCTTATAATGAAGAATAATTAAAAGTTAAAACTGTTGTAAAAGCCTACGGTCCATATCAACATTTTTCTCTGTATCCATATATGGTTGTGTTTAACATCAAATCCTCTCAAACAAGATTCTAACAGGCAACCAGTCATTTTTTATGACTGCTCTATCATTGAGCTATTGAGAAAAAACTCATTTAAAATACAGACTATTCGTATTAAGTTTCATTTGACATTTATGATACAAAAATATTTTTAAGAAAATATCTTCCGATATCTGATATTCGATATGAAAATCTTCGGGTCGATACGATAGCGATATCTGATATTTAGAATGTTGACTGAGGTTGCTCGATCTAAATAAGACATATATCTCTCAGCGAAAATATATGATTGACAAGTTATCTGAGGCCAGAATGCTAGGCTATACGCTCCTTTGGATACAAATACCAAACTGTTCCAAGACAAGACGATCAGTTGGAAGATCCTTGTACATATCGATGACTACTTTGCAAGCTGAATCATCTCACGGTTACTTGACCTGATATCGTTTATCCAGCTGGTTTATGGCAAACCCTAGTGTCGTTCATTAGGATGCAGTAGTTCGGGTTTTGGGATACTTAAAGAGTGCTCCGAGCAAAGGTCTATAGTATTTAGATAATGGACACTCTCGAGTAACAAGATTCATAGATGTCGATTAGGAATGTTCTCCTTCTGATTTGGAGATCTACCATAGGATATTGGATATTTGTCTACGACAACTTAGTATCCGGAAAGAGTAAGAAAAACATATTGTTGTATCTCACTTTGGTGCAGAGTCGAAATATACCACTATTGTGAATACCACTGGTGTGTTGGTAGAAAATAGCTTCTTACTTGAAGAGCTTAACTTTAAACCTACTTCTCTGATTCAATTATATTATAACAAAGTTGCAATTCATGTTACTTCGAATCCGTTGTTTCATGAAAAGACCAAACATTAATGTTGATTGTCACTTTGTTCGTGAGAAGGTAGAAGATGGGAAAATTGATTCATGTAAAATTTGTTAATCAGTTAGCGGATATTTTACCGATGAGCAATAGCTCAGTTGGTATAGGCACTTCCTGTCTTGGGAGAGTGCAGGGAGCGAACCCCGGGAAGCCAGAAGGGGAAGTGGTTATAAATTAACACTTTAGGGCAAATTTGTAGGTCCCATGGGTGTGTTGTGTGCTTGTGTATGATGTGTGCTGTGTGCTTGTGTATGATGTGTGCGTGGGTGTGTTGGGTGTGTTGTATGCATAGGCTAGGGCTTGCGGGCCAGTGCCAAAAAATTGTTAGTGTATATTCCCTAGGGACCATTATTGTATCATACTAGCTTGTATATTACTTAATGGAAGCTTGGGATATTCACAGATGTATTAAAAGTCTTGCTCAACATAGTAGTATGCTACTTGGTTTATATCTATCTTAATATGTGAGTATGTTTCTTTTAGCATATCGCGAATACATATTGATAGAGCCTATAAGATCTTTCTTGACTACCAGCGTTGTGATGGCAGTCACACTAGTGGGGGCTGGGTAGTCTACAAGCACATCCTTTTTCAGGTCCCTAGTCATAGGATTATCGAGACAGGGTATCGATACTCCGGAGTATACTAGTGTGTACGCTTCTCATCCCAGCAGGGGAAATGGTCTGTCCCACAGCCATTAATACGTTGTACTGGAGATAGTATGCAGGTGCTCTTTGGGTTACGGGTACACCGGACAGGACTCGCAGGGAACTGTTGGTTGGTATTATACCCGTCGTCAGTTAACAGTTCCTAGGTAACATGAGTACAGCATAGTCCGTAGACTTGACACTGCTGCTCCGCCTCAAGTGTGTTCCCACTGTTCTTAGATTGCTACCCTACCACGGCTCGACTGCGTCATGCAAACAGGTAGCAGTTGGGTGCAGTTCCGAAGCACTTGGAGGCAGTGGCGGTTAGATAGGATTCGTCTCTCTCGGAGTTGGGGATAGTGACATGAGTACAGCTCTGTTTGGAGAGCCATTACGCAAGGTCCCTGGCCAGGGCAAGAGAGATTTACTGGTAGGTTTTCCAGTAACTTCTCAAGGTGTAATGGGCTTCACTTCAACACGACTTATACCGCTTTTAGGGGACTGACGCTTGCCGCCCCTAGGCCCGATATGCGATAGTCTTAGACGAACATACCGGACTGTACGGAGGTTGTCACATCAGGCTCAATATGAGTTCGGATGGGTTTCCTCATCGACCTTCTTATCGACATCTACCTGGGGACCGTTACGTACAGCTAGTACCGCTTGCGGCCTGTAGTTAAACCCACTGCTAGCGTAGTGTCGAGTCTTTAGAGTCCCACACAGAGGGTTTCCCTGCTTCAGGCGAAACGATATAGAGGTCGTATGGTTTTACGACATGGTTTAGACATATACGTGTACTTGTGCACGTATGATGTTCGGCCAGGTTATACTAGCGGGCTTTGGTTTAAACCAGATTCTAGTATTGGATTATTGGATTTATGCAGTCTCAGTATATCCGTGTTTTTCGTAAATACGGATGGGAGGAGCATTCTCATAATTAGTCGAGAAGCTTCTAGAAGTAAGGTGACTCATTTAGTTTTAATTCATTTGTGAATTAAACTAAATGAGGTGGAGAGGTGATGCATAATTTTCATTAATTACACCATGAGTCATGAGGTGATTCACCTCAAGGTAACTAATGAAGCATGGTTGTTGATTATATTTATTATTGTTTAGATATTTTTCATGCTTCATAATTATCAAAGAGACTCAAGATTTAATTCATTATCACATGCACATTCCCTCTCCTCAAGCTCTCATCTTCTTCATCCTAACCCTAATCCTCTCATGTGTTGAGAACCCTAGGGTAAGCAAGACTAATAGATCCTTAATCTATCTCTATATCCTCTAGGTCACTTGGATTAGCAATCATAGCCACTTAGTTACCTCAAGTCAGAGGTTAAAGCTTGAAGAAGGAACTCTCGGGTGGATCTTCTATTACATCGAGGATGCCGACGAGTAGGTGAACAACAAGAACAAGAAGGACTAGTATCTTGAGGTATAATCATCTATCATAGTAGTTTAGCACTTCTAAATAGTTTGTTGGTTGGGGTTTAGCAAAGATCCGTTTGATAGTCGATGTTACTTTGAACAAAATGATTATTTTTCTTATTCTGCCTCCCCGCATCTTGTGGGGTGTGTAACATTGACTTACAGTGGTATCAGAGACAAGCTAAACCATAACCAACATGTTAGCAAAGTCTTTAGAAATTCGGTCGCAATTTAATCCCAAAAAAAACATTTTCACCAAGTTTCTGCCGATTTTAAATTGGGGTCTAAAAATTTTTCAGGGACCTTTAAAAATACAAGCAAGGTTTTTTAAGAATTCTGAAGAAATTTGGGATCATGACTCGGCCAAACCGCCGCAGAACCGCGGCCGATCCAAGCGATCCGCCGCGTATCCACGGCCGAGTTGACACCGAGTCAAACCCAAATTTGCTCCGTTATTCTTCTGTGTTGATGTTGTGTTTTCTGGAATGTTTTGTTTCTGCTCAGGTTTTATGTGCACAGTGAAGTATTTGGAGTAGATTCATATGTGGTGCTTGATCGAAATTCTAAGAATTTTGGCTAACTGGATTATATCCGTGTTGTGTTTAATGTGTTCGTAAACCTCCCCTAATTGCCAGTATGTCGGTTAGCAGAGGGTTGCACATTTCTGTAATGGTTACTTTATGTTTGTGAATATGAACTTGTTAGATTGTCGTGAATGGATAGCCGGGGATGTGAGACGAGAGTTTCTTTCATTCAAATGTAAATTGTAATTTGTTGTAATATTCTTTGCGGGCACATCCGGGTTGAGGTTGCAGCCACCGTTGTATTATTTCATTTACAGTTTTCTGCTCATAGGATAGACCCAAGATGGGGTGCACAAACTACCGGGTACTTTGAAGTGCTTAGTGGCCTACTCACGTCGTTGAGGGAGACCGCTTCACTTCGGGTACTTGACGGGTAGTTTGCCGTACCCGTAGAGGTCTAGGGTGGGATTGGCTATTCATCACGACTATGCAATCCGTCTTTCATTGCAGGCTCAAAGGAAATGCGGATTCCGAGCATATCCAATATGTTCATCTGTGATCTGGAATGCCTATTATTGCGTCTGACGAATGTACAATATCTATATATGATATCTAGTAGGCGTTTATGTTTTGCATCCGCGCTAGCCCAGTCCCCGCTCTGACTTTAGTTAAGTAACCTAACGGGTGAATGACGGGGCCCAGTGGCGAATGCGGATGGCATAAGCGGACGTTGTATTTTCATTGTTTTCTGCAATGATAGGTTAATTGATGGGACGCATTATATTAATGCAAAGAAAATAAACCAAGGTTGAATCGTTGGAACAATTTAAAAGAAACCACCCGGTTATTTTTAAAACAACAGATTTTTAATTGCGGAGCTTAAACCACTCCTTTTAAAAGCTATCAGGTTCCTTCGATCATATCAAGTTCACTACGTTCACGGTTTTGCCAAAACCATTCGTAGCCCTCCGTCATTTCATTTGGGTATTCAATAGTATTCAAGCTATGTATTTTGACCAACGCCAAGGCATAGTGTTTGGTAGCTGCTGGGTATTCATCTGTTGCATAGATAGATGAGTTGGTTTGGGACAGTCGTACCGCCATTTGGCCAACGTCAGGAGTATGTACGGGTGGGTTCAAATTAACAAGATAATGATGGGTAGAACTTGACATGTGACTTATAACATTTTGGACAACGTCAAGGTCATAAGAGCATGGGGCAAAAATCCACATCGGGAGTTTCTAAAGAAACTGAAACTTGCTAGAGTTGCATACCATTTGGAGTGTGATAATTTTGGTAGGATTCCTTCAGCTTTATCACACGATGATATTTGGATCCCGATCCTACTGTGAGTATATGCTACTCATTAGGAGATTCTTTCACTTAACGATCAATGCTGTAAACCAAGTAGGTGTCGAGAAAGGTGTCAGCGGGGCTACACTCCCAGGGAAAAGAGGTTATTTAATTAAGGAACTTCACGAAAGCATCGTAAAACCTCCCTTGAAGTACCGACACCGGCCTGGCTGAACGGTTAAGCAAGTATTGTACGGTGAGAATAGTCCTGACTAGTTCTTTTTTGGTTTGAGGAAGGATTCGAGAAACAGTGGGAGCCATCCTGTTTAGATAAACTAAAAACCACTCTAAACTTGCAAGAGCATCATGCTAAAGTGTTTTCTTCTCTCTCCTAATTGCAGCGACCCAGAACATGACGGGCTTTAAGTTATTATTAGATAAAAATATTTTGACAGGGCCAAACTATAAAGATTGGTTCAGAATGTCAAGATTGCAATCACCTATGACAAATTGGGGTATGTCCTTACTACTAAGGCCCCTGCCGTCCCAGTTCTAGAATCCAGTGTCGCGGATAGGGAAATCCGCAAGACCTGAGAGTTAGGCTGCGCGAAGGCCAAATGCATCTTGCTTGCCTCTATGGATAATGAACATCAGAGGAGGCACGAGAATATGGATCTTGAAGCCATATTTCTCCACACCAAGGAACTGTATGGAGAGCAATCTCGTATAGCTAGGCACGAGACCTCGAAGAACTTGTTTCAGTCGAGGCTGGCCGTCGGATCATCTGTAGGGGAACATATACTTAAGATGATTGGCTACATTAAGGAGCTCGCGGACCTCGGAACAACATTAGAGAACGAGCTGTATACAGACTTGGTTCTTCAGTCCCTTCCTTCCACCTACGCCCAGTTTATCTTGAATTTCAATATTCAAGGTAAAGAAATTGAACTTCCAGAACTCCTTAACATGTTGAGGAGTGCAGAGGGCACCTTGCAGAAAGCAAGGGAAACACCCGCTATGTTTGTTCGTAGTGCTTTCTCTTCTAGGTCCAAGGCAAGGACCAAAGGAAGGAAGAAGAAGGCCGCTACCAAACCAAGAGGTGGTGTTGGTAAGGTGGGAGTCAAGGGAAAGGCAAAGGTTGCGGTGCCGGTAGTAGCAAAGGACGAGTGCTTCCACTGTCGTAGGAAAGGCCATTGGAAGAAAGATTGCAAAGTTTGGAATGCCAAGAACCAGGACCCGAGGCAAGTTGTGGCTTCGGCTTCAGGTGTGTTTGTAATTAAAAATTGTCTGTCAATCAACTCTACTTCCTGGGTATTGGATACCGGATCAGAATCTCATATATGCAATTCATTGCAGGCACTCTGAAGCCGTAGAGTACTGAAGGCTGGTGATATGACCCTCCAGGTTGCTAACGGAGCGAGCGTGGATGGTGTGTCCGTAGGGGATTATCACCTTGGATTGACGAGTGAACATATTTTGGTTTTGCGCAACAGTTTTTGTGTACATAGTTTAACGTGTAATATCATATTAGTATCGTTGTTATCAAAAGAAGGTTATGATTTCACGTTTGTAAGCGATGTTAATATCCACCTTAATCATGGTTTGATTGGATCCGGTGCACTAGATAACGATATATACGTGTTAAACCAATTACAGATTTTCAATGTCCAGAACACACTAAAAAGAAAGTCTCCAGAATAAATCAGGCTTTCTTATGGCATTGTAGACTAGGTCACATCAATGAGACAAGGTTAACTAAGTTACATAAAGAAGGATATTTGGATTCGTTCGAATATCAATCTTATGCCACTTGTCAATCATGTCTCAAAAGAAAGATGACAAAGACTTCGTTCACTGGACACGGAGTAAGAGCTAGCGAGCTCTTAGGACTCATACACAGCGATGTATGTGGTCAATATCTACACATGCAAGGAACGGTTTTTCATATTTCATTACTTTTACGGATGATTACTCTAGGTATGAATTCATTTTCTTGATGGAACATAAATCCAAGGCCTTTACGAAATTCCGAGAATATAAGAATGAAGTAGAAAACCAAATCGGCAAAAGTATCAAGACACTGAGATCTGATCGATGTGGTGAAAACTTAAGTGTCGAGTTTCTGGGTTACCTAAAAGAGAATGGAATTCTCTCTCATCTTACCCCTCCATACACTCCACAACATAACGGTGTATCGGAAAAACGGAACTGAACCCTATTGAATATGGTACGTTCCATGATGAGTAATGCCGAGTTACCGTGATCTTTCTGGGGTTATGCACTAGAATCAGCTGCATATCTTTTGAACAAAGTTCCTACCAAGATTGTGCCTACCATACCATATCAGATGTGGAGTGGGAAGAAACCCTATCTTCAGTATCTCAAGATATAGGGATGTCCAGCTTTTGTTAAAAAGAAGCATGCGGACAAACTCGAGGCACACTCAGTACAATGTAAGTTTGTGGGATATCCAAAGAACTCCAAGGGGTATTTTTTCTATTACGCAGAGGAACAAAAGGTTTTTGTTTCTCGTAATGCCCATTTTCTAGAACAACAGTTTTTAGAAAAGGAAACAAGTGGAAGCGCAATAGAACTGGAAGAAATTCCAGAACCACAAACTACTACTGAAAGCTTGGTAGAACCAGAAGTTCAAGAAGAACAGGACATTCCCATACCCCTCCGCAGTAGTAGGCCGTCTCATCCGCCTGAGAGATACTACGATTTTCTTATAGACGGGGATAGAGAGGATTGCGTCATTGATAATGATGAACCGACTAGCTTCCAGCAGGCCATCCAGAGCGGCGACTCGGTAAGATGGCTGGATGCAATGCGGACCGAGATAGAGTCCATGTACACCAACAAAGCATGGACTTTGGACTTTGCTCCAGATGGGGTAAAACCCATAGGATGCAAGTGGATCTTCAAAAAGAAGATTGGTGTAGATGGACATGTGGAAACCTATAAGGCTAGACTTGTTGCAAAGGGTTTTCGTCAAAGACCTGGCTTGGACTATGACGAAACTTTTTCTCCAATGGCTATGCTCAAATCCATTCGGATCCTTCTTGCCATTGCTGCCTTCCACGATTATGAGATCTGGCAGATGGACGTAAAGACGGCTTTTCTAAATGGAAATTTGGACGAATGCGTCTATATGGATCAGCCAGAAGGTTTCAATCAGAGTGGGAGCAGCGGGAAAGTGTGCAAGTTGCTTAAGTCTATTTATGGCCTAAATCAGGCATCGCGGAGTTGGAACATCTGTTTTGATAAAATGGTCAAAGAATATGACTTTATCAAAAATCCAGATGAACCATGTATATATAGTAAGATTATAGCATGAACTGTTGTATTTCTCGTCTTGTACGTGGATGACATTCTCTTGATAGGAAGTGACATTCCTATGCTACAAACTGTCGAAGGATTCTTGTCACACAGGTTCTCCATGAAAGACCTGGGTGATGTCTCTTACATTCTGGGATCCAGATCTAAAAGGATGTTGGGACTATCACAGTCCAGGTATATCAACACTACACTGAAAAGATTCGGTATGGAAAATTCTAAGCGCGGTAATTTACCGGCTTATCACGGAATTACCCTCTCCAAAGAGATGTCTCCCAAGACTGATTTGGAAAGGGATCGCATGTCAGTTATACCCTACGCTTCTGCGGTAGGCTCTATAATGTATGCGATGTTGTGTACCAGACCAGATGCAGCTTACGCACTAAGCGTGGTAGGCCGGTATCAGTCAGACCTAGGGGAGAAGCAATGGATAGCGGTAAAGAACATTCTCAAGTACCTGAGAAGGACTAAGGATATGTTCTTGATTTACGGCGGAAAAGACCTCCAGATCGAGGCTTTTGCTGACTCCAGCTTCCAGAGTGACAAGGATGACTCCAAGTCCATGTCAGGTTATGTTTTTACCCTCAATGGAGGGGCGGAGTGCTGAAAGAGTGCCATGCGGGACACCGTTGCTGACTCGACGATGGAAGCGGAGTATATCGCAGCTTCTGATGCCGCAAAAGAAGCAGTCTGGATAAAGAAGTTCTTAACATAACTTAAGGTGGTTCCATCCATTGTTGATCCAATACCTCTGTATTGTGACAACAACGGGGTTATAGCTTTAGCGAAGAAACCCAGGTCCCATCAAAAGTCCAGACACATCTTGAGGCGATATCACCTGATCAGGGATCATAGATCGCCGGGAGATCGAGGTCCGGAGAGTTGATACAGAGGAGAACACTGCAGATCCATTCACAAAAGGCTTTACCTCAGACGTAGTTCGAAAGACTATTCGAGATAATAGGTCTTCGATATGCCAGTACATGGCATAAGTGCAAGTGAGAGATTGTTAGTGTATATTCCCTAGGGGCCATTATTGTATCATACTAGCTTGTATATTACTTAATGGAAGCTTGGGATATTCACAGATGTATTAACAGTCTTGCTCAACATAATAGTATGCTACTTGGTTTATATCTATCTTAATATGTGAGTATGTTTCTTTTAGCATATCGCGAATACATATTGATAGAGCCCATAAGATCCTGCTTGACTACCAGCGTTGTGATGGCAGTCACACTAGTGGGGGCTGGGTAGTCTACAAGCACATCCTTTTTCAGGTCTCTAGTCGTAGGATTATCGAGACAGGGGATCGATACTCCGGAGTAGACTAGTGTGTACGCTTCTCATCCCAGCAGGGGAAATGGTCTGTCCCACAGCCATTAGTACGTTGTACTGGAGATAGTATGCAGGTGCTCGTTGGGTTACGAGTACACCGGACAGGACTCGCAGGGAACTGTTGGTTGGTATTATACCCGTCGTCAGTTAACAGTTCCCAGGTGACTTGAGTACAGCATAGTCCGTAGACATGACACTGCTACTTCGCCTCAAGTGTGTTCCTACTGTTCTTAGATTGCTGCCCTACCACGGCTCGACTGAGTCGTGCAAACAGGTAGCAGTTGGGTGCTGTCCCGAAGCACTTGGAGGCAGTGGCGGTTAGATAGGATTTGTCTCTCCCGGTGTTGGGGGTTGATATCGTGCTGTGTTTGGAGAGCCATTACGCAAGGTCCCTGGCCAGGGCAAGCGAGATTTACTGGCAGGTTTTCCAGTGACTTCTCAAGGTGTAATGAGCTTCATTCCAACACGACTTATACCTCTTTTAGGGGACTGACACTTGCCGCCCCTAGGCCCGATACGCGATAGTCTTAGACGAACAGACCGGACTGTACGGAGATTGTCACATCAGGCTCAGTAGGAGTTCGGATGGGTTTCCTCATCGACCTTCTTATCGACATCTACGTGGGGACCGTTACGTACAGCTAGTACTCCTTGCGGCCTGTGGTTAAGCCCACTGCCAGCGTAGTGTCGAGTCTTTAGAGTCCGACACAGAGGGTTTCCCTGCTTCAGGCGAAACGATATAGAAGTCGTATGGTTTTACGACATGGTTCGGACATATACGTGTACTTGTGCTCGTATGATGTTCGGACAGATTATACTAGCGGGCTTTGGTTTAAACCAGATTCTAGTATTGGATTATTGGATTTATGCAGTCTCAGTATATCCGTGTTTTTCGTAAATACGGATGGGAGGGGCATTCTCGTAATTAGTCGAGAAGCTTCCAGAAGTAATGCGACTCATTTAGTTTTAATTCATTTGTGAATTAAACTAAATGAGGTGAAGAGGTGATGCGTAATTTTCATTAATTACACCATGAGTCATGAGGTGATTCACCTCAAGGTAACTAATGAAGCATGGTTGTTGATTATATTTATTATTGTTTAGATATTTTTCATGCTTCATAATTATCAAAGAGACTCGAGATTTAATTCATTATCGCATACACATTTTCTCTCCTCAAGCTCTCATCTTCTTCATCCTAACCCTAATCCTCTCATGTGTTGAGAACCCTAGGGTAAGCAAGACTAATAGATCCTTAATCTATCTCTATATCCTCTAGATCACTTGGATTAGCCATTATAGCCACTTAGTTACCTCAAGTTAGAGGTTAAAGCTTGAAGAAGGAACTCTCGGGTGGATTTTCTATTACATCGAGGAAGCCGACGAGGAGGTGAACAACAAGAACAAGAAGGACTAGTATCTTGAGGTATAATCATCTATCATAGTAGTTTAGCACTTCTAAATAGTTTGTTGGTTGGGGTTTAGCAAAGATCCGTTTGATAGTCGATGTTACTTTGAACAAAATGATTATTTTTCTTATTCCGCCTCCCCGCATCTTGTGGGGTGTGTAACATTGACTTACAAAAACATAATAGGAGATCTTTTCACCAAGCCTTTAAAGAGGCCGCGAGTGAAGTTTATTTGTGATAAGCTAGGTATGTATAATATGTACGCTCCAAGTTGAATGGAAGTGTTAGAATACATTTATTCTAGAGTATTCATGTAATTAGTTAAATGTAATTAGTGAGGAGTGGAAATGTAGATGACCACATCTTATTTACAAGATGTTAGAAACAGACCTTTAATCATTCAAAATGATTTCCCCATCTTTGTCTCTCTGTACACCCCACCCCACCCCACCCCCCATCAAACCCTAAAATAATAACACTAATAAATATGTGCCATAGTTAAGATTCTTTTCATATAATACCGAATAGTTTAATAATTCAAGTCAGTTTTACGCAAGAAAATAATTACCGGCTGTTGCGCAGCCCACTAATAAATTAATGCAAGCCAGTATCATGGTAAAAAATGAGAAGGCGAATAGAAAGTAAAATATGTTCTCCTTGTTTACATGATTATGGCCGTTGATATTCAGATCACTCACATTGCGAGAGATAACAGTCCGCATAAAACGAATAGCTGCCAGCACCAAGGATTTCTCTCTTCTGCGTGTTAAAAAAAGAACCTTCTCTATGACATTATTCCTAAGAAAGTTGTTCCTATAACAAAGCTGATATAGTCAATAGATTGCAAAACCAGAAAGATCCAAGAACAATCAACTTGTAGGCAGAATTTTCTCACTTTATCCTGTTAGGATGATGAAGCACACAAAAGCACAGAAGCTCACAGATGTTAGATAAAATTTCAGGTTTTGATGCACCACAAGAACCAGATAGCTGCTTTCTCCCTGTTTGAGAATGGTTTCTTGGAAGACAAGAAGATGCTATCACATCTACCAACTGGTCCAGATGCTGTTCATAGAAGATCTCTAGAATTGCGTCTCTCTGTAGGAAATAAACGCAACACCAAGACAGTTGAAGAATGACTGAAAAGCACAACTTTATTGTATTACTCTTGAAAAAGCAACGATTGAACATCCATTGTGAATCAACTTTATTGATAGAACTATCCATCAATTCAGAACAGAAAAAATTGCACATATAAATGAGCATTCAAGTTTTTGCCTGCATCAATAAATATGAATAGGTTGTAGATACCACTTAAGAATCCAAATTTTCCCTCTCTTGCTGCATCGAATACAAGAAACAACAAATTGAATGTCACAAAATCAAGGAATTCAACATGACCATATAGAAGATGAAATTTGCAATATCATGATATGAAAATTTGGAACACGCGATATGGTAACGCGTTACTATAAGACAATTGCCATTTTGGATCAAATACAATTTCGTAGATCTAGTACCAGCATTTGGTTTTGTGTCATAGATTGATCAATACAAAATACATTATATCCTACATTTTTTACTGTCATAGTAAGGAAATGTGAATACCAGCTTTTCCAGCATGGCACTGTGACTGGGTCACCGAAAGGGAATGATTAAGCTGTTGAACCAGCACTAATTAAATTTTCATCACACACTTTATGTTTGATCTCATAAAAATTATGAATTTAAGGAAAAAGTTATCACATATTTCTTGAAAACATAATGTCGCAGAATCATAATGATGATGATGATGGCAATTTTCTTTGAACATACTACATGGTTATTTCTTTCAATAAAAATTTATTTCTGGAACCAATTAAAAATAATTCTGATTAGTTTATTGTTCTATAAAATTGCAAGTTAATAGTTATTTAAAAAACTACTCGTAACAGCATTAAATATGATAAAAAATTTAATAAGTTTATAGTTAGTTCTACCTTTTATTTAGAGAACCACTTAGAAAATATAATTTGTTGAAACTTTACACACACACACTAACAACAATAGCAACAGCAACTGAGCCTTTTATCCCAAGCGTATGGGGTAGGCTACATGAACCAATAAGAGAATCACGCCGGGTTCAACACATGAATCCTCCGCCTCCACTCACTCCTATCGAACAATATACTTTCATTGAGGCCTTTGACAACCATATCTTTTCGTATCACCTCCATCAATATTTTCTTCGGTCTTCCTTTCGTCCTTTTGACATTACCTATATCAAGAGTATTCATTCGTCGAGCTAGTGCTTCCATAGGTTTACGTCGTGTATGACCAAACCATTTTAGCCGGTTTTTCCGCATCTTCTTCTCCACAGGTGCTACACAACTTTTGCACGAATATCCTCATTTCACACCTTATCTTTTCTAGCGTTCCCACATATCCAACGAAGCATGTGCATCTCCGCTACGTGCATCTTCTGTGTATGATGTTTCTTAAAAGTCCAGCATTCTGTACGATATAATAAGGCAGACTGAATAGCGCTCCGAAAAAACTTTCCTTTCATTTTTAACGGAAAGTTACGATCGCACAAAATCCCTGTTGCACTTCTCCATTTCAACCAATCGGCTTGGATACTTTGATTAATATCGCTATCGATCTCCCCATCCTTTTGGCTGATAGAACCTAAATATCTAAACCGATCGCTCGGTGATCTCACTTACCTTTCCAGTGTTATACCAATATGGTCTCGACTTCTCTGTTTGCTAAATTTGCAACGCATATATGTCGTCTTGGACCTGCTTAATCTGAACCCCCGAGATTCCAACGTTTTCCTCCATAACGCTAGTTTGGCATTAACCCCTGATTTCGTCTCATTTAGTAGAACAATATCGTCAACGAATATCATACACCAAGGTACCTCATCTTAGATAGTTCTAGTAAGCTCATCTATTACGATGGTAAACAGGAATGGACTTAATGTAGATCCTTGATGTAAACCAATTATAATCGAAAAATCACTCGTTAGACCGCCGCAAGTTCTGACATTTGCCACTACTCCATCGTGCATGCCTTTGATTATGTCAATGTACTTGACAGGGACCCCCTTCTTCATCATTGTCCCCAATAATATCTCTCTAGGTATCTTGTCGTACGCTTTCTCTAAATCAATAAATAGCATATGCAAATCTCTTCTCCTTTCTCGAAAACGCTCGACAAGTTGACGAAGTAGATGAACAGCCTCGTCGTCGATCGTCCAGGCATGAACTCAAACTGGTTCTCTGTTATCTTAACATCCTTCCTTAGCCTGTGTTCAATCTCTCTCCCAAACCTTTATGATGCGACGCATAAGTTTTATTCCACGGTAATTTGAACAAATTTGAATGTCACCCTTGTTCTTGTAGATAGATACAAGGGTATTTTTCCTCTACTCATTTGGTATATTTTTGGTCTGCCAAATCTTATTAAACAGATCTGTCAGCCATTTAACGCCTATTTCTCCTAAGTATCTCCAAAGCTCGATAGGAATCCTGTCTGGACTAACTGCTTTTTTTGATCTCATTCTCTTCAAAGCCTCTTTAATATCAGGTATTCTTATTTTACACATAAAATCACGATTTATATCTTGAGATTGAATAACAAGTCCATCCAAATTCTTTGTAAAGCTATCATTGAACAATTTGTCAAAATAATCTCTCCATCTTTCCTTGATATCCTCATCTCGAACTAAAACCCTCCGATCTTCATTTTTGACACACTTCACCGTACATAAATCTCCGGTCTTCCTCTCCCGCATCCGAGCAATCCGATATATATCATTTTCAGCCTTCTTAGTGTCCAACTTCTCGTACACCTTATAGACCTTAGTTTTAGTTTCCCTAACAGATTTCTTAACTTTCTTTTTAGCCATTTTATACTTTTCAAATCTCTCCGCATCTTTGCTTTTTTTCAAATCTTTATAAGAATCCCTCTTGATTTTAATAGCATCATTTACTTCTTCGTTTCACCATGATATATTCTTAGACGGTGGAGCACCACCTCTCGACTCACCAAAAAGATCTTTAGTTACCCTCTTGATACAACTATACATCTTATTCCATATTTTGTCTAAATCATTTTCAGATTGCCAATCTGCCTCTTGAACTATACGATCTATAAAATCCTTTTGGTTACCTTCCTTCAGTCGCCACCACTTAATTTTAGGCTCTACCTTACGTCTAATCTTTCTAGGTCCTCTTTTAAATTGAAAATCTATAACTAAAACTCTATGTTGAACGGTTACACTCTCACCAGGCACTACCTTATAGTCGATATAACCACCTCTATCTATCATTCTCGTTAGAAAAAAGTCTATTTGACTTGCACTTGATCCGCTCCTAAAGGTGATAAGGTGGGACTCTCTTTTCCTAAACCAAATGTTTGCTAAGATCAAATCACAAGACAAGACAAAATCTAGAATCAAGCCACCCGCTTCATTTCTTTGTCCAAAACCAAAATCTCCATGGATAGTATCAAACCCACAGCAACTAGTACCTACATGTCTATTGAGATCACCACCAATAAATAACTTCTCTACACTAGATATGTTTTGCACCATCTCGTCTAAATCCTCCAAGAATAGACGCTTATTAGCGTCATCAAGACCTATCTGTAGTGCATAAGCACTAATAATATTAAGGATCTCTCCACCTAGAATAAGCTTAAGCAGTAAAATTCTATCACCTTTTCTCCTAATCTCAACTATATTCTCAAGCAACCGTCAATCTATGATTACGCCTACCCCATTACAATTTTTATCTCTACCCGTATACCAAATCTTATAACCCAAGGCACTATGACTGTACCCTTTTCACCTACCCACTTAGTTTCTTGCAAACACATAATATCAACTCTCCTCCTAATCATCACTTCCACTAATTCTGCTGGTCTATCCGTAAGGGAATCTATGTTCCAAGAAGTTAGACAGATCCTATGAAACCCTTGCTTATTTGTCACTACACCCGGGGTCCGATGTAGCGCGTTGTTTCTGGACGAAGACCTAGAATCCCTTGCATACTTAACACTACATCCGGAATCCGATGTAGCGCATCACCGAGTAGGGGACGCCCCAACGATATTCTTATTATGGTTCATGTCATAAAATGTGACAAAATTTTACGTTGGCTGTCACAAGCCTACCACAACCCTCACCCTTTCTCATCCGGACGTAGGACCGGCAATGGTGGGTTATATATATATAAGGAGTTGATCAATTAAAGCCGGTGCTCAATTTTTCATACACATATAAGGGAGTGGTCCATTGCAAACCGGTCCGCGCTTTTTAAAAAACAGGAACTCCTGATCTAGGACATTTTAACGATCCGATCCGTTTAACACCTCTGGTCTATGCATCAGATGAAATTTAAGTTGCATTATCGAAAAATGTTCATTTTTACACCCTAGGCTAGAGATCTTCAAATTCTTTGATTTCACACATTTGAGGGGTGATCATCTTGAACGGATCGGATCGTTAAAATATATCGTAGATCGGGAGTTCTCGTTTTTAAAAAACGCGGAACCGTTTGCAATAGAGCACTCTCTTATATATAGAAAGAGTACGGATCCTATGAGGCGGATTTGCATTTTTAAAAACACGAATCTGAATGAGGACCGTTGGATCTTATGTTTTTAATCAACGATTAAAATTAATTCAGCTTATTAAATCGTTAATAAATGGAAAGTTAATATTCTACTTCTTGATTTTAGAAAAAAAAATCAAGAGAAATATCAAATCCTTTAGTATTACCTACATAAATATCAAATCCTTTAGTATTAACTACATAATATATGGCAGTGGAATATTTACCTTCCATTTATTAACGATTTAATAAGCTGAATTAATTTTAACCGTTAATTAAAAACACAAGATCTAGCTGCTCTCATTCAGGTTCATGCCCGCCTCATAGGATCCGTACTCTCTCTCTATATATATATATATATATAATGCGGATAATGTTGGAAAGGTGCCATAGGAAGGAATTTCCTCCTATGTCATTGAAAATACACCCTCCATGATTTTTTCCTACGATCGACACTCATCATCATCTTTATCATGTAAGATGTGAATACACCAAATTTCATGTGATTCCATCACTTTTTCACCGTTGATTTAGTGGATGCAAAATTAACTGTTTACCGACAATAGAACTTCTTACATTGCTAATTTAACATTGAAAAAGTTGTGTTATCACATGAAATTTGACGTATCAACATATTACATGATAAAGATAATGATAGGTGCCGATCGTCGAAAAAATTCGTGAAGGATATAAATTTTTGACGGCGCCCAACAAAAAAGCCTCCTTAAGGTCACTTTTCTTCATTATTTTATATAGAGAGAGAGCAATGGATGAAAGAGGCCCTAAGAGCCTCTTTTATCAGATGGCATCAAAAAACTACACCGTCCACCATTTTATTCAACAATCGGCATCTTGATCTTCATGTCTAATATGTCGATACACCAAATTTCATGTGATTCTAACACCTTTTCACCGTTGATTTAGCAGTGTAAAAATTTCTATTGTCGGTAAACCGTTAATTTTGCACCCATTAAATCAACAGTGAAAAGGTATTAGAATCACATGAAATTTGATGTATCGACATATTAGACAATGAAGATTAAGATGGACGGTGCCGATCATCGAATGAATAAAATGGTGGAGGGTGTATTTTTGACGCCACCTGAGGAAAAAAGCCTCATAGGGCCTCTTTCCTCCATTATATATATATATATATATATATATATATAGAGAGAGAGAGAGAGAGAGAGAGTAATTATACTGTATATTTAACAATTTTACCAACTCCTAAAAAGTATTTAGATAAACTATAGATATATCCAATTGGTATTAATGTTTACTTACGTTTAAAAAATATTTAGTGGAATGATAAAAATACCCGATATTCTAATCTGAGTCGGCTAATACAGCCGAGATTTGTTCCCATCCCAAGAAAGACAGTGCAATACCAGTAGTGATACCGAGATCACAAGCATTAGTTCAAACCCACACTAGTAATGGTTGATAATAAGCAGACTTAGAAGTTCACAATCATTTGGTTACATCTTCTGACCATCCCTTCCAAGAGATGTAATTTGTAAGATGTTTCTTTTCGAAGTACGTTCATCTGGAGAGTGTAAAGTTTAGAATAAATTGGAAATACTTTTTATTCCATCTTTTCAAGAGTTGTATGGTGTTACTTTTCTACATGACCGAATTAAGTTGGCCAGTAAATCATCATCATAATCAAATTGAAGTGTAGTCAATGACTTCTGGATGACTTTCAAGGCTTAACATACACATGCTGATTCAAATTGCCTTTCCCAATGTGCATGCCACAAACATATAATTCTCTTATCATTTACCATTATGAAACTTTTAAACTAACTGAAAATTTTCGGTAAAGCATTATAGTGACGGTAGACCAGTGCCCATACCCCGACATAAGACAACAATTGGTACTTTTCAAACAACACCTAGTATAGCAGTACTGTTACAAATTACACCAGATTATTAATTTGGGAAAATAAACCAAACAGACCAATCTCTTCCCATGAATACTAACTGACAGATGCATATCTGTCATGGAGATATTATATTAAAGGATTCCATTGATCAAATCTCCATCTTTAATACTTAAAATTCTTCCTAGTTTCTATTTGAGCATGCATTATACTGTTTTGAATAAGTTGCTTATACTGAGTTCACGCTAGCCATTATAAGCTTATGTTCCCATGAGTTGAGCAAGGTCGCTAAGATATGGGAGACCTCCAAACTACAGCATAACGGAGCATGGTCTTAGCCTGACATGCAAATTGAAGGATGAAGATTACATACGACTGTCAAACCTGTCTTCATCGCATTAGTTTATACATAACAGGGTTCAGTATTGTCAATCACTGAATTAGATAATTAGCAAGAGGTACCCACAAAAAAGGGCGGAAACAAAAGCATTACGTCCTCAATTATTGTCATCGTAGATAACAAATGTCCATCAAATTCAACATGTGAATTATGAATACGTTATTATTGCATAAAATACTTTGCTCGGTTCGTCCTTGGGAGCTCGAGTGCCCAATTGACCTCCAAAATATGTGATGCTCAAAATGAAAAGTTTGCATCTTCCCTTTGACTTCAATTGTATGTGATATGCCATTACAAGCGCATATCCGTGTCTTTTTTCATGTGCATGGTTTTGGAGGATGGACTAAGAGGAAAGCAGTCTGCCAACTACAAATTTAAGGTACACACCAGAAAAAAGTGTTTTAATGATGTCTTCTAGTAATCAACTTCCTCAATACAGTTTGCATACTTACTCTTGATGCTAAAGTTGAAAAAGAAACAAGGGAAAAAGAAAAGATAACACTAGCATAACTAATGATCTCGTATGCAGAATATGGTAAACAACACAACATTTGTAATAGAATATTTAGAAAAGAGATACAAGTTTACTAAACCAAAGAAGTGCCGACAAGATTTGTTTCTCCTATAACTTTAAATATGCTTCTAGGTGTAACTCAAATGATAAGTTAACATTCAATGCTTGGAGACTGGGTATTCAGATTATAAAATTTAACAGAAAATAAAACTGATGTATTTAACATCTAGCGTAGTGTTCAGTAAAACCACCTGTGATCCAGACATAGAGTCTGTGTCAATTAATATTTGAATGATTTCCAGAAACTGGCAGTGCGTTTCCTCTCCAAAATCAGTTATCATACCTTTGACCTGAGCAAAAGCCATCTTCCTTACTTGAGATTTCCCAACATGAAAGAAAAATAAACTAATAGCAACAAAACAAATCACTTGAAATAGATATTTATTTTAACACAAGCACAGCGATACTCCGTGTATGTGAAAGAAGAGTTTTAATATGAACTTGCATGATATGACATTCATGGCATTTAGTCTTGTACAAACAATTAGCTTGGATTCCTATATCATATGGTCATGATAATAAATTTAGATAAAGAAGAAAAGAAATATTTATGTGGACGTATTTCTGGCATATTGTATCCAAGTTCTCTAGAAATTGCAGTTGTGTCTGCATCTTGATGTCATATCCATCTCCATAAACCTTCTACAGATTGCATGGGAGTTATATTAATAGGTGCCTCCAATTGCAAAGGCTATGGATGGCCCCAACTATCCATTTCCTTTCTAGCCAATTAGAACTGATAGAGTTTTTTGTTGATACCTAGTAGTCGCAGTTGTAGTCTTGTTACTGAATGACACAGCATTATAAGGTGATGATACGATAATTAATGCTTAATGAGCATGAAAAGACCAAATGACCTAACTTCATGGTCAAATTCCGCATATTCAACTACCTCGGTATCAAGGACTTGGGTTCTACTTTGTTATAACAACAATTCTTCATCTTAAACTATGGCAGTCACGTACTGTAATCTTGTTTTTCCAATATGTTATGTTAAAGGAACTTCATACAATTGAACGGAAGGTAATAAATCTTTCTACTGGCTTCATCCAAGTTTGTTGAGGTATAAGTCTACCCTTGTTGCACCATCAGTAGAGCATTTAAAGGTCTTCTTGGGCATGTCCAAACCATCTCCTTCAATTTTTCTTTTTCCTTTTTTTGATCCTCTATGAGAGATACCATCAACTTCTTATGAATATGCAAGCTTTATATCCTGTCTTTTGAGTATTGTTACTCATCCATCTCAACATGCTCATTTTTAATTACATTCTGGGCATTGTATCTTAATTGCCTAACAAAGCAATACTGGTGTAATAGCCATTTTATAAAAACCGTCCCTTTAAATTCAAAGTATTCTACAGCCACATAAATCTCCATAAGCACTTCTCCATTTCGACCATCCTGCTCTAATTTTATGAACATCATTCTATTTCATCATCATGATTAATTACTGTGCTATGTCATGAAAATGATTTTGGTCACATTTTGCACATATATAGATATATATATATATATAGAGAGAGGATAATGGAGGAAAGGTGCCATAGGAGAAAATTTCCTCCTGTGGCGACGAAAAAATACACCCTCGATGATTTTTTTTTTTGACGATCGGCATCAATCATCATCATCTTTATCATGTAAGATGTGGATTTACCAAATTTCATGTGATTCCAACACTTTTTCACCGTTGATCTAGTGGATGCAAAATTAACGGTTTACCAACAATAGAATTTCTTATATTGCTAATTTAACGGTGAAAAAGCGGTGGAATAACGTGAAATTTGGTGAATCCACATCTTACATGATAAAGATGATTATGGGTGCCGATCGTCGAAAACAATCATGGAGAATATAGATATTTGATGCCACCTAACGAAAAAGCCTCCTACAGCCTTTTTTCTTCATTATCCATGTATGTATGTATGTGTGTATTGTAGAGTGTTTTTCGTCGTCCCATTGAGATAGGATGCGCTCGATTGTCAAGCATGTACAGATTCCCCCTGTCTACGGTAGGCGGGGGTTTATTAATTATGGTGATTCTAATCTCCAGCAACCATGGACAAAACTTCCGTTAATTACCCATCGTTTTGAGGCGAGAGAACTTCCGTCGTGCAAATCATGCGAACTCATTTTGTGAAAGTGTGAGTATGTGTTTGAAAACGATTTTTAGGCCTCTTTGAACATATCGTGGGCCTCGCAGAGTTTACGGAGGTCTCGCTGCTCAGTCAGCAGGTGGGGGTCTCATCGATGCATAGGCTAGAGGACTTCAAATATTTTGATTCTGCATACACATTTATTTAAGGGTAGGGTGAACAACTTGAACGGTTTGGATAGTTAAAATATGTCGTAGATCGAGAGTTCCCGTTTTTAAAAAAACGTGGATCGATTTGCAATGGAGCACTCTGATATATATATATATATATATATATATATATATATATATATATATATATATATATATATATAAGTCTCTTAGATGATATCATTAATCAACAAAATAAAAAAAATGATAAAATTCCAATAGCCAAAATTGAGAATTGTAAATGTCCACCTCATTCATCATAAAAGAAAAAAATAATAAAATGAAAAGTCAACAATCCTCTTTCTCTCTCTCATTCATTACACACGCACTCTCTCTCTCTCTCTTATGCTTCAAAGCCTAAAAAGAGATATGTCTTACAAATTTATACATGAGACCTTATATCTTTGTTATTTTGTATAACTCATAAATTTCTCAATTCTAATATTATCATTAATCTCATTCATTTAATTTAAATTTAGTAAAACGATAGATTTCTTTAAAAAATTTCATGTAACGTCCAGGAGAAAAAAATTTACACATGCCTTGTTCAAAATATACACATGTGCATCGCACGTGCAAAAATACTAGTGTGTGTATGTGTATGTGTGGGGGGACACCTCTGGAGAGGATACAATCTATGATGCACAGCCTCGATAAACCAGTGGAGGACAGAAATACTAACAAC
Organism: Agapanthus africanus; assembly: GCA_030015575.1. Taxonomy (NCBI): domain Eukaryota; kingdom Viridiplantae; phylum Streptophyta; class Magnoliopsida; order Asparagales; family Amaryllidaceae; genus Agapanthus; species Agapanthus africanus. Next base: position 233,474,365 of record JASDDO010000012.1, read on the forward strand.
TGTGTTAACATGCAGGTACAGGACTCGAGCCAAGATACAGAGCTCCATTCAAGACAAAATGCAGTGCAGCGACATACAGAGATGGTCCAGGAGGAGTCTGTGGACACCATCCTGGATGAGCCAAGTCAAGAAAGGAATGCACAGGATGAAGAAGGCCAACAACCAGGCACATACACTGAAGCTAATCCACAATGGTACTCCCTGATAGAAGAAGGAAATGAAGAAAAGTGGCAAAAGGAGAATAACAAAACAAAAATCCCAAAGAACAGAAGCCCCACTCACATAATCACCAGAGGGCAGAGAAAGACCAAGAAAACCTTGCAAACTAGTTAATGTATATTATTATCTGGAATGTAAGGGGTCATGACTCCCCAGCTAGATGCAATTATCTGAAACACCTACTGAATACTGTACAAGCTAGTGTGTTAGGTTTGGTGGAGATAAAGATGTCTGAAACAAAATTGAATAATTATTCTAAGTCTTGGAATGGATGGCATGTGCTGCACAATGGAGATAGAATAAAGCAAGGATATTGGATATGTGGAAGTGTGCAGCATGGTCAGGTACTGCTATGAGCATGACCAAGCAACAAATATCAATAAGATTGCAGGACTTCAGGGGAGCACAGATGGCTCTCACTGTAGTATATGGGAAAAATCTAGACTAAGAAAGCGTGGAGCTATGGAGGGAAATCACACAGGTTGCACAAGACACAAGGGGAATGGATAGTGGCTGGTGATTTCAATTGCATCAGGTACACTAAAGAGAAAATTGGAGGTAGGCTTGTGCACCATACATAGCTAAATGCTTTCAATTCAGGTTGTGACAATGCAGGCTTATTCGATGTCATGCCCCACCCCCAACACAGCCGGTATTATCCGCTCTGGCCGAAACCATACGGTTTTGTCCTTTGGAGCGAACCAGACCCGACCAGGGGCCACTTTCCAGGAGATCACCCATCCCAGAACTTCCCTGGCTCGAGCACGCTTAACTACGGAGTTCTTAAGCTCCTGTAGTGCCTGTTCACTTTATTCCGTGAACAAGGACTGGGGCCAGACATTCTCCCCACCTTTGAACAATGGTTCGTCCTCGAACTACAGACCTACTATCATTGAGGGACTGGCTCTGATACCATTATGTCAGGTCCCACCCCCAATACAGAAGGTATTGTCCGCTCTGGCCGAAGCCGCACAGTTTTATCCTCCGGAGCGAACCGATCAGGGGCCACTTCCCAGGAGGTCACACATCCCAGAACTTCCCTGGCTCGAGCACGCTTAACTATGGAGTTCTCAAGCTCCTGTAATGCCAATTCACTTAAAAGACGCATGTGCATTGAAGAGTGGTATCGTTCCATTTATAGTACAGATCTGCCCTCTTTCGGAATGTATTCCGAATATTACCCATTGTTCTACAATGGATCCCACAGACTCAAAAGGTGACCCCCGCCCTTTGGCGTGGCACTTTATTCCGTAGGCAAGGACCGGGGCCCGACATCAGACATGCAAGGAACAGGATATGCATGGTCCTGGAGATCAAGAGAGGGCAAGAACATAGCTTGCAGGTTAGACAGGGTGCTGTATAATAGCCAGGCTGCAAATCAGTACACCGCATCAAGAGCTAACTACATCAGTAGAAATACAAGTGACCATACTCCAATGCACATCTCACTCCAGAATCCAGCACAGGGGAAGCAAAATCCATACAGCCAAGTCAATCACTGGCATATGAAAGAGGGATATGGAGAGCAGGTATTAGAAGGACTTAATATAAATGTGCACGGTAATCCTATGTTCCAGTTCGTTCAAAAACTGAAACATGTCAAACAAAACTCAAGACCTGGAAACAGACATGGACGACAGGATTGAAAGAACAAATTACGGAAACCAGACATCAGCTAGATCAAATCCAAGTAAACTTGCAAGCTGAACCTCTGATCTAGTGACAGCCATGGCTAAAATACAAAGAGAACTCAGCTCACTTCTCACACAGGAGGAATGCTAATTGAGGCAGCAGACTAAATGTGACCGGCTTAGCAAGGGGAACAACAACTTTAAGTTCTATTATACCAGAATAAATGTGAGACAAGCCCAGAATACTATCAGACATTTTGTGCATGGTGCACAGGTAGTAAAAGAGGAAGCTATTACTTATAATCAGGACCTCTATAATCAAAGGCACTATCCCCAATTCTTTCCACACTATCTGCAAAAGGGTGGTAAATGAAGAAGGCACCTCAATGCACCACTCCAAATGAAAGAGATCAAGACAGCAATTTTCAGTACTGGTGATACTAAAGCCCCAAGGCATGATGGTTTCAATGCCAAATTCTACAAAATTCACTGGGAGGAGATCAAGCAAGATGTATTCCAGGCCAACCAGTTCATATTGCAGGATGGAAAACTAGTCAGAGAAGTGAACCATACATAGATCACCCTAATCCCTAAAAATCAGAACCCCAATGGTATCCAGGATTACAGACCTATTGCATGCTGCAATATGTTATACAAGATACTATCCAAGGTGATGTGTGCAAGGATCCTTCCCATCCTCTCTGAGCTCGTTTTGGAAAACCAAAGTGCTCTTTTACCAGGAAGATCAATTGGAGAGAACTCGCTACTAGCTCATGAAACCATCAGAGGCTTTCAGAAACCTGGCAATGACAAAATGTGCATGAAAATGGACTTACAGAAAGCTTATGACACGGTAAATAGAGGCTTTATATGCCACATGCTCAAATGTGTGGGTTTCCCAGGAAACTGGATTGCAATGATAGAAGACTGTATCAATACGCGTACATTCTCTATTTTGGTGGATGGCCAACCAAAAGGATTCATACAGGGCAGCAGAGGGCTTAGGCAAGGTGACCCACAGTCTCCATACCTAATTCACAATCGCGATGGAATTCTTCACCTATTATATGGACACCCAGTTTGCTAGAATCTATGCTGATGATCTGTTGGGCATGCTCAAATCAGACAGACACAGCTCAAGGGCTCAAGTTTGTCTTCAAAGAAATGCAGAGATGGTCTGGGCTCAAGATGAACAAACAAACACTGTAAACAGGATAACTGGCTGGCTGCTGCAATGGGAGTGGACAAAGGTGTGCTGCCTGTCAGATATTTAGGAGCCCTCTTATTTATCAATTATATCAACAAACAGGATTGTGCCAGATTAGTGAAAGCACGTAGACAGAAGCTTGAGGGGTGGCAGGGGATGCTCTACTCTGCTATGGCGGGGGGGGGGGGGGGGGGGGGTTGAGCTTATTAACACCGTGATCAACTTTATGGTGCTGTTTTGGGTCCAGGCCTCCCAAATACATATATCAGTAATAGAACTGATAGAGCATATATGTGCCAACTTCCTATGGAAAGGGGGACCACATGCAATCCAATGGAAGACATTATGCAAGAAAAGGAAAGAGGAGGCCTGAATATGAGGAACATAAGACAAATGAGGTAGGCGTGTGCTCTCAAACTAACATGGAAGATTCTACAGGGTGATATACTCTATGGGCAAGATGGATGAGGGGGAGATACCTAAAACACAGGCCATTCTAGGGCATGGCTATAGACAATAACACATCGGGAACTTGGAAAGCTGAGACAGCATGGCCAAACTGGTGGAAAGGTGAATAGCAAATGGAGAAAGTACCAGCTTATGGTTTGACCCATGGATTGGAGGGGACAGAATCATTAAGATAATAGGATGGAGCTCTCTTGCAGTCGTTGGGGGAGCTGACTTGACAGTTTCTCATATTATGCAGGCAGGAGCCTGGAAACCTGAGATACATGTAGCCACAGCAACATATTGCCAGAGAAATTCAGAAGATCAGGGTGCATACAGGAAAGGGAAACAGACTCTGGTGCTGGAAGGTAACTCGAACAGGAAAATTCACTCACAACTGCATGGGAAGCAGTGAGAAGTAGATACCCACAATGTGAATGGAGAGAAGCTATCTGGTTCCCAGGACATTGCCCAAAGATGAGCTTCTGTGCATAATTGCATATAGAGCACTAATGGACAGGCTACTGATAAGAGATGGACTAAATAAATGGGGGGTAACGAATGAAATCAAATGTGTGCTGTGTGCTGAAGGGATGAATCACGAGATCACATATTTTTAGAATGCTCTTATGGGTCCTATCTATGGAAACTCTGTAGAGCTAAGCTTCAAAAGATGCATCAGGGAGACTGCAAACTGATGGATGAAATCCTCTTCTTGAACAACACATACCAGAAGAAAAGTAAACTGGGGACCCTAGCAAGAATTGCTTTCACAGCCTGCATCTGGCATACCTGGCAAGAAAGAAAAAGAAGGATTCTGAAAGGAAAGCAGAAATAGAATTTGGGTGTCCAGGACAATGGTGGAGGATATACTGATACTTATGGCTACTGAGAGAAAACAGCAGGTTTCTGGCCAAGCAAAGCAGGTGATGGACAACTGGGGGTAACCAACAGAACCTGATTGAGGAAAATAGTGCGAGGATACTTATGGCTCCCGATCTAGGATATATTTTAACGATCCGATCCGTTCAAGTTGATCACCCTACAAATGAACATCTTTTGAGAATGCAACATAAACTGTCATCCGATGCATAGGCTATGTTGGGGTCAAAATTTACATCCCAGATGACCAAGTCAAAAATCAAGGTCAACCCCAACCCAACTGGGCCCAAGCCCAGGTCAAGTGGGCCCATGCCCGAGTCGAGCCCGAACATGAAGCCGCCGGCCTCCCCCATGCCAAAATAAAAATTTTGTAATAAATAATTTTGGTGTAATTTTTTTATGAATAAATGTAAGAAAAATGGACATAAAGCCAAATTTTTGTAAAACCCATGGCTCATGTGCAAAAGAAATGAGCACATGAGGCATGGCATGGGCAAAATACCATTTTGTAAAGCCCAAGGGGCTATATGTAAAGTGTGTAGCCTATAAAGGCAAAAATAATGAAAATATCTCAACAACTTTAAATCTCACACCCTTTCTCCAAGATCCGGCCAACCGAGAGGAAGAAGAAGGAGACCCATCTCCAAAAATCCCATCCTGGGAAGATCCAGGGCCAAAGGGGAGAGAATCAAAGAGGCCTCCTTTGATCATTTCTAAAGATTTCTAGGAGTTTAACTCCATTCAAGATCTGTTGGAATTCAACTCCATAAATTAATCTCTTTTTAGGAGTTTAACTCTAGAAAACAAATCGGGAGAACAGCTCCCAGTGCAGGGACAAAGTCCCTTTTCCTGCTGAAGCTCGGCGCCCGCGGCGTGTGGGGTGCCAGGCGCGCCCCGCGCCCGAGCGCCCGGCGCGTGCTAGGCACGTGAGGCGCTGGCACCCACACGTCCTTTGGACGGCATTTCCCCCTCATTTTATATACACTCCACACTAAAAATACCTCCTCCGTTAGAAAAAAATTTCTAACGGGGCGTTGTCCCGCACCCCGCAAGGGGGCTGACCCCCAGCCCGCTATTCGGGTAGTGGGACCCCCGTAAAACTCTGCGGGGCCCCCGATATATCCAATTCCCCTCCAAAACACATACGCACACTGCACATTGAGTTTGCATGACCAGTTTGACCGTCAATCGGAGGTTCCTCCGCCTCAAAGGCGAAGGGTAATTAACGGAACCTTAGTCCGCGGCTGCCAGAGATTTGGATCACCAAAATCAATAAACCCCCGCCTATCCTGGACAGGGGGAATCTGTAGTACGCCTGACGAGCGCGGGCGTATTCCCATCTCAATGGGGTGACGAAAAATACCCTACAGATTCTGGCATGTCCGGTGTGACCTTTCTCTACTCCCATATCTCGGGTCAAGTGTTCATGCGAACTCATTTAACATATATGTCGATGTTTGTACTGAAATAATGTTTTTTCGTGCAGCAATCAACTTTCAACGACGATATCTCCTAAGATAAATCCAGCTTCCGACGCGACCCCGATCTCGTACGTGGTCAAGATCAATACCCGCGTGCTCCTCCCTGCCAGTCTCAGCCGGCAGTGGGAGGAGCCAGCCCGTCAATTTGGTTCCGTCCATCTACCCTGCTGGAAGCGCTCATCTGGTGGAGGTCACGGCAAACCAAGCGGCCAAACCGACCTCAAGAGGAAGGAGGCCGAACGTTCTGGTCGCCAAAGCATTCCACCCCAAATGCAAATCTGTATTCGAACGGCTCTCCACTATTCCAACTGGGGGAAAGGCCGTCAACACCAATAGGGCCACAAAGCAGCTCCAGCAAGCTCAGATGGTGCCTTTGATAATCGTAGTGAACAGGCATCTTCTCTGGCCTCTCTGTCAATCAGTCTACGACGTCTTCCCGAAGAGCCGAAGTCTTCCAAATGCTTAAAACAGAAAAATTAAGGCAGAAGCGGCTCAGGTATCAAGCCAACAAGAGGGCCAGGACTTCGGCCATGTGGAATCTTGTGAGGTTTCAAGAGCAGGGTTACTCCGCGACGACGGCTGAGTCGGCCGTAAAAATCAGCAATTCCTTCGAATCTCTGAAGTGGGTTCAGAAAAATGCCATGACCGCCAGAATCAAGAAGACAGCGGTCCGAACGTTGCTACAAAGAGACGTGTCCGAGCCCCGACAGAGAAAGTACGACACTGTCTCTTCAAGAGTCTATCAGGCGCTCTGTGCCGTGCGAAAACAGCGGGGCAAAACCAAAAAGGAAGCGTCAGCACCATTAAAGAATCCGGCCAGGCCAGCCGCCTTCAGTCAACTGCCTGTTACCGAAACAGGAGGGTCAAGACAGCGATCCGTGAAATCAGCCGCCGATAATAAAAAGACGGCTGGATATATTATCCATACGGTCTATATGGCGGGCGCGTGCCCCAGCGACAACCTTTGCAGCAAAAGCAAGGATGGGGCCAGGGCCACCACATCCCAAGCCCAATCTGGCTTGAATGTGGTTGCCGCTTTCCAAGAACAGCCGTCTCCGCTGGATGATGAAAACCCTCTCGATGAGGATGATAGGCAGAAAGACCCATCGGTCCATGTAAAGTCAAGCTCGGACAGCGAGGAAGAGCCGACTTTCCGCCCCAGGACCGCAGAGCAAGAGCTGCTTCAAGAGCTTCGAAAACTCAGGAGCAAAGATAAAGAAATGGTCAAGCTTTACTCCAAAATCAACGACTTGATGAATGTTGTGATGCAGCTCATGGCTCAAATTGCTCGAGCGCCTTCCAATCAGGCGCATGTCTCTACTCATGAGCCGGATGATGGCAACCCGAAGCAACCGATGCATGTCCCCTTGGGTCCAAGATTGGGTGAGCCACATGAAAGCCAGCCACATTCCGCTTCTGGAGACGCCTTGGCCCCAGATAACACTATCCCGCTAACACAAGATCGGATAATAGATTTGGTCACTAGCAAGGTTAGAACATTGGTAGCCGAAGCCGAAGCTCAGAAAGAAATTGGCAGTAGTGGGCGGTCATATCCTGCACAGTACGATCTGATCGAGTTCCCCAACGGTTACGTCATTCCTAAATTCGGAAGATTTGACAGAACGGGAAACGCAAATCAGCACGTCGCCCACTTTAAAGCATCATGCGGAAATACAGGGGGCAATGATACACTCCTTCTTCGCCAGTTTGTCAACAGCCTGACCGGTGTCGCATTTGACTGGTACGCAAGTATACTAAACGGGTCCGTCACTACTTTCGCCCAAATGGAGTCTCTGTTTCGGCAAAGATTCATGAGTGTTAGTGACAAAATCTCCATCGCTGACCTCGTGAGTACCAAACCGGGAAAAAACGAAAGCAACACGGACTTTATTGCCCGATGGCGCAACCTCACTGTCAAGTGCGAACCGCCGCTGGAGCAGGACCAGTCCGTCAGCCTTCTCACCTCAACAATTTGATGGTCCCATTCTTATGTACAGCAGACCTCAAGACGTTTCAGGAGCTAACCAAGAAAGTCCAAATGCTGGAACGCTCGACGCAAGAGTCTACCCCGGACTCTCAGAAAGACAAGACTTGGAAAAGCAAAAGGGACGACAACGGTAGAAGCGGAAATTCCAGCAGTACCAATGTCTTTAATGCGTCCGACAATGAAGACAAGTGAAAGGCAGGCGATTCCAAAACCAACCGGTCTAGAAAGCCATTGCTGGGAGGAGAAGGGCCTTCCCTAGAGGAGAAAAAGAACAAGGTTTATTCTTTCAGAAGGGACAAAGTCCGCAAGATATTCAAAGATGCCTTGAACAATGGTCTACAATTGCCGGAGTCGAAGAGACCCCACGAAGCAAAAATTGACCAACAATCCTTTGTATTGCCCGTATCACAGAGTAGTGAGCCATGCAATCGAGAATTGCTATATTTTCAAAGACTGGGTCGAGAAGCAGTACAAGACTGGAGAGATCGAGCTGTCGAAGAGTGTGTTGGTAAACAATCAAGTTGCAACCACCAACTTTATACAGACAGAAGCTGAATCTTTCTGAGAGCAGACAGCTAAACCCGCTGCCGTGAGAAATGAAACTGACTTGCCGCAGCCTCTATGGAGCATGCACATGTCTAAAAAGATGAAGAAAATGCTAAAACTACTTCAGAAAGAGCCCAGAATGGAAAAGGAAGGGCAGAAGAAGCCTACCATTCCAACTGTCAATTCGGCTCCATCAGGCTCAAAATCCAAAAAGCTCAAGAAAAAGAAAAGTGTAGCTCGACGCGAAAAAGAGTCTGCAGGGAGATCAACCGTTCAGAAATATATCGATTCCCTCGAAAACTATGAACAGAAGGAAAGAACTCTAATTCAACTGAAGGAGTTCCTCCCTGTAGAAGCGGCTGAAGTTCTGGAGGAGTTAGAAGAAGACTCCAATGAAGAGATCCCTATAGTGACCTGCTACGCCATCCATCTTGGCAGCGACTCTGAGAAGGAGCTCTGTTTTTCAGAAGAGGACGAGGAGCTTGCCACAAAGGCCAACCAAATCCAGCTCAGAAGCGGCAGGGCTCTACCGCCAAATCAGGGCAACGCCCCAAAAGGAAAGGAAAAACAGGTGGCTAATGAGGAAGATGGCAGAGAACCGGCTAATGAAAACTCAAGTCCCTCCTCAGTGGACTACAATGTCTTGGCTCATCTACGGAAGCGTCCGTCTCTCTTGAGCATCTAAGATGCCTTGGTCCTATCTAAAAAGCTTAGAGATGTTCTCATTCACGCTCTACAAAACCCCGAGCGGTATCAGGCTCCTTTTGCGGAAATTAATATGAAAGAAACCCAGCACGCTCTGCATGCCGCCGCAGTAACGTTTAAGGACGAAGACTTGCTACTGGGTACGGCTGAGCATAATTGGCCGCTTTACGTGACCAGGTACAGCGACGGAGATCGGATTAATCACATATTGATTGATACGGGATCCTCAGTGAATATCATGAACTTGCGGACGGTGAAGAGTTTGTCAATGGACGTCCGACACCTGTCAAGAGAAAAGATTGTCATTCAAGGCTTCAATCAAAACTGCCAGCAAGTTCTAGGGTCTATAGCTCTGCCAATCAAATTTAGGGATCTGCAAACCGAAGCTAAGATATACGTGATTGACACAGACACGTCTTATAAAATTCTCTTGGGACGGTCGTGGCTCCACAATTACGGCATCGTTCCGTCAACTCTCCATCAATGCATGAAGTATACTAAAGACGCATTGACGGAGACATCCAGCCGTTCGGTGTGCACGAAGTCTGATATGAAGATTCTCGGTACTTCGTGGATTCCCAAAACACCGAGCCACGACTGACCAAGGATAGAACGGCTCCGAAGCTCAAAAGCAAATCTGAGCCGACTGTCACTTTCAAAAGCAAAAACCTGCCCTCACTTCGGTAGCGATACAAACGAGTCTGATACAGAAGGCCTATCCGGCAGCAAAATTGTTAGTTATATGTATGCCCTAGAGGTCATTATTGTACATATGATATATATTATAGTGGATGCTTGGACATATATAAAGAGGACTTTCTTGCTCGACATGATAGTATGCTATCGGTTGTTCTTTGTCTTAACATGTAGACTTATATTGTGATACTGTCTTGCTCTCACATGTTGATAAAGCCCTTAGGATGTATACTTGACTACCAGGACTATGATGAAGATCATACTAGTGGGGCCAGGGTAGTCCACAAGTTCATCCTTTAATTGTTCCTAGTCGAGGGTATATCGAGATAGGGCATCGATATTCCAGAGTAGACTAGCGTATACGCTTCTTGACCCATATGATGGGCGATGGATGATCCCACATCCATTGGTATTTGACATCAAAGATTGTACACATGTGCTCATTAGAGAATGGGTACACCGAACGGACTCGCCGAAGACTTCTAGTTGGTATTATATCTATTGTCAGATAGCAGTCCTCTGGTGACACTAGTACAGGTAGTCTGTAGACCCGAGATCGTCATTGAGTCTTGTGTGGCTCCCGCTGTGCTTTGATTTCCTCCCTACCACGCTCGAAGGAGACGTGCAAACAGGTGGATTTTGGATACAGTCCCGAGTCGCATGGAGGCAATGAGCGATAGGAGGAGTTTCGTTTCTCCCGGTATTGGGGGTTGATGTTGTGCTATGCTCGATTGGCTATAACTGGAAGTCCCTGACCAGGGCTGCTGCCGAGATTTACTGATAAGTGTTATCAGTAGTTTCTCGAACCGTTATAAGCCAGACATCGGCATGACTTATCACGTTACTGGGGTCTGATGATTTCCACCCCTAGACATGATATGCGACATATCAGATGAAGAGACCGGACTGTATGGTAGTGTTACTGATACGCTTCATGGAGACTGTGTACAGGCTTGCTTGTTGATCTTCATATCTTTCAATACCCGGGTAGCCGTTACGTCTAGCTAGTACCACTGGCGGCTTGTAGATGACTGATGTGATCATCACAAGCTGCTGGCGTATTGACGAGTCTTTAGAGTCCCACACAGAATTTCTCTGGTTCAAGCGAAACGAAGGACACATATGTGATATGTGTGTGGGCCTGATTAAATACGAGTATGTGATACCGTATTGTAATCTGGCAGTTATCTGTTATCAGTTTGGTTATATGTGATATAACCAGATTGTCGAGTCAAGTGTTGATTTGATAATGTGATATGCAGATAAATGATATTAGTCGGCCAATGTGATATAACCGGATTATTAAATCAAGTGTTGATTTAATAATGTGATATATATTATATGTGATATAATTATATCTTAACTAATATCATTAGCTCACTAATTATTCTTCATTATATATATATTGATATATGATATATATATATATATAATAATGAAGCATGGCATATGAATTTCTATTTTGTGAAAATAGAAATGAGGTGGAAAATAAGAGTATGGTTGCAAGCATAGGATTTACTTTTGTTTATTCATCTTGACTCACTATTCAAGTATGGTTGCAATTTTATATTGTATAATTCTATGCTTGAACGAGTAAGGGGTCAAGAGTTGCCATTCATTCTAGCTCATTCTCAACACTTAGCCATTTTTCTTGAGTTGCTCTCATGGTTGCTCTCTAGCTTCTTCCTCCTCATGTCATGGTTCAAGCTTCAACCCTCACATGTGATGTGAACCATGAAGATTGAACACAAACTTGTGAGCTTTTAACATCCCCTGCTTCACCATCCTACACTTGACTAGCGATCGAGTGTAGCGTGTTTCCTACGCTAAAGAGTTTAGTGTAGAAGCAGCTTGAGTTGGAGGGACTTCGCGTGGATCATCTTCGACACGAAGGTCATCGGAGAAAGCTCGTCCAAAGCATCATGTGGAGCCTAGTGGAGTCGCGAGACTACTACACGGAGCATGTGAAGTGAAGGACCGGTCTACAAAGGTTGTATTCCTTATTCACTTGATGTAAAGTTGTTTACATTCTTGTATTCTCTAATTCTCTAGTTATGATTCTAGGGTTAGGGTTATTTAGCATGGCAAATTTTTGAAAACGGCATGGATGATGCCCCTGAAACCCTGCTGTCGTGCTAGACAATCCAATGGTATCAGAGCCAAGCTAAAGAATTAGACGATGTTTATTAGAACCACGAAACCGAAAAACTCAGAAACACCGAAACCAAAAAATCATGTTTCTGTCAATTTTAAAATGATCTCTGAAAATTATTTTAGCAACTGCAGAATGTTGTATGTGATACAACTAGAACACTAGAGAAATTCGAGACCAAACAAACGGATTTTAACCGGCGACATACACAAATAATCCGGCCTCGCCGGTTTTTTAAACTCCTCTTTGGCTCGAAATTTTTTGGTGTTCTCAGGGCTTGATTTTGGGGTTTCTGGTATTGTTTGATTAGCCCGGTTTTCATGTGATGTTAACAGTACTATTGGGGCTAATACGGAGTGTTTCGTAGTCGTAATTCTAACAACATTTCGTGTTAATTTAGACGATGTTAAAATGTTCGAACGAATATCAATAACCCATTTTCTCCCTTACTGAAAATTTTCAAAAAGTTGGATTTTCTCCAAGTTAAAAACATTCAAAAATCATGCAAGTAATTCTATAGACTCTCTAGAAGAACGAAACCCTAACTCGATTCTATGACCGTCGGAACCGCCACCAAATCCTAGGGTTTGAGGTAGTTCCGCGGCGCCATAGGTGAGGCAAGGGTTGGCCCTTCTACGGTTGGTCCATAGGCACTGTGGTATGTTATGCGTATTTTTAAACTGTGCTCAAGTGTTGAGCTATTTGAGAAGTTTTAGGTGTATGTTGATTCGATCGGAATGTTTAGAATCGTCTGACTATTTGTGGAATGTGATACAATATTTGGAATTCGAATGGTTAGGCATGAAATCCGAAGTGTGATATTTCGGATTTATGATGTCTAAGGAGGTTGCGGATTCCAAATGTTATAGTTTGACATTTTCTTTTCTGCGACCGTAAGTGTAATATGTGGTGTATCGCCGGTTTCGTTGCTATAAGTCAACGACAATTGGGATACGCATATTTACTTACGTTGATGACATGTGATGTTATGTGTTGTTGGGATATGTTATATTGGATCGTCGTGTTTTGAATAGCCGGGGGTTCTTACGTGAGATAAGAGTTTTTCATTTTCATTCATCTAAAAACTTGTATGTAATATTCTTTTATTGGGGCACTTCCGGGTTGAGGATGATATTGCCCTTGTTGTATATTATTTACTTTTCCGCATTAGGATAGACCCAAGGTGGGGAGCACAAGTAACCGGGTTCTAGAGTCCAGTGGGAGACCATCTCGAGGAGTCGAGACCGGGTCTCCTAACTCTAGAATTGTTATGGTTGCTTGCCACTCTTGTAGGGGTCTAGGGATGTGGGTTTGGCTATTCATCGCGACCGTGGAATCCGTGTTTTTTTAAAAGGCTTAATATAAAACATGGACCTCCTAGTATATCCAATATTTCATATGTTGACTTCTGCTGCTGATATTCTGTGATGTGATCACTTTATATGCTTAAGACGAATGCTTTATTATTATATATATGATATATAATAAACGTTGCTTATGTTTTGCACCCGCACTAGTCCCGCCCCGCTATGTCGTTAGTTAAGTAACCTAACGGTGCATAACGGGACACTGAAGAGAATGCGGATGGCATAAGCATACGTTGTATTTTCGTTTCTTCTGTGATACTTTGGAAGCATAAATGATAGGGACTTTATTAATGAGATTAATGAAAAGAAAAGAAACCTAAAAATGTTGTAGAATCAAATTTTCAAAAAGGGTAGCTCTAGTTTTTGCTTTGCATAGCGGTATTTCTTGTAGAATATCCAGCACCTCATTCGATGAGGAAAGAACCGAGATCCCTTCACCGGGAGTGACCTCTTTAACAGAAGCTAGCAGATGCTACAACCCACTCGGTTTTGTTTTTTACTGCCTTTTTTAGTCCTTACTTTGCATAGCGATATTCCTTATAGAATATCCAGCACCTCATTCGACGAGAAAAAAGCCGAGATCCCTTCACCCGGAGTGACCTCTTTAGCGAAACTAGTAAAAGCCTCTAAAACATTTCTTTTCAAAATCACTCGATTCTACATCGATATCAAGTTCATTCCGCAAAAGGTTTTCTTAAAAACTCGTCGTAGCCCTCCGTCATTTCAGATAAGTACTATTTAGTATTCGTGCTACGTTTGTTGACTATGTTAAGACATAGTGTGCGGTAGCTAATTAGTGCTCATCTGCTAAAGCATGAGATGCGATTGGATTAGGATAGTCGTACGACTTTGTTGACTATGTTAAGGGTCGTACGGGTGGGTTTAATTCAATATGGAAATGACGGGTTGAACTTGGCTAACGCTTATGATTTGTCGACTATGTTACGGTCATAAATTGCTAGGGGCAAAATATTATCGGGAATTTCAAGTGTTGAAATTTGCAATGAGATTGCATACCTTCTATGAAATAGTTGGATCCCGATACCCATTGCGAGTAAGAGTTACTCCTGGGAGAGTTTTACCTATCACAATTAGCCGATCAAGTAGGTGTCTAGAAAGGTGTTAACGGGGTTATGCCTCTGGGAAAACGAGGTTTATTTTAATTAGGTCCGTACGAAAGAACGGGAAACCTCCCTCAAAATACCGGCACTGGCCTAGCTGAAAGATTGGCGAACTTGTAAGGTGTAATTAAATCCCGGCTAGTCTTACCATTTAGGGTTTGAAGGAAGATTTGATAAAAACAGTGGAAGCCATCCTGATTAGATAAGATAATAACCAATCTAATCTTGCAAAAGCATACGCTAAGCGTTTTTCTTCTCTCTCTCCAAGTAGCGACCATGTCATGCCTTAATCAACATAATAATATGGATGTATTGACCGAACCTGCTTGTTATTCTGAGCAGGGGAACGTTGGTTCCGCTCTATCTTATAATTGTTATAAGTCCGAGAACGAAATAGGGGAATATCCGGATTACCACGCCACCCAAACGAAGAATAAGCATGTTGATGCATCTTCTTCGGGTGTGTTAGTTACCGAGAACTGTTTCTCAGTACACTCTACGTCCTGGGTATTAGATACCGGATCGGGATCCCATATATGTAATATGTTGCATGGGCTAAAGAAAGGTAGAGAGTTGGGAAAACGTGATCATTCTCTAAAAGTAGGGAATGGTGCAAGTGTTGCAGCCAAAGTAGTTGGTGAATATCACATTGTATTACCAAATGAGAATACATTGATCTTGAACGACTCTTATTACGTACCCTCTATGATATGCAATTTAATATCAATTTTTTTATTAGATAAAGGACATAACTTTGTAGCAGAGAATAATGTTATGAACATTTACCTAAATCAAGTGTTGATTGGGTTTGGTGCGTTATGTAACGGTTTATATGTTCTGAATCAAAACACAGTACTTAACGTACAGAACACACACAAGAGGAAAAGTTCAGAAATGAACGAATCCTTCTTGTAGCATTGTAGACTAGGTCATATCAATACGACACGACTCGCTAAGTTACATAAGGATGTATATTTGAATCCGTTAGAATTTTCATCTTATGAAACTTGCCAATCATGTCTCAAAGAGAAGATGAATCAAACTCCGTTTACTAGACACGGAGAGAGAGTTACGGAACTCTTGGGACTGATACATAGTGATGTATGCGGTCTCATGTCTACACATGGCAGGAATGGTTCCTCATACTTCATTACATTCACTGACGATCTCTCAAGATTCAGTCATGTGTTCCTATTGAAACACAAGTCTATAACTTTTGAGAAATTCAAAGAAATATAAGCATGGAGTTGAGAACCAGACCGGTAAAAGTATTAAAATCCTTCGATCTGATCGGGAAGGAAAATACTTGAGCACGGAATTCCGTGACTATCTAAAAGAGAATTAGATTCTCTCTCAGCTTACTCCTCCGTATACACCACGGCACAACGGTGGATCGGAGCGGAGGAATCGCACCATATTGGATATGGTGCGCTCTATGATGAGCACCGCTGAGTTACCTAATTCCTTTTGGGGCTATTCGCTTGAGATAGCAGCATACCTATTGAATAGAGTTCCAACCAAATATGCGCCTACCACTCCATATGAGATATGGAATGGGAAGAGACCATCTTTTAAGCGAGTTAAGATATGTGGTTGTCCGGCCTATGTCAAAATGCAAAATCCAGACAAACTCGAGGCACGATCAATTCTTTGCAAGTTTGTGAGATATCCAAAGAATTCACAAGGATATATCTTCTACCACATTGAGGAACAAAAGGTGTTTGTTTCTCAATACGTCACCTTTTTAGAAAATGAAATTCTTGTAAAAGAAGTTAGTGGCAAAGAGGTAGAGCTGGAAGAAGTTCCAGCGGCACAAACTACAACTGATGATTTATTGGACCTTGGATACTGCTCCACCTAGGGTAAAACCCGTTGGATGCAAATGGACCTAGAAAAGGAAACTTGGTGTAGATGGGCAGGTAGAAACCTATAAGGCTAGACTCGTTGCAAAAGGTTTTCGTCAAAGACCTGGTGTGGACTATGACGAAACTTTTTCTCCAGTGGCTATGCTCAAATCCATTCGGATCCTACTTGCCATTGCTGCCTTCCATGAATATGAAATCTGGCAGATGGACGTTAAAACAACTTTTCTAAACGGCTGTTTGGAAGAGTGCGTTTACATGGATCAGCCAGAAGGTTTCGTAGATAATAGGAGCAGCGGGAAGGTGTGCAAGTTGCTTAAATCCATTTATGGATTAAAGCAGGCATCGCGGAGCTGGAACATCTGTTTTGATGAGGCAATCAAGGAATTTGATTTCATCGAGAACGAAGATGAACCTTGTGTCTATAAGAAGATTGTAGGACGAACTGTCGTGTTCCTAGTCTTGTACGTGGACGACATTCTTTTGATAGGAAATGACATTCCTATGCTATAATAAGTCAAGCTATTCTTGTCACAACGGTTCTCCATGAAGGATCTGGATGATACCTCGTACATTCTGGGGATCAAGATCTACAGAGATAGATCCAAGAGACTACTGGGACTTTCGCAGTCCAAGTACATAGAGACCGTACTAAAGAGATTTAGTATGGAAAATTCCAAGCGCGGTAATATACCCGCATTGCACGGAATCACCCTCTCTAAGAAGATGTCTCCTAAGACTGACAAGGAGAGGGTTCGCATGAGCACTATACCCTACGCTTCGGCGATAGGATCTATAATGTATGCGGTGCTATGTACAAGACCAGATGTAGCTTACGCGCTGAGCGTGGTGAGCCTGTATCAGTCAGACCCAGGTAAGGACCACTGGACGGCAGTGAAGAACATTCTCAAGTACCTGAGAAGGACTAAGGAGATGTTCCTGATTTACGGTAATGGAGACCTCAGGATCGAGTCCTTTACCGATTCAAGCTTCCAGAGTGACAAAGATGACAACAAGTCTGTCTCGGGTTTTGTGTTTACCCTCAACAGAGGGGCGGTTTGTTGGAAGAGTTCCAAACAGGATACCGTCGCAGACTCGACGATGAAGGTTGAATACATTGCTGCAAGCGATGCCGCAAAAGAGGCGGTCTGGATAAAGAAGTTCATTAGTGAACTTCAGGTGGTTCCGTCCATTGCTGACCCAATACCATTGTATTGCGATAACAATGGGGCTATAGCTTTAGCGAAGGAACCAAGGTCCCATCAGAAATCCAGACACATCTTAAGGCTGTATCACCTGATCAGGGAGATCATTGATTGCCAGGAGATCGAGGTACGGAGAGTGGACACAAAAGACAACACGGCGGATCCATTCACAAAGGCCCTCCCTCAAACACAGTTCGAGCGACTTTTTGAGCTATTGGGTATGCGGTACGCCAGCAGCTGGCCTTAGAGCAGACGTTGGGTATGTGGTACACCAATTACTGGCCTTTAGTGCAAGTGGGAGATTGTTGGATATGTATGCCCTAGAGGCCATTATTGTAGTACTAGTTTGTATAATACATTTTGGAGGCTTGGGATATATATACGGGTTTACGACAGTCTTGCTCGATATAGTAGTATGCTACTTGGTTTGTTTCTATCTTAATATGTGTATATGTTTCTTTTAATATATCGCTAAAAAACATATTGATGAAGCCCTTAGGATGTTTGCTTAACTACCGACGTTGTGATAGCGATCACACTAGTGGGGGCTGGGTAGTCTATAAGCACATCCTTATTTTGGTCCATAGTCGTAGGATTATCGAGACAGGGCATCGATACTCCAGAGTAGACTAGTGCATACGCTTCTCGTCCCAGCAGGGAAGATGGTCTGTCCCACAGCCATCAGTACGTCGTACTGGAGATAGTATACAGGTGCTCGTTAGATTACGAGTACACTGGACATGACTCGTCGGGAACTATTGGTTGGTATTATACCTATCGTCAGTTAACAGTTCCCAGGTGACATGAGTGCAGTTTAGTCCGTTGACTTGACACTGTCACTTCGCCTCGAGTGTGTTCCCACTGTTCTTAGATTACTACCCTACCACGGCTCTACTGAGTCGTGCAAACATGTAGTAGTTGGATGCAGTCTCGAAGCACTTGGAGGCAGTGACGGTTAGACAGGATTCGTCTCTCCCGGTATTGGGAGTTCATATCGCGCTGTGTCTAGGAGAGCCATTACACATAGTCGTCCCTGGCCAGGGCAAGCGAGAATTACTGATAGGTTTTCCAGTAGTTTCTCAGGGTGTTCTGGGCTACACTCCGACACGACTTGTACCGCTATTATGGGACTAACGTTTACCGCCCCCTAGGCCCGCCATGCGATAATCTCAGACGAACAGACCGGACTGTACGGAGATTGTCGCATTCAGGCTCAGTAGGAGTTCGAATGTGTTCATCTCATCAGTCTTCTTATCGGCATCTACCTGGGGACCGTTACGTACAGCTAGTACCGCTTGCGGCCTGTGGTTAAACCCACTGCCAGCGTAGTGTCGAGTCTTGAGAGTCCCACACAGAGGGTTATTCGCCTTTGGGCAAAACAGAGTAGAGGTCGCATGGTTTTGCGACGGGGTTCGTTCACATCCGCGCACTTGTGCACATTTGGTGTCCGGGCAGTTATTATTAGCGGGCTTTGGTTTAAGCCAGATCCTAGTATTTGTTTTGGGATTGGTTTTGTCTCATTGTATTGAACACGGATGCGGGTGTGTATGCACAGTTGACAGAGACAGAGGATTCTCATTAGGGTTGTTGACCGTTGACTTTTTCCAAACCCTAATGAGAATGAGAAATATAATTAATGGTATTAATTAAAGATAATTGTGCCATGGTTAGGGTGGTTGACCATTTGACTTTGGTTGACTTGTTGACATATTGACCATCATCATTTCACATGAAACATGCTCCTTGATTCTTGCAAAATTCATTTAATGTGAAATGATAATGGTCATTCCAAATGAACCATCACAATTTCTTTAATTATTATTGTTATTTTCATAATTCTCTCATATGAGAGTATGGTTGCAAAAACACTCTCATTCTCTCTTGCTCTTTCTCTCTCATGTTTGGAGCTCTCCCTCTTCCTCTCAAAGCTTAAGTGTTCCATGTGTTCGAAATCATAAGCTCTTGAGACAAAAACCATCAAAACTCATCTCTACTCTTTCTAGGGTTCTTTGTCTAGCAAACCAAGCACTCTAGTTACCTCTTGGTTGAGGTAGGAGCTCAAGTTCGAGGCCCTCGGGTGGATCTATCTTCGGCAAAGAGAAGACGACGAGGAGGAGCCGTTCAAACCACTCCAAGGAGCAAGAAGAGAAGGAGTTCAAGACCTAGGTATAACATTCTACATAGTAGCTAGAACTTGTAGTTTATGTGTTAGTTTTTGTTTAGCAAAGATCCATCATGGATGGTCCACGTCACCTTGTGAGAAAATTTTGATTTTTACCTATTCCGCCTCCCCGAAAGAACCGGGGTGGGTAACGTGGACCTAACACGGCGCCCGCGCCCAAGCGCCTAGCGCCCGCGTGCTAGGCACGTGAGGCGCTGGCACCCACGCGTCCTTTGGACGCCACTTTCCCCCTCATTTTATATACACTCCACACTAAAAATACCTCTCGTTAGAAAAAAAATTCTAACAGGGCGCTGCCCCGCACCCCGCAAGAGGGCCGACCCCCAACCCGCTATTCAGGTAGCGGGATCCCAATAAAACTCTGCGGGCCCCCCGATATATCCAATTCCCCTCCAAAACACATACGCACACTGCACATTGAGTTCGCATGACCAGTTTGACCCGTCAATCGGAGGTTCCTTCGCCTCAAAGGCGATGGGTAATTAACGACAGCTTAGTCCGCGGCTGCCGGAGATTTGGATCCCCACAATCAATAAACCCTCGCCTACCCTGAGCAAGAGGAATCTGTAGTACGCCTAACAAGCACGCACGTATTCTCATTTCAATGGGATAACGAAAAACACCTTACAGGCTAGAGGTCTTTAAATCTCTTGATTTTTCACACATATTTGAGGGTATGGTGCTTTAAATCCCTTGATTTTTCATACACATATTTGACAGATTATGTTGCATTCTCAAAAGACGTTCATTTGTAGGGTGATCAACTTGAACGGATCGGATCGTTAAAATATGTCGTAGATCGGGAGTTCCCGTTTTTAAAAAACTCGGACCGATTTGCAAACGCGGACCGATTTGCAATGGATCACTCCCATATATATATATATATATATATATATATATATATATATATATATATATATATATATATGACTTAATTTCAAATAAAAACCAAACCCTTTAGCTAAACTACGAGAAATACCCAAAAAATTTCAAAATCACGAGAAAGTACCATGGTACAAAAAAATCAATTTTTCGGCAATTCCGTACATTTATTGCTGATGTGGCACTTTATTTCTGGTAGTTTTTCGTAGCTTTTGAAAGCTTTGTGATGGTTTCTTGTGTATTTTGAATGTTTTGGGGGGTTTCTCGTAATTTAGCTAAATGGTTTGAGGGTTTTTTGGAAATAAGCATGCTAGTATTTTTGCACGTGCGATGCACATTATATTCAATTTTGATTTGATTTTTCCCTTCTTCATTATCATATCTATTTTTGTTCGGCACCATGTCCTGTTTTAATCTTTGGCTCAAATATTTTTATTGGTGTGTAGAAAACTCCAAACACTATAATAAAGACTTTCGCTCCATTTGTTCAAATTTAAATTTGAAAAGATGGTGAGAATGACGGGAGGTTGTCATTATTACTAATTTGTCTTATTATGATGACATGGCATTCTCTAATGCATTATAAATGCCGACTTTTTCTCTTTTTTGTTGTATTTCTAAAAAAGATAACATATGAGTGAGTTACAAAAGAGTTGCCATACACACACACGAGAATAATGAAGAAAAGAGGCCTTAGAAGGATTTTTCGTTAGGTGGCATCAAAAATCTATATCCTCCAGGATTTTTTCGACGATCGGCACCCATCATCATCTTTATCATGTAAGATGTGGATACACCAAATTTCATGTGATTCCACAACTTTTTCACCGTTGAATTAGAAATGCAAAAGTTCTGTTGTTGATAAATTGTTAATTTTGAACCCACTAAATCATCAGTGAAAAGTGATGGAATCAATGATGATGATGAGTGATGATCGTCGAAAAAAATCGTGGAAGGTGTATTTTTTTCGACGCCATAGAAAAAAAATTCCCTCCTATGACACATTTCCTCCACTATTGACATGATTAAATTTGAAGTGAGATGACCAATTTCAGCCCTTGGATACAAATCAATGGTTGAGATTAGATTCATGATACTTTAGTTTTCTCCTTGAAATTATTTCTTTGTTGCTCTGCACCTTTCTTCCGCCTCCCCTCACCGATGGTCTTGCTTTCTAATGATTGCTGTTACATGCAATTTCTCCAGACTAGATCAAAAATACGAAATGAATTATATTCTAAAATATTTTGAACATGGAACTAATTCAAAGTTTTAGGATTAGAGATAACATAGAGAGAGAGAGGACCTCTACTTTCTCTCTCCTTTATCGTTCTCTTTTCAAGGAGATTCTTCAAGCTCAATTCAAAAAGTACAACTTCTGCCGTCTATGGATTACACAGATGAGTGTAAAGCTTAATTTCGAAATTCCAATTGATATATATGAAACAAATCCAACTGATTATTCATGCGACAATGAAAATGAACCCAAATGATCAAAAGCCCCAATTTATTCAACCTCAAAGTCCTCTCAGATTGATTGCTCTACAATCGAAGAAAACCCATCTTAATAAACCCATAATTGTTTGCAAAATGAGATCATTCAACTCAGATCTCATGCCAATTGAAGAATATTCAGTCTTTTACCTGGTTAAGACTTAGATTAGATGAAATTAAACGATTTGGGATTGGCCAATGAAGCCATCGTTGGCTTCCTTAATAGATCTTTGGAAAATGACATAAAAATGAAATTAGAGATGATGCATGATCCATGGAGATTGTGAGAGAGTGAGAGAGAGAGAGAGACGAAAGAAGGGAAGATGAACAATCACAATCCAAGAGATGAAGAGTATCGTGAATGTAATCTCAACCATTGATCTGCGTCCGAGGGCTAAGATTGGCCATCTCATTTTAAACTTAACAATCTCATCATCTCACCTTATCATTACCCTCTCTCTCTCTCTCTCTCACTATATATATATATAGTGAGAGAGAGAGAGAATATGGAGGAAAGGTGCCATAGGCGAGAATTTCTTCCAATGGTGTCGAAAATACACCCTCTAAGATTTTTTCCAACGATGAGCACTCATCATCTTCATCTTGATTATCTAAGATGCGGATATACCAAATTTCTTGTGATTCCACCACTTTTCACCGTTGAATTAGCAATGTAAAAAGTTCTATTGTCGGTAAACCGTTAATTTGCACCCATTAAATCAACGGTGAAAAAACAGTAGAATCATATAAAATTTGGTATATCCACATCTTAGACGGTAAAGATGTAGATGATGGATGCCGATCGTCAGAAAAAATGGAGGGTATATTTTTTCGACGCCAAAGGAGGAAATTCCCTCCTATGGCCTCTTTTATGTGTGTGTGAGTAAAATTTAGTTGTCTCAAATTTTCTATAATTCTAAAGCATGCTTCCACCTTACAAATTTCGAAATTATCCCTTCTTTATATTCATCCACTAATACAATCATCAACAATGACTGGTAAGGAATTATAATTGTAAATCCATAAACTAGCAGACATTCATAACCAAAATCCCTGTCAGCTTAACTGTTCAATACTGTAGTCGAATTTAAACACCATGATATGTAAGAATTCATGACCAAACATCTACTATATGCTTACCAAAAGTCCAAGAAGGGAATTCCCTTGTTGAGTAAAATATGATCTCAAAAGACTCGGATCTTGGTTAAGTAAGAGCATAAGAATGCCTGTCCTGCATTGCATATTAACATTATAAAAAAAAAGAATATTAAAAAAAATTGGTTCCTGATACTAACAAAGGAATATCAGTTCGGAAAAAAAATTTAAAATTGGATAAATGGAACATATATAATATGAATTACCCGGTACATAAAAGTTTATTATCCTGGCTCTGTAGCATGTCAGCTATGATGTCAAATATGCCTTCATTCGCTAGATCCCTGTGAACATTATAAGTTTAAAGAAAACACCAATGGGACAAAGAACATACAAATTTAAACAAGAGTGAGATTGTCAAGTTATCAGATCAGATAAACTGGCGCCTGGTGTGTAAGAATAAAAATTTCCAAAATAGCAAGCGCACTAACAAGTTGACAGCTCTATTTGTACAGAGCACTAGTTAGATTACACAGTCTTCATTTCGTTTGCATCGTGCCGAAATCAATACTTCGCATCGTGAATAAAACGGATAATTCTGTTAGAGATTTTTCCTTGATGTTCTTTAATTCACTCTTGATGAAAATCTTGATCATTCACCGCACCCTCGCAATGATAGCGATAAGAACCTATGTACAACATAATATGGATACTCCCAATTTGAGCACCATGTATCTAGCCATCAACAAGTGTAGGGAAGAAAAAGAGGCAAGGGAGACGAAGCGGCAATCACTTTTTGATATATACATAGCTCTACAATAAAAATATTATAAGGTGTATGGAGAACTAGAAACCAATCCCCCAGTGACTTGGCAAACCTGACCCAACCCGACCCAGAGGGTTGGTCGATCAGGCCCCGCCCCCAGGGTGGGTCAGGTCCCTCATTAGCACCCGTTGCAATCCGCCTACTTAGTTCAAGCGGATCCATTTGTGTCAGTAGGACACAAATGCCAACAGGATGTTATCCGCTAAACAAGAAAGTATAAATTTGAAAATGCTAGGGTAAATCTCCAATATCCATGCCCAACAAAATCTTAGCAATTTTGTAAAGAGGTAGGTATCTGATAATAAATAGCTCCACAACCAAACAAAGAGTACAAGAAAAGAAAAGTCTTCTGCAGCTAAAGATGCTGCATGATATTTAGAATATCTACTGTAAAACACATGGGAGCATTTATGTCTGTCAGAAAAGTTTTTATTGCTTTGATTAGCAATTTGGCCTGAACTACATACACAGAACCCAACAACTGTTATAGTAATGTAATAGAAGTAAGAGCAACTAACAATATAAAAGTCATCATGTCTTGAAAATTTAACATAGTGTGAGGCCTCTGTTTTAGAATACAAACAAAAAGTTGCATGATGTAAGCAAAAGCGCAACATGAAATGCTCGAGCTGAAACAAACCGTAAATATCGTCTTGTAGAGAAGTGTCTCTACCAAATACATTTTAAGAATTTTAATGCAGTTCTTAAGAATGACAGTATAATTACCGTAATCACTTCAACATGATTACAAGTCACTAGATGATTTTTTCAGATCTATGAACATAAAGGATACCAACTAGATGTTTGTTACATTTGAGAATGTTAGATTTGTTTCTTTTTCCTTATTACTTATAATTTTTACCAGCTACCTAGGTGCATTTCTTACTTGCAAATTTAGTCAGAATATTACTTAATACATACTGACTAGGCATAGCTTAGGTTGGTACCAATTTCCTCTCCAATATGAGAGGTCGTAAGTTCGATCCCCAAAGGGGGTTGATTTCAAAAAATATTACTTAATACATGTATTTTTGTAAGTCAATGGTTGTCCCTGACATAATTCACTTCTATCCAGATCTCTATAAATATAATATATCTTGCCTGAAACAAAAAAGACGTAAAAAGTTGTTTTAAAAAATTCACATACCGAAACAGTCGTAATTGTTGTGCCAGCGGCAAACTCTTACTTAGTGAACAAAACTCATGCAAGAATAAAACCTGCCGATGAAAAAAAATTGAGAAAAAAGAGGCAAGTGTTTACAGGCAACCGTAAATCAGATTTAATTGCATATTCACATATGATGAGCAAAGTACTCAGATTGACTTTTATTACCAAATTTCTTTTGGATTCGGAAGAAGTGGAGGATGATCTCATTCTTGCAAATAGCTCTTGAATAAAAGAACTATCACCCATTAACAGTGAAATAATCTACAAAACAATCAAATGTCAAAAGAGTCAAAGAGACACCCTTTAAGATTTTTAGGAAAAAATATTTTTGATTAACTTAGCAATCCTTACAACACCCTTGTTCCCATGGATTATGGAACTAAGACTCGTCATTGTTGCTTCATCCAATACACTAGGTGCAATCACATCCTACAGACGTTTGCAGAGAAAGTAATCGATAAAAACATGAAATGCCTTAAATGCCTTGAATCGAAGGAATTATTTTCCATACCTTTATATAACAAATTCTATAGGTTTGATGTATCTTAGACAGAACTGAAGAATCTTTAATGGGGACGGCCTACAAGAAAAATAAGCCTTAAGCTATTAAATATAATGAGCAATGGTTTACAATCAGTTTCCAAACAAGAAGTACCTCAATGAAAACCGCATGCTCCTTTAGAAAAGCACGATGCTGCTGCACTTCAGATATGTCAGGATCATCTAAACAACCAACAAAAAAAAATGTTTGTGAACCATTAATCACGGAAACGGGGAGACGAGAAAATATTGGTATGAAAAAGATATGAAGACCAATTTTATAGTTAAACAAAATACCCGTACTTTCTGTAATGTGCATATGGTTTTCTACTCAAGGGAGAACACTGAAAAAAACTTAGATGGATACAAAATTCAAGCAGTAAAATTCTGAAACATCTATGACGTATATACTATATACGCAGCAGACTGAGAGAATGAGTAAGAAACTACTTTTTATAACATAAATGCTAAGATGCCAACTCAGAGCTTTTTCCAACCTAAATTGTAGCCCTATATTGATATAAAAGGTAATTTCTAATGGAAAAATGAGAGAGTAATTAGCCATAAAGAAATAATTCCACGCCCTTAAATTATTATTATTATACCACTATTTAAGAGGTAAGAAATTCAAATTCTTATTGCTTATTTTCTTTTGTAATTGTTATTGACATCAGGGTTTCTGTTACAGGCTTCCTATTGAAACAAGGAATAGGATAGCACAGCATTAAATTTTTTACATTGGTGGGAAGACTACAGTGCATGAAGAGTACAGCAACTTCCACTGTAATAGTGTAGTACAATTCTGCCATTCCAATATGGAATAGAAACTGGGAAAATTGAGGAACATAATCAAAGTGATTTGAGCATACCCCAGAAATCGCTACCAAACGTTTACTGTAAGCTTATTCTTCATTGTAACTACCTAAGCTAAATACTAATATTTGGGTTTAATTTCACTAAACTACCAAAACCTATAACGAATTGTCGCTATATTATCAAATACTTCTTAGCTTTCAAATGGTTATACGTCTTAGTGGAAAGCGGCAACAAGATGCTTTGCATTGGCCTGAACTTGTAGTATAAAGCCCATGTATTGCATTATGACTTGCAACCTAGCTGTGCTTTTATCATGAAACCCAACTTACTTTAGACCATACTAAGTTTCAATTAAAGGGGTATTCTCCTTTGCCATCTGACGCGGGACGGGAATGATAGCGCTATGTGTGGATGCAAAAATGTTCAAACAAGCAATCGTGACATACGAGCCTCTAAAATGATGCAACATGCACACCAGAAATCCGACATTAAATAATTGCGAATAATAAATGATATAAAAATACAAGGCTAATTATCCACAATTAAACCTCCAATTTAGAACAATCAATTTCGTGTTAATATCGGATTATCCGTCGAGAATAAATCAACTAAACAATCGTCATAAGAATTCCAAATTATATTCTCGAACTTTTAGTATCAGAAACTCTTAGAAATAGATATTCAAAAAGTTGAACAATATATGAGTTCTATCTCCAAATGTATGCAACCAAATTAAATATCCAAACTTAACTTAAGATTAACTTTGGACATTAACATTTTATACCTATATGCTCTTTGCTTGGCTGCTTGTTATTTGGATTGATTTAGCGTTTTGTGTTTGCTGCCCCATGGTTGATCTTAGACTCCAAACATCACATGATCTTGACTGCACTCTTCATCCATCCAACTAAAAGCTATAAGCTTTAATGGACAACAAGATTTATAAGTGGTTATTGATCTAGAATCTCTGCAATTCTTTTGATGACTTCGATGGTTAATGAATAAAAAATCAAAGTAGCCGAGATCAACGGCAACGGCAACAGTGTAGCTTTTGACTGGCTTCAAACTGAACTTGGATCTGCTTTTGGCTTCAATTCAAGTCAGGATATGGCGTAAGGGCGACGACTTGGTTGATGGCGATGGGATGGGGATCGACCGCAGCCGATTTAGGGTTTTCGACCGCAGCAGAACAATAGGGATTGACCGCAGCCGATAACAAAAACTCTCCGCCGAGAAACTAAAACCACATAGCTTTAATGGACAACAAGATTTATAAGTGGTTATTATTGATCAAGAATCTCTGCAATTCTTTTGATGACTTTGATGGTTAATGAATCAAAAATCGAAGTGGCCGAGATCTATGGCAACGGCAACGGCAACGGCGTAACTTTTGATTGGCTTCAAACTGAACTTGGATCTGCTTTTGGCTTCAATTCGAGTCAGGATATGGCATAAAGGTGATGACTTGGTTGATGGCGATGGGATGGGGATCGACTGCAACCGATTTAGGGTTTTCGAACACTATCAAACAATAGGGATTGACCACAGCCGATAACAAAAACTCTCCGCGGAGAAATTAAAATCACATATCTCACATAATAAAAATTTTATTCAATCATCAGCTAAACTCCAAATAATAGGATAAGGGTTTCTTTTATACTGAAACCCTAGCCACATTTTTGCAACTAACTCCAAAAGTAATCTAAAAATTACAAAAATGCTAATGACATAAAAATAACAATTTTCAAAGAGAATAAAAAACATATGGTCCCATATCTCTCTCTCTGGCTTCGAAAAATTCACCACCTAGTGAATATTAAAATGTTGAAGCTCTAATAGTGTGTGGAAGCTGGTTGAATGAATACTCTGCTCTTCAAGATGTAAGGATCGCTGAAGCTCAAAGAATTAAACTCTTGAGGGTGTAGGTTGAACGGTCGCTCAAGACTAATAGCAGGAAATCGACAGGCTTATGAAATGGGTCAAGTCCTCAATATTAAACACAATCAGAATATCTAATCTAGGTATTTGACCCAAAATTTCATTAAAAAAATATAATACGGATCTCTATGTCAAATGTTAGTTTCTTTACTCTCTTTGAACGCACTTTTATCAACATTTATCTCCTGCCTTAAAACTTTTAGTCCGCATGTAAATAACAGCTGCGGTTTTATAAAATTTATTCATCACAACTATCTACTGTCGGATCACAAAGAGCAAGCACACAAATATTGTGAATGAGATACAGACTCAATCTAAATACACACCCTAAAGAAACAACTGGAGTGGTTTGTACAAGACGCTTTGGGTTAGGCAGATATTAGCACTAACAATTCAAATACCTTATCGTTATGCCTAGATGTACGATGATAGTATGATACCCACTCGAATGAAAGAATTCCTGCAGTGCTATATACTCAACCGATAACTTAGCATATGTGCATCGTGTAAAAGTGGGTAACCTAAATTGGTGCTTATTCTTAGGTGTGGAAAAGAGTGCATAACCAATGGAATAAAACCTCCACCTAGCAATATGCAATTGCTCTAATGATTCAATGTGGCGTCTAAGAACATCATAATCAGATGCATTCACCTGAAAATAATGAATGACGTCTAGAGGTGATCCAACCCCGACATTAGTCTCAAATGGAATATCGACAATAAGCGGAAGATCAACATGAATCATAGGGATATCCTCAATAACGGATTGCGCAGTTATAGTGTATGTGTCATGTAACATAAGAGCATCATTAGCATCACTAGACTCTATTAGAATACCCGTAGTGTACAAGGGTTTTACTACATGTAATTAAGTATAATAGAGATGTAATAGCAAAATAGTTTTTCCTATATAAAAAGGAGGATTAGATTTAAGCCAATCTATCCATTACATTTCCCTAATTTCTATTTCTCTCTCTCTAATCACATGGTATCATAGCCACGCCACACATCTGAACCACACCCTCAATCAGATGTAATCATCACCGTCCATTCACCAAACACACAAACCCTAACACTAGCTGCCCAACAGCACCGCCGCCGCCTCCCTTCTTCCTCCTTCGACTTAGCCGACCCTCTCTGACCTCGCCGACGAACTCGACGGCTCTCTTCGAACTCGCCGAAGAGCTAGGAGACTCCCACAACACCAATTGACGCCATCCAGACCAAATCAAGCCATCTCCAGTGTCGATTTCCCCAGATCTTAAGCAGTGAGGATCGGCATGGCTCGGTTTGGGTATTGATCTAGATTCCTCTTAGACTTTTGATGTTTTCTTGTTGATTTGAGAGCCAATGTGGATTTCGACTTTGGTCTAGGGATCGATTCAATTTCGAGTTGAGTTTTCGAGTACTGAGTTGGCTTCGACTGCTGACAAAGAGTCGATTTGCCCTCGATTTGCTGGTTTTTCTTCAGATCTGACCCAGGTTTTCTTGGTTGTTCTGCTTCGACTCTGATTTCTTGGCTGATTTACTTTATTGACCGCTGAAAGGGGATTGATTGAGGTATTTTCTTGGTTGATTTGATTCGAGACTTGCTGAGTTTAGGAGTTTGAATGGGATTTCTTTACTGATGCTACAATAACCGAGATTTTAAGGTATTTTTTGTAATTTTCAAGATGTTTTCGTCAGTTTTTGCTATATTTTGGTGTGTTGATTGTGATATCGATTGTGTTATCGGGGTTTTGCATTCATAGGAGTTTGTATTTCGATCCGATTGAATTGGTTCGTGTTTGTTGATGTTATTTGTAGTAGTCGAAGATCGATTGCGGTGATTGTTAGCTTTATTGGTACTATTTGGGTGGAGGTCGGATTTCTTGATTGGGAGTTTATTTAGATTAACGTGGTTCTTGTTAAGGAGTTTAGAGATTGAGTTTAGTTCTTGAAGATTGCTCATTGTTTCTTGGCTGTTTGAGATTTCATTTGAGACTGATTTTGGCAGTTTTTTGACTGAATTTGGTTATTCGGGGCTTATTTTCACTAATTGCTACCATAACCTGAGGATTTAAGGTCTTGAGAGATCAATCACGTTATTTGAGTGGCGATCGGGTGTTTGTTTTCTTTAGGTTGGATCTTTGAAGATTTATTTCTTGTTATTTGATTGTTGATACTGGTGAGCTTGAGCCATCCCCATCAGGTGTTCGATAGATTGATTAAGAAATATCTTTCACCTTTGTTGTTTACGAGTAACTATGACGATGGCATCAGCTGCATCTCCCCTATTTCAAAATGGTTATCGATAAATGACGAAATACAGAGCCTTCGTCTTCTTTTGTCCTCACTCGTTTCAGATTTGATCAAGGCTAGAGGCGATCATATATCTTGTCTCTCGCCAACACATGCTCCACCTTCTTGGGTTATTGATTCTGGAGGTACGGATCACATTACAAGGAAGCAAAATATTTTGTCTTCCTATAAGGAGAGACATGGAACCACCCCGGTAACTTTAGCAAATGATACTACAGCTGATATAGTAGGAGCGGGTTCAGTTCTAACTACACCACAATTACCCCTGACTTCTGTTCTATACTTGCCTCGATTCCCTTTCAACTTACTATCCATTAGCCAACTGACTCGACAATTGAACTGTAACGCCATCTTTTTCCCTGTAAGATGTGTGTTTCAGGAGCTTAAGGCGAAGCGAACGATTGCCACCGGGACAGAGATTGATGGGTCATACCACCTTGATGAGCACCCACGTCCTATTGCCTGTCCAACATCGAGCCCTACATCAACCTTTATGCTCATTGCCGTTTTGGTCACCCTTCCTTACAAACATTGAAGAGGATAATTTCATCTCTTGGTTCTATGTCTACTCTAGAATGTGAATCATATGAGTTGGGTAAGCATCATCGCTCTAGCTACTCATCTCGAATTAATAAGCTGACAATTCTTTTGACTTAGTTCATTCTGGTTTTTGGAGGTCATGCCATGTTGTTTCTCAAGAAGGATTTCTCTACTTTGTGACCTACATTGATGATTTTTCTCGAGTCTCGTGGTTATATTTGATGAAATCTAAGAATGGAGTGTTTTCTCATATTTCCAGACCTTTTGTTCTGAAGTTAAGACTCAATTTGGAGTCACTGTGCGTATCTTAAGAAGTGATAATACCAATGAGTATTTTAGTACATCCTTTCGTACATATATGGAGAAACTTGGAATTATTCATGAATTCTCTTGTCCTTATACCCCTAAACAGAATGGGATGGCAGAAACAAAGAATCGGCATTTGTTAGAGGTCACTCAAACTCTTCTATTTCATACGCGAATGCCTAAATCGTTTTGGAGTGATGCAGTCCTTACTGTTTATCATTTGATCAATCGTACGCCCTCCTCTATACTAGATGGACAAATTCATCATTCCATATTATTCCCATCGATGGTCACTTTTTGTGTCCTTCCGCGGGTATTTGGATGTGTTTGTTTTGCCCATGATTTACAACCAGGAGGTTCTAAACTAGATTCCAAAGCAATCAAGTGTATCTTTCTTGAGTATTCTCGGACTCAAAAGGGATATCGTTGCTATAGTCCTGAATTACGTCGTCGATTTATATCAGCTGATGTGACTTTTCATAAGTCCACACCAAACTTTTCTACATCCCACACTCCTGTAGACATAAAAAGTGACTTTCCTTTAGATTTATCATATTTTTCGCCACTCGACATCCCGTCTGCTTTAGTTGATTCTCCACCTCCTGTGTTGGAAATCACCCATACTGTTCCTATTGGCCCACCTACTACTCCTGATTCCCCACTATTGGATCCCACACCACCGATTGCCAAGGTGTATGCTCGTCGAGCCTGTATAGCTCGTGAACCTCAGACTCCTACTATTGAACTCCCAGCGTCTCAAGCTCCGCTAGAGGCTGACATTGATCTACCTGTTGCCTTACGAAAAAGCACCCGTAACTGCACTTCTCATCCTATCGCTCATCATGTGACGACTTCTTATTTATCTCTGAAATATCGGGCGTTTCTCTCGTCCCTCGACTCACATGCTTTACCTAAGTCCCTCTCCGATGCTTTGTCTCATAAAGGGTGGACCGATACGATGATTGATGAGATACTTGCCCTTGAACAGAATCAGACTTGGGATTTGGTTCCTCTTCCACCTAAGAAGGCAATAGGTTGCCAATGAGTTTACATGTGAAGCTTCATCCTGATGGGACACTTTCATACTTGAAAGCACGTTTGGTTGCTAAAAAGAGTATTCGCAAAGTTACGGCATTGATTACGAGGAGACCTTTTCTCTCGTGGCCAAGATAACTTCTGTTCGTCTGGTTATGTCTCTTGCGGCTACCAATCTGTAGGGTTACTAGGCACACTAAAAAGGCTCTACAAGGCATCGACCATGCCAAAATTAAATTTTATGTGCCGAACAACCCTAAGCAAGATCGTATACTAGAGTTTAGGCGAAACTAATAGTAAGTAAACAACTTTACTTCTAAGGGAACTCGAAATACAACCTTTGTAGATCGATCCTTCACTTCATTTGCTCCTTGTTGAAGTCTCTTCGCTGCGATCGTGGTTCTCCCGGACCCTTGCATGGCTTCACGAGGCGAAAGACGCGTCCTTGCTTGAAGTCTTCGAGGCCGAAGATGATCTACGTCGAGGGGATGC
Organism: Agapanthus africanus; assembly: GCA_030015575.1. Classification (NCBI taxonomy): domain Eukaryota; kingdom Viridiplantae; phylum Streptophyta; class Magnoliopsida; order Asparagales; family Amaryllidaceae; genus Agapanthus; species Agapanthus africanus. Next base: position 233,507,488 of record JASDDO010000012.1, read on the forward strand.
CAACTCAAGCTTCTACTTCACTAACTTGTGAATTAGTGAAGTAAACATCCTAAACTAAAGTGCTAGTCTAGTAGAAGATGGAGAAATAGGAAGTATGTTCTCTTTAGAATTTTATTTCTCACAATCTATCTCACTTTGGATCAAACCCTAACAAGCTTTTTCTCTTTTCAAAATGAAGAAGAAGAAAAGAAAGAGATGAGAATAATGATCAAGTGAGAAGACTAACCATGGTGAGTGAGTATCATATACTAACTCTTATAGAGCCATAACCATAACTAATTCAAAATGGTTAAGTTAATAAAAATCTAAAGTAAAACAAATTAAGTGGACTTTGTCAAAGCATCCATAAGCTTCTACAAGCTTCATGCTTATGACCTAAGCATCACTAATTTGTAATTACTTTAAATAAATATTAACCACCATCTAAAATAGTATGGTGTATGTATTGCACACCCATGTATAGTGTATCATCAACCATGATACAAAAGAAAACACTTTTAATATATATATCACATATATATATTCAAGTGTACATATGAGAAAATACCTAAAGAGAACAAGTGTTAGTTAATGTAAACTAGTATATCAAATATACAATTATACAATAAATTATTAAATCAATACTTGACTTAATAATCCGGTTATATCACATATAACCGACTAACACCCAATATATCGACTTATCGAATCAACACTTGATTCGATAACCCGGCTATATCATATATAACCGACCGATACAAAAAGTCACGAGAATAGAATACGGTATCACATACACGCATTATTCTCGGTCCCGCACATATCACATATGCGCTCCTATTCCGTTTTGCCTGAGCCAGTATAACCTCTATGTAGGACTCTAAAGACTCGTCAATACGCCGGCAGTAGGTGATGATCACATCAAGCACCCACAAGCCGTCAGCGGTACTAGCTGGACGTAACGGATACCCGAGTATTGAGCGATCAGAAGATCAGCAAGCAAGCCCGCTCCAACTCCTGTAAAAGCCTACCGGTAACACTTCCCGTACAGTCCGGTCTCCTCGTCTGATATGTCGCATATCAAGTCTAGGGGTGGTAAACGTCAGACCCCAATAACCGATAAGTCGTGCCGATGTGAGGCTCATAACGGGTCGAGAAACTACTGGTAACACTTACCAGTAAATCTCTAATCAGCCCTGGCTAGGGACTTCCCTATTACGGCCAATCGAGCACTGCGCAACATCCACCCCCAATACCGGGAGAGACGAAACCCCTCCTATCGCTCATTGCCTCCATATGACTCGGGACTGTACCCAAAAACCACCGTTTTGCACGCCCTCATGGACGTGGTAAGGTGAAAATCAAAGCACAGTGGGAATCACACAAGACTCTATGACGATCTCGGGTCTACAGACTAACCTACACAAGTGTCACCAGAGAACTGCCATCTGACGTGAGGTATAATACTATCTGGGAGTTCTCGGCGAGTCCGTCCAGTGTACCCAGTCTCCACTGAGCACCCGTATACCATCTCTGATGTCAAACATCAATGGATATGGGATCATCCATCGCCCATCTCATGGGTCGAGAAGCGTATACGCTAGTCTACTCTGGTATGTCGATGCCCTGTCTCGATACACCCACGACTAGGAACATTAAAGGATGTACTTATGGACTACACTGTCCCCACAAGTATGATCTGCATCATAGTCCAGGTAGTCAGGTACACATCCTAAGGGCTTTACCAACATATAACTATAAGACAGTATCAAGAGACAAGTATACATGTTAAGATAAAGAGCAACCAGATAGCATACTATCATATCGAGCAAGAAAGTCCTCTCTATATATGTCCAAGCATCCAATATAATATACATCATCTGTACAATACTGGCCTCTAGGGCATACATACAACTAACAATCTCCCACTTGCACTAGGGCCAGCTGCTGTAGTATCGCATACCGAGCATCCCGAAGAGTCTCTCAATCTGTATCTGGAGAATGGCCTTCGTGAGTGGAGCCGCTGTGTTGTTCTTCGTGTCAACCCTCCTGACCTCGATCTCCCGGCGATCAACTATCTCCCGGATCAGGTGATACCGCCTCAGAATATGCCTGGATCGCTGATGGGACCTGGGTTCCTTGGCCAAAGCCACCGCTCCATTGTTATCGTAATACAACGGTATTGGATGCTCAATGGATGGAACCACTCCAAGTTCAGTAATGAACTTCTTGATCCAGACAGCCTCTTTGGCAGCATCGTTGGCAGCGATGTATTCAGCCTCCATCGTCGAGTCTGCCACGGTTTCCTGCTTGGAACTCTTCCAGCTAACCGCCCTTCCATAAAGGGTAAAGACAAATCCCGACTGCGACTTTGAGTCGTCCTTATCACTCTGGAAGCTCGAATCGGTAAAGGACTCCACTTGGAGTTCTCCGTTACCATACACCAAGAGCATCTTTTTAGTCCTTCGCAAGTACTTGAGAATGCTCTTCACAGCTGTCCAGTGACTCTCTCCAGGATCAGCATGACACCTACTCACTACACTTAGTGAGTATGCTACATCGGATCTGGTACATAGCATCGCGTACATGATAGAGCCTACTGCCGAAGCATAGGGTATCCCTTGCATGCGAGCTCTCTCCAAATCAGTCTTGGGAGACATCTCTTTGGAGAGAGTGAGCCCTGAGATCGTGGGTAAAAACCCACGTTTGGACTCTTCCATACTAAACCTCTTTAGTATGGTGTCAATGTACCTGGATTGGGACAATCCCAATATCCGTTTAGATCTATCTCTATAGATCATAATTCCCAATATGCAGGAGGCATCACCTAGATGTTTCATTGAGAATCTTTATGATAAGAAGAGCTTGACCGATTGCAGCATACGAATGTCATTTCCTATCAAGAGTATGTCGTCCACGTACAATACGAGGAAGACAACCTTACTCTCTGCCACCTTTCTGTGGATACAAGGTACATCTACGTTTTTGACGAAATCAAACTCTTTGATAACGACGTCAAAGCAGATGTTCCAACTCCGCGATGCTTGCTTTAATCCATAAATGGATTTAAGCAGCTTGCACACCTTCCCGCTGCTCCCACTATCTACGAAGCCCTCTGGCTGAGTCATGTACACGCACTCTTCTAAATCACCGTTTAGAAAGGCGGTCTTAACATCCATTTGCCAGATTTCGTAGTCATGATATGCAGCGATGGCAAGCATGATCCGGATGGATTTAAGCATAGCCACTGGAGAAAAAGTTTCGTCATAGTCCACACCTGGTCTTTGACGAAAACCCTTTGCAACAAGTCTAGCTTTGAAAGTCTCCACTTTCCCATGTACACCAAGTTTTTTCTTGAAGATCCACTTGCTCCCAATGGGTTTTACCCCTTCAGGAGCAACTTCCAAAGTCCACACTTTGTTGGTGTACATGGATTCCATCTCGGACCGCATTGCATCTAGCCATTTCACTGAGTCTCCACTCGTGATGGCCTGCTCGAAGCTAGTTGGGTGATCATCAACCATGATGCAATCCTCGCTCCCACCGTCCATGAGAAAACCGTAGTATCTCTCAGGTGGGTGAGGAACCCTACTAGATCGGCGGAGAGGCTGAGGTTCGTTGGGAACTACCGAATCCTCCGGTTCCACTAAATCTTCAGTTTGAGTTTGTGTAGCCGGAATTTTTCCAGTTCTACCTCGTCGCCACTAATTTCTTTTGCAAGAAATTCTTTTTCTAAAAAGGTGGCATGTCGAGAAACAAACACTTTTTGTTCCTCAGTATGGTAGAAAAGATATCCATGTGAATGTTTGGGATATCCCACAAACTTGCATAGAACTGACCGTGCCTCGAGTTTGTCCGGATTTTGCGTTTTGACATAGGCCGGACAACCCCATATCTTAACTCGTTTAAGACATGGTCTCTTCCCACTCCATATCTCATATGGTGTGGTAGGTACAGATTTAGATGGAACTTGATTCAATAGGTATGCTGCTGTCTCCAGCGTATACCCCCAAAAGGAAATAGGTAACTCAGCTGTGCTCATCATAGAGCGCACCATATCTAATAGGGTGCGGTTCCTCCGTTCAGATACACCGTTGCGCTGTGGTGTATATGGAGGAGTCAGCTGAGAGAGAATCCCATTCTCTTTTAGGAAGTCCAGGAATTCATTGCTCAAGTATTCACCTCCTCGATCAGATCGAAGGATTTTAATACTTTTTCCGGTTTGGTTCTCGACTTCTTGTTTATATTCTCTAAATTTCTCAAAAGCTTCTGATTTGTGTTTCATCAGGAACACATATCCGAATCTAGAGAGATCGTCAGTGAATGTAATGAAGTACGCAGAACCATTCCTGGCATGTGTAGACATGGGGCCGCATACATCACTATGTACCAGTCCCAAGAGTTCTGTAACTCTCTCTCCGTGTCCTGTAAACGGAGTTTTGGTCATCTTGCCTTTGAGACATGACTGGCAAGTGTCATAAGATGAAAATTCAAACGGATTCAAATATCCATCTTTATGCAACTTAGCTAGTCGTGTCGCATTGATGTGACCCAGTCTACAATGCCACAAGAAGGATTCGTTCAGTTCTGAACTCTTCCTCTTGTGTGTGTTTGTTATGCTCAGAACTGTTGATTGATTTAGAACATAAATGCCATTGCACAACGTGCCTGATCCAACCAACTTTTGGTTTAGGAAAATGTTCATAACATTATCCTGTAATACAAAATTATATCCCTCTTTACTCAACAAAGAAACTGATATAATGTTGCATATCAGGTTCGGCATGAAATAGCATTCGTTCAGAATCAATGTATTACCAGTTGGCAATACAAGGTGATATTCCCCGACGGTTTTAGCTGCAACAATTGCACCATTTCCAACCCTTATGTCTTTATCACCTTCTCCAAGTTCTCTACCTTTCCTAAGCCCATGTAACTGATTACATATATGGGATCCTGACCCGGTATCTAATACCCAGGATGTAGAGCAAATGGAGAAACAATTCTCTGTAACGAACACACCCGAAAAAAATGCATCAACATGTACTTTCTTCATTCGGGTGGCATGGGAATCCTGGTATTCCCCTATATCATGTTTAGTCTTATAACTCTTATAAGAAAGAACGGAACCAACGTTCCCCAGCACAGTATAACATGCGGGTTCGGTCAATACATCTATATTATTATCTTGATTAAGGCATGATATGGTCGCTACCTGGAGAGAGAGAGAAGAAAACAGTTTAGCGTATGCTCTTGCAAGATCAGATTGGTTATTATTTTATCTAATCAGGATGGCTCCCACTGTTTTTATCAAATCTTCCTTCAAACCCTAAAAGGAAAGACTAGCCGGGATTAATTACACCCTACAACTTCGCCAATCTTTCAGCCAGGCCAGTGTCGGTACTTTGAGGGAGGTTCCCCGTGCTTTCGCACGGACCTAATTAAAGTAAACCTCGTTTTCCCAGAGACGTAACCCCGTTGACACCTTTCTAGACACCTACTTGATCGGCTAATTGTCCTGTGTAAAACTCTCCCGGGAGTAACAATTACTCGCAGTGGGTATCGGGATCCAACTATCTCATAGAAGGTATGCAATCTCATTGCAAATCTCAACACTTGAAATTCCCGATAATATTTTGCTCCTAACCCCTATGACCTTGACAAAGGCCAACAAATCATAGGATGCTAGTCAAGTTCAACCCGTCATTTCTTGATTGAATCAAACCCACCCGCACGACCCTTGACAAAAGACGACAAGGTCGTACGACTACCCCAAAACAATCTGCATCATATGCATAAGCAGATAAGCACCATTCAGCTACCGCACACTACGCCTTGACAAAGGCCAACAAACGCAGCACGAATACTAAATAGTTCTTATCTGAAATGACGGAGGGCTACGACAGGTTTTTCTGAAAACCTATTGCGTAATGAACTTGATATCGTCGTAGAATCGAGTGAATTTTGAAATGGAGTGATTTTGAGGCTTTTATTAGTTTTGCTAAAGAGGTCACTCCCGGTGAAGGGATCTCGGCTCTTTCCTTATGGAATAAGGTGCAGGATATATCATATACATCACTATGCAAAGCAAAACTCCAAAAGCAATCAAAAACAAACCGAGTGTTGTAGCATCTGCCAGTTTTACTAAAGAGATCACTCCCGGTGAAGGGATCTCGGCTCTTTCCTCATCGAATAAGGTGCAGGGTATATCATATATACCGCTATGCAAAGCAAAACTGTAGCTACCTTTTTTAAAAAATTTGATTCTACAACATCTTTTAGGTTTCTTTTCTTTCATTAATCACATTAATGAAATCCCATCATTTAAGTCACCTAAACATTACAGATAAATACGACGTACACTTATGCCATCTGCATTCGCCTCGATGTCCCCTCGTGCACCGTTAGGTTAGGTAACTAACGGCAGAGCGGGGCAGGGCTAGTGCGGGTGTAAAACATAAGTAACGCCTATATAATATATCATATATACTATATACAGTATTTATCACATCACATCACATCACATGATCACATCACAGATATCGCAGCAGAAGAAACATATGAAACATTGGATATACTAGGACGTCCGTGATTTATTTTGAGCCTCTATAAAACACGGATTCCACGGTCACGATGAATAGCCAAACCCATACCCCTAGACCCCTACGAGAGCGGCAAGCAACCCTACCAATTCTAGAGTTAGGAGACCCGGACTCGACTCCTCGAGTTGGTCTCCCACTGGACTCCAGAACCCGATTACTTGTGCTCTCCTCCTTGGGTCTATCCTAGTGCGGAAAAATAAATAATATACAAAAGGTGACATCAACCTCATCCCGGAAGTGCCCCAATAAAAGAATATTACATACATTTTATTTTACATGAATGAAAATAAAAACTCTCATCTCACATAAAAAACCCCGGCTATCCAAAACGCGACGACCCAATATAACATATCCAGCAACACATAACATCACATGTCATCAACGTAAGTAAATATGCACAACCCAATTGTCGTTGACATATAGCAACGAAACCGGCGATATCACATATTACACTTACGGTCACAGAGAAGAAAGTGTAAAACTACAACATTTGGAATCCACAATCTCTTTAGACATCGTAAATCCGAAATATCACATAGTTCGCATTTCATGTCTAACTGTATGAATTCCACATATTGTATCACATTCCAGATAAATAGACAGTATTAAAGTTTCCGATCGAATAATCAAATACCCGAGATTTCCTAAATAGCTCAACACTTGAGCGGAGTTCAAAAATTCCAGAATACGTCACAGTAGCAACGGTCCAGCCGTAGAAGCGTCAAGCCAACGCCTCACATGTGGCACGCCGTACTGCCCCAAACCCTAAGGTTCAAAGGGCAGTTCAAGACGGTCACATAATCGAGTTAAGGTTTGTTGTCTTCTAAAGGGTCCATCGCATCACATGCACGTTTTTCCGAAAGATTTAAACCCGAGAAAAATTCAATACTTGAATGCTTTTCGTAATGGGAAAAATTGAGTTAATGATATTCGTTCGAACATTTTAATACTTTCTAACTTATCCGGAATAACAAAACAAAATTAAATTTCCCGATCGAATCGACGATTACAAAATAAACCCCAAAATACTCAACACTTGAGTTAATTTAAAAATACCCAGAAAACCTAAATCACAGAAATAAGAATTACTGTGCAAACAGAAAAGCCCAATATCACTGTACGGTCGCGGTTCCGCGGCACAAGCAGGGTATTGTCGCGGAACCGCGGCGGTCCGTACTGATTACGTCATCAAATTTGCACCGTAATTCTTAGAAAACCCTGCTGAATTTTTTAGGTATTTTTAATTCAGAAAAACCCCAGTTTTTAAAAATTGTCCAGAGAGGGGGTTAAATTTGCGTTTCCGGGTTCGATCGGGGTTTTAACTTTGTTAACACATCGCCTAATGCTCTAGCTAGGCTCTGATACCACTGTAGGGTTACTAGGCACACTAACAAGGCTCTACAAGGCATCGACCATGCCAAAATTAAATTTTATGTGTCGAACCCTAAGCAAGATCATATACTAGAGTTTAGGCGAAACTAATAGTAAATAAACAACTTTACTTCTAAGGGAACTCGAAATACAACATTTGTAGATCGGTCCTTCACTTTATTTGCTCCTTGTTGAAGTCCCTTCGCTGCGATCGTGGTTCTCCCGGACCTTTGCATGGCTTCACGAGGCGAAAGACGCGTCCTTACTTGAAGTCTTCGAGGCCGAAGATGATCTACGTCGAGGGGATGCCAACTCAAGCTTCTACTTCACTAACTTGTGAATTAGTGAAGTAAACACCCTAAACTAAAGTGTTAGTCTAGTAGAGGATGGAGAAATAGGAAGTGGGTTCTCTTTAGAATTTTATTTCTCACAGTCTATCTCACTTTGGATCAAACCCTAGCAAGCTTTTTATCTTTTCAAAATGAAGAAGAACAAAAGAAAGAGATGAGAATAATGATCAAGTGAGAAGGCTAACCATGGTGAGTGAGTATCATATACTAACTCTTGTAGAGCCATAACCATAGCTAATTCAAAATGGTTAAGTTAATAAAAATCTAAAGTAAAACAAATTAAGTGGACTTTGTCAAAGCATCCATAAGCTTCTACAAGCTTCATGCTTATGACCTAAGCATCACTAATTTGTAATTACTTTAAATAAATATTAACCACCATCTAAAATAGTATGGTGTATGTATTGCACACCTATGTATAGTGTATCATCAACCATGATACAAAAGAAAACACTTTTAATATATATATCACATATATATATTCAAGTGTACATATGAGAAAATACCTAAAGAGAACAAGTGTTAGTTAATGTAAACTAGTATATCAAATATACAATTATACAATAAATTATTAAATTAATACTTGACTTAATAATCCGGTCATATCACATATAACCGACCAACACCCAATATATCGACTTATCGAATCAATACTTGATTCGATAACCCGGCTATATCATATATAACCGACCGATACAAAAAGTCACGAGAATAGAATACGGTATCACATACACGCATTATTCTCGGTCCCGCACATATCACATACGCACTCCTATTCCGTTTTGCCTGAACCAGTATAATCTCTATGTAGGACTCTAAAGACTCGTCAATACGCCGGCAGTAGGTGATGATCACATCAAGCACCCACAAGCCGTCAGCGGTACTAGCTGAACGTAACGGCTACCCGGGTATTGAGCGATCAGAAGATCAGCAAGCAAGCCCGCTCCAACTCCTGTAAAAGCCTACCGGTAACACTTCCCGTACAGTCCGGTCTCCTCGTCTGATATGTCGCATATCAAGTCTAGGGGTGGTAAACGTCAGACCCCAATAACCGATAAGTCGTGCCGATGTGAGGCTCATAACGGGTCGAGAAACTACTGGTAACACTTACCAGTAAATCTCTAATCAGCCCTGGCTAGGGACTTCCCTATTACGGCCAATCGAGCACTGCGCAACATCCACCCCCAATACCGGGAGAGACGAAACCCCTCCTATCGCTCATTGCCTCCATATGACTCGGGACTGTACCCAAAAACCACCGTTTTGCATGCCCTCATGGACGTGGTAAGGTGAAAATCAAAGCACAGTGGGAATCACACAAGACTCTATGACGATCTCGGGTCTACAGACTAATCTGCACAAGTGTCACCAGAGAACTGCCATCTGACGTGAGGTATAATACCATCTGGGAGTTCTCGGCGAGTCCGTCCAGTGTACCCAGTCTCCACTGAGCACCCGTATACCATCTCTGATGTCAAACATCAATGGATATGGGATCATCCATCGCCCATCTCATGGGTCGAGAAGCGTATACGCTAGTCTACTCTGGTATATCGATGCCCTGTCTCGATACACCCACGACTAGGAACATTAAAGGATGTACTTATGGACTACACTGTCCCGACTAGTATGATCTGCATCATAGTCCAGGTAGTCAAGTACACATTCTAAGGGCTTTACCAACATGTAACTATAAGACAGTATCAAGAGACAAGTATACATGTTAAGATAAAGAGCAACCAGATAGCATACTATCATATCGAGCAAGAAAGTCCTCTCTATATATGTCCAAGCATCCAATATAATATACATCATCTGTACAATACTGGCCTCTAGGGCATACATACAACTACACAATCATTGGCCAATGCATCAACTTGATGTGAAAAATGCGTTTCTCCATGGTTCTTTGGCCGGGAAGGTCTATATAGAGCAACCACCTGAGTTTGTTGCTCACGGGGAGTCTGGGCTAGTTTGTCGATTGAAGAATTTATTGTATGGCATGAAATAATCTCCTCGAGTGTGGTTTTGGAGCTTTACTGAAGTAGTTACTTCGTTTGGTCTCAGACGGTGTGCACATGACCACTCAGTATTCTATCGTAGTAACACCAATGGCCTTCGTATTCTTTTGGTGGTATATGCCGATAACATTGTGATTACTGGCAATGATGCAGCTAGGATTGCACAACTTAAGAACCACCTTCAAACAAAATTTCAGACTAAGGACCTTAGTAGTCTTAAGTACTTTTTGGGTATCAAAGTTACTCGGTCGAAGGATAGCATCTACATCTCACAGCGGAAGTGTGTGCTCGATATGCTAAGTGAAGCAGGCATGCAAACCCATAGAGGCACCAATGGATCCTAATACTAAGCTGCTTCCAGGGCAAAGTGACTCGGTTGAAAATCCTGGAAGATCCGACGGTTAGTCGGTAAGTTGAATTACCTCACCGTCACTCGACCCGATATCTCATACTCTGTTAGCGTTGTGAGCCAATTCATGGCAAATTCTCGAGTGACTTATTAGGATGTGATGATTCGAATACTTCGTTATTTGAAGAATACTCCACGAAAGGGTCTACTATACTCGGATCATGGGCATTCAAAAGTATAGTCACATAATTCGCGAATTATTCGGCGAATTCGCGAATAATTCGCAAATTATGTCACTGCCGATTAAATGTGCGAATTATTCGCCGTCACCGAACGCGAATTATTCAAAAAAAAGCGAATTATTCAAAAAACGGCAACTAATTCACGAAATCAAAATATAGCGTCTCATATATTAATTTTTTTCTCGAAATCCTTCCCGAACATTTCCCGAACACTTACCGAATCTTTCCCGAATACCTGCCGATTTTTTCCGAATAGTTCTCCGAATCCGAATTTTCGACCTCACCGAATTATTGTCGAATCACGAATTTGTGACTATGTTCAAAAGTAGCGGGCTTCACCGATGCAGATTGGGCCGGGTCTCCATCCGATCGCAAATCTACTACAGGATATTGCGTGCTCGTAGGAGATAATTTAGTCTCCTGAAAGAGTAAGAAACAAAGCGTAGTGTCCCGCTCCAGCGCCGAGTCAGAATACCGAGCCATGGTGAATACCACTTGTGAGCTTATGTAGATTTGATTTCTGATGAGAGAGCTTGGTTTTGAGCCAACTTCCTCTATGCAACTATATTGTGATAATAAGGCTGCAATCAATATTGCCTCTAATCATGTGTTCCATGAACGACGAAGCACAATGAGGTGGATTGTCATTTCATGAGGAAGGTCGAAGATGGGACTATCGATGCTTACTATGTTCAACATGCTCATCAGTTAGCAGATTTATTCATAAAACCCCTAGGAAAGAATAGAGTGCGGTTTATTTATAACAAGCTGGACATGTTTGATAAGTATTCTCCAGCTTGAGGGGTATTAGAATACCCGTAGTGTACACAAGTTTTACTATATAAAATTAAGTAAATAATATGGGTGTAATAGCAAAATGGTTTTGCCCATATAAAGAGGATTAGGCTTAAACCATTCTATCCATTACATTTACTTAATTTCTATTTCTCTCTAATAACTCTAATCACAAACTCGATGGAAACCAGAGAAATCTCGACAAGATGATCTAAGGCAGAATAAAACTCGCTACACGCATTATCAACAACTGGTTCTATAGACTCCTGGAAAATATCATTACTAATGCTGAAAAGATTGGGTTTCTCAAAAATCTCGCAAGTAATTGTAGACCACTTCATTCTAGATGGTTGAAAATTGTTACTCCTAAAAGGCACGTTATTCCTAAGTAGCGAATATGACTTTCTAGGAGTATGTTTGTCTCGGACAGGAGAATATCAATTTATCAAGATATCTATTATTTTTTGCCAAGACTCAACTGGGTTTTGTCTACGACTTTCAAATTGACATTCTAACATATTCCAATAAATTCTAGCTTCACCTTCTAATTTCCATTTAGCCAACTTAATCCTACGATAATCAGAAAAATCATAAAAATCAAAATATTCATCCATGTCAGCTAACCAATCAATGATACGTAGCGGATCCTCTTTACCATAGAAATCATCTGACTCAACTAAATGTCTAACTTTATTTTTAGCATGTGTTTTATTTCTAGAAGGATAATCGTATTCAAAATAATTATTATAATCATAAGAATAACGGTTATGAGAATCTCTATGATCATAATAATAATCCGGACAATCATAATCATAATGCATATTATCATTATATATCGTGCTTCGAGCACTCGCCCTAAAATTCTCGCTGCGATACGATATGCCTGAAACCTAGGCTCTGATACCAAACTAACGCAGGATGGAAATAATATGGCTGTGTGCAGATGCAAAAATGTTCAAACAAGCAATCGTGACGAACGAGACTCTAAAATGATGCAACATGCACACACGAAACCCGGCATTAAATAATTGTGAATAATAAATGGTATAAAAATACAAGGCTAATTATCCATAATTAAACCTCCAATTTCGAACAATCAATTTCGTGTTAATCTCGAATTTTCCGTCGAGAATAAATCAACTAAACAATCGTCGTAAGAATTCCAAATTATATTCTCGAACTTTTAGTATCAAAAACTCTTAGAAATAGATATTCAAAAAGTTGATCAATATATGGGTTCTATCTCTAAATCTATGTTGCCAAATTAAATATCCAAACTGTTAACTTAAGATTAACTTTGGACATTAAAATTTTATACGTCACTGATATGCTGTTTGCTTGGCTGCTTGCTGTTTGGATTGATTTAGCGTTTTGTGTTTGCACATGATCTTGACTGCACTCTTCATCCATCCAACTAAAAGCTATAGACATCACATGATCTTGACTGCACTCTTCATCCATCCAACTAAAAGCTATAAGCTTTAATGGACAAGATTTATAAGTGGTCATTGATCTAGAATCTCTGCAATTCTTTTGATGACTCTGATGGTTAATGAATCAAAAATCGCCGTGGCCGAGATCAATGGCAACGGCAACGGTGTAGCTTTTGATTGGCTTCTGTTGAAAGTAAAAAAAAACAAATGATGGAACTTCAAAGATAATCCCACACTGGAAACAGCAAAATAAACACATTGGTATAAAATATAAAATGGCTCACACCTCAACAAGGCTTGAGTTTTATTGTTGGAACCCACTTATCATTAAAAGCTCATCGGTCCTCCAACTCTTCTCTAATTTAAAACTCTACTCTATTTTAAAAATAACTTTAATATGATATCAGAGCCAATGGCTCGATCCAAATTCGACTCGACAATACTACCAAGTGTGTACTTTCCACGTGGCAACCACACCAAAAAAAAGTGATGGTTGCACGTGAGGAGTGTTGAAAGTAAAAAAAATCAAATGATGGGACTTTAAAGATAGTCCCACATTGGAAATAACAAAAGAAACAAATGGGTATAAAATATAAAATGGGTCACATCTCAACAAGGCTTGAGTGTTATTGTTGGAACCCACTTATATCAAAGACTCATGTGTACCCTATAAAAAGCACATCACTCCATCAATTTTAAATACTCTAAACTCTTACAGCTTCAAACTGAACTTGGATCTTCTTTTGGCTTCAATTCGAATTAGGTTATGGCGGAAAGGTGAGGACTAAGTTTATGGCGATGGGATGGGATCGACTGTTGGATATGCATGCCCTAGAGATTTTCATTATATAGGATGCTAAGAGTATGTATGTACAGGACAATCTTGCTCAATATGATAGTATGCTATTTGGTTTGCCTTTATCTTAACATGTGATATATTTTACTTGGTATTACATATCGTTTATACATCTTGATAAAGCCCTTCGGATCCTTACTTGACTACCAGCGTTGTGATGGCAATCATACTTGTGAGAGCTGGGTAGTCGATAAGCACATCCTTAAATATGCCTAGTCGTGGGAGTATCGAGATTGAGCATTGATACTCCATAGTAGACAAGTGTATACATTTCTAGACCCTGACGAGGGGCGATGGTTGATCCCGTAGCCATTGGTGTGATGCACCTAAGATTGTATACATGTGATCACTAAGGGTGAGTACACTGGACGGACTCGCCGAGAACTGGCTAGATGGTATTATACATATCGTCAGATAGCAGTTCTCAGGTGACATGAGTACAGATAGTCTGTCGACCTGAGATCGTCATTTGTCTCGTGTGAGTTTCCACTATGCTTTGATTCTACCCTACCACGACTCTACTGAGTCGTGCAAACAGATTTTAATTGGGTACAGTCCCGAGCCACATGGAGGCGGTGAGCGATTGTTGGGGATTCGTCTCTCCCGATATAGGGGTCAATATCGCACTGTGTTCGGTTGGCCAACACCATAAGTCTGGCCAGGACGGATTGAGAATTACCGATAGTTAGATCAGTAGATTCTCGGATGATCTTAAGCCACATCGGCATGACTTGTCGGGTTATTAAGGGTCTGACGTTTTCCACCCCTTAGACCCGGCATGCGATACTCTCAGACGAACAGACCGGACTGTACGGAGATTGTCACCGACAGGATCAGTAGGAGTTCAGATGAGTTTGCTCATCGGCCTTCTTTTCGACAGGTAACTGGATAGCCGTTGCGTACAACTAGTGCCACTGACGTGCTTGTGGGTAAACTCACTGTCAACGTACTGTCGAGTCTTTAGAGTCCCATACAGAACATTTCTTTGGTTCAGGCGAAACGATGTATAGGCCGTATGGTTTTAAATGTAGGGTTTCGATCATATACGTGTACTAGCTACACGTATTTTTGAACGGACGGATAATACTAGCGGGCTTAGGATTAAGCTGCATTCTAGTATTATATTGTTGGATTATATTTTATATCTTGGTATTCGTTGTGCGAATACGGATATGTATATACGATGAGGGGTGTTCTTGTATTTTCATAAGAATGCTTCTAGAAGAAGACACCTCATTTTAGTTTAAATCCATTTGTTTAAATGGATAATGAGGTGGAGGAATGAGGTGTTATTAAGCTTGGTTGAAGCATGGCTACTTTGGATGACTTATTCATTTCCATAACTATCGAAGCATGTCGCATTCTTTTTAATGTAAATAACATGCTTGATATTATCAACACTTAGCCATTCTTCATTCATTCTTCACTTGACATTCTTTCTCCACTTTTGCTCTCTTCTTCTTCCTCAAACCCTAACACTCTCATGAGTTGAGAAACCTAGGGTTAATGAGATAAATTAATCCAATAAACATTCTCTTCATCATCTAAGCTATGTAAATTGGCAAACTAGGTACTTTAGTTACCTCACTTTTGAGGTTAGAGCTTGAACCATAGACTCTCGGGTGGATCATTTTCAACACGAGCAGGCCGACGAACAAACTTGATCTGTATCAACGAGGAGCTTAAGAAGAGGATAAGAAGACCCGAAGGACCGTCTACAAAGGTTGTAATCCCAACCTCGTAGCTAAAACTCTAGTTAGGATTTATTTAGTTTAGTGTTTGGGCTTGTATCCTGGAATTTTAGTGTATTGTGCTCAAGCTTTTAAAGTTTTTGATTCCGCATAGCTGTAGTTGCACGACAAGGAGCACATATACACTCACACTATTATCAGAGCCTACCCAAACACTTAACTAACTGTTTAGACGAAGTTTAGAATTTCAAAACCGAAATAACTCCGTAATGTTAAATCTAAAGTCCAAGTTTCTGTCGAATTTTAAAGAGCTTTTAAAAAAATTTAAACAATTGCAGAATGCTCTTTGTATTGTATCTAGAACACCAGAGAAAAATGAGGCACCAACTCAAAGAAAAACAGCTAGAATTGTCCATTTTCCCGCTATGGACGGTTTTACGGTGGAGTTGTGTCTCGTGCTTTTTGTGGTGTTTTGTACTCTTGGATTTAGGATTTATGGTATTGTTTGATTGTGCATGAATTTCATCTAGTGTTATATCTTTGTGCTTGGGCAATACGGAATGTTTCTAAATCGAAATTTTATCGTTTATTCGCTTTAAGTTCGTATGTGTTTCTAAACGTCGACTAATTGCTATATGTCGATTAGTAGAGCTTGCACATATCTAGTATCTTGTTGTTGCGGTTTGTGGATATGAAGTATTGGATCATCGTGATTGAATAGCCGAGGAATGTGAGAAAAGAGTTCTTTTCTTAAATTCATGTAATTTGTAAAGTGATATAATACTCTTTTGCGGGGCACATCCGGGTTGTGATTGTAGCCACCGTTGTATTATTTCATTTACTTTTTCTTAGACTTAGGATAGACCCAAGATAGGGTGCACAAACTACCGGGTTCTTGAAATGCCGAGTGGCATACTTATTTCATTGAGGGAGGTTGCTTCACTTCGAGGATTTGGCGGGTAGTTTACCGCACCCGTAGGGGTCTAGGGTGAGGGTTTGGCTATTCATCACAACCGTGGAATCAATTTTTCAGTAGAAGCTAAAACGAAACACGGAAATCCTAGTATATCCAATATATTCATCAGTGTTGCTTGTGTTATGGTGTTATTGCGTGAGACGAATGGCTATATATATATATATATATATATATATAAACGTTACTTATGTTTTGCACTCGCGCTAGCCCTGCCCCTGCTCTGTCGTTAATTAAGTAACCTAACAGTGCATGTCGGGCCGCGTGGCGAATGCGGATGGCATAAACGTACGTTCTATTTTCGTTTCTTTCTGCAATGATAGGGTTAAATGATGGGATCGCATTAATATTACTTAATGCAAAGCAAGAAACCTAATATTTGAAGTCGTTGGAAAAATTGCAAAACCACTCGGTTTTCTTCAAAAACAACTTTTAAAAGCTGAGCTTAAACCAGTCCTTTTCAAAAGCTATCCGGTTTTTTCGACTATATCAAGTTCATTACGTTAACGGTTTTCACCAAAACCAGCCGTAGCCCTCCGTCATTTCAGATAGATATCTACTAGTATTCTTACTATATATTTTGAACTTCACCAAGGCATAGTGTTTGGTAGCTAGTGGGTGCTTATCTGTAGCATAGATAGATGCATCAATCTAGGACAGGCGTACAGCTATTTTGGCCTTCGTCAATGGCTTGTACGAATGGGTCTAGATTAATCTGGACAATGACGGGTTGAACTTGACTTACGACTTATGATGTTTTGACCTTCTTCAAGATTATAAGCGCTTGGGGCAAAAACTATATCGGGAGTTTCAAACATACAGGAAACTTGCTAGTGTTGCATACCTTCTGGAGTGTGGTAGTTTTGGTAGGCTTCCTTTAAAATTATCATATAATGATAGTTGGGTCTCAATCCAACTGTGAGTATCCGCTTATTCTTCGGGAGAATTTTTCCCTTTGCAATTAGTTAATCAAGTAAGTGTCTAGAAAGGTATTAATGGGTCTACGCTTATAGGAAAACAAGGTTATTTAATTGGGTCTGTGCGAAAGCACAGGGGGCCTCCCTCCGAAGTACCAACACCGGCCGACCGAAAGATAAGCGAACTTGTAGGGTGTGATTAATCCTGACTAATTCTTCTTTTAGGGTTTTGAAAGAGAATTCGAGGAAACAGTAGAAGCCATCCAGTTTAAATAAATTAATAACCAATCTAAACTTACAAAAGTATATGATAAGTGTTTTTTTTCTCTTCTAATTGCAGTGACCATGACAGGACATAACCTTATACTAAATAAAAACAAACTGACTGGGCCAAACTATAAAGACTGGCTGAGGAACGTCCAAATGGCCCTTACTTATGACAAGATTGCATGCGTTCTCACGGCTAAAGCCCCCTGTTCCAGGTCTGAGATCCTCGGTCGCGGACATTGAGGTCCGTAAGACTTGAGATCTAGATTGCGCGAAAGCCAAGTGTCTCGTCCTGACCTCTCTAGATAATGAACATCAAAGACAACACGAGAAGATGGACCTTACTTCTATCTTCTTCCATACCAAAGATTTATAAGAAGAGCAATCTTGTATAGCAAGATACGAGACCTCGAAAAAATTGTTTCAAGCAAGATTGGCTGTCGGATCATCTGTTGGAGACTACGTCATAAAGATGATTACTCTCATCGAAGAGCTTGCGGACCTGAAAACTACGTTGGAGAATGAGTTGTATACCAACTTAATTCTAGAGTCCATTCCCTCCACTTATACCTAATTCGTATTAAACTTCAATATGCAGAAGCTGGAAGTTAAACTTCCTGAGCTCCTCAACATATTGAGGGTGGAAGAGGACACCTTGAAGAAATCCAAGGAAACACCCACTCTGTTTGTCGGGGAATCTTCTTCCGCTAAATCCAAGGGGAAGAAGAAGTCCCCCACCAAATCAAAAGGAGGTGTGCAGAAGATGCAGGGAAAGGGAAAGGATCGAGGGATCAGCCACAAAAAAAGAGTGCTTCTACTGTCACAAAAAGGGGCATTTGAAGAAAGATTATCGAGCTTTAAAACCTAAGAATCAGGACACGAAGCAAGTTATGGCTTCAGCTTCAGGTGTATTCGTGATTGAAAACTGTTTCTCTATTAACTCTACTTCTTGGTATTGGATACCGGATCAGGATCTCACATCTATAATTCTTTACAGGAGCTGAGAAGCCGTAGAGTTTTGAAGAAAGATGATATGACTCTCAGGGTTGGCAACGACACCAGTGTAGATGCTGTTGCAGTAGGAGAATATCACCTTGGATTGACGAGTAGAGATATTTTGTTGTTACATAACTGCTTTTGTGTACCCAGTATGATGTGTAATATTATTTCTGTATCTTTGTTATCTAATGAAGGATATAATTTTGCACTTGAAAGCAATGTCATAAACATTCACATAAATCATGAAATGATTAAGTCGAGCACAATAAATAACGGAATATACGTTCTCAATCAATATCAAGTTTTCAACGTCCGAAACACGCTAAAAAGAAAGACTCCAGAATCAAATCAAGCTTTCTTATGGCATTGTACACTTGGTCATATCAATGAAACATGATTAACTAAGTTAGATAAAAATGGATATTTAGATCCGTTTGAATATCAATCATATGCAACTTGTCAATCATGTATCAGAAGAAAGATGACCAAAACTCTGTTCACTGGATACGGAGAAAGAGCCACTAAACTCTTGGGACTCATACACAGCGACGTATGTGGGCAAATGTTTACGCATGCAAGAAATGGCTATTCCTACTTCATTACTTTTACCGATGATTTATCAAGGTATAGACATGTATTTTTGATGAAGCATAAATCCGAGGCCTTTGAGAAATTCCAGGAGTATAAGATTGAAGCAGAAAAGCAATCGGTAAAAGTATCAAGATGCTCCGATCTGATCGGGGTGGTGAATATTTAAGTGTCGAGTTCCTAAAATATCTAAAAGAGTATGGAATTCTCTCTCGGCTTACTTCTCCATACACACAACACAACGGTGTATCAGAAAGACGGAATCGCACCTTGCTTGATATGGTGTGTTCCATGATGAGTAATGCTGAGTTGCTGCCATCCTTCTGGGGTTATGCACTAGAATCTGCTGCATACCTATTAAATAAAGTTCCAACTAAGTTTGTGCCTACCACTCCATATGAATATGGAGTGGGGAGAAACCCTGTCTTTAGTATCTTAAGATATAAGGTTGTCCTGCTTTTGTCAAAATGGTTCACCCAGACAAGATCGAGACACGCTCAGTATTACGTAAGTTTGTGGGATATCCGAAGAATTTTAGGAGATACTATTTCTATTACGCTGAGGAACAAAAGGTCTTTGTTTCTCATCATGCCCGCTTTATGGAAACTCAATTTATTGAAAAAGAAATTAGTGGGAGCGCAATAGAGCTGGAAAAAATTCCAGAACCACAAACTATTACTGAAGACTTAGTAGAAATTGACGTTTCAATAGAACTGGACGTATCTACGCCACTCCGCAGATGTAGTAAGCAGTCCCATCCGTCCGAGAGATACTACGGTTTTCTCGTAAACGGGGATCGAGAGGATTGCATCATCGATGATGATGAGCCTACAAGTTATCACGAGTAAAGACTCGGTGAAGTGGCTGGATGCTATGCGATCCAAGATGGAATCCATATACACAGTATGGACTTTGGATGTTGCTCCTCTGAGATAGAACCCGTTGGATGCAAATGAATCTTCAAAAAAAAGATTGGTGTAGATCGATAGATAGAAACCTACAAAGCTAGACTTGTTGCTAAAGGTTTTCGTCAAAGACCGGGATTGGACTATGACGAAACTTTTCACCGGTGGCCATGGTTAAATCCATTTGGATCCTACTTGCCATCGCTACCTTCCATGACTATGACATCTGGCAGATGGATATTAAAACCGCTTTTCTAAATGGAAGTTTAGAAGGGAGTGTTTACATAAATCAACAAAGGGGTTTCATGGGCAGTGGGAGCAGCGGAAAGGTGTGCAAATTGCTTAAATCCATTTATGAATTAAAACATGCATCGCGGAGTTAGAACATCTACTTTGATGAGACGGTCAAGAAATTTGACTTTATCAAAAATACAGATGAACCTTGTATTTATAAGAAGATTACAGGGAGAACTATGGCATTTCTCGTTTTATACGTAGATGACATTCTCCTGATAGGAAATAATATTCCTATGCTACAATCGGCCAATCTGCTCTTATCACAAAAATTCTCTAAGAAAGACCTGGGCCTTCTGGAGATTAAGATCTATCGTGATAGATCTAAAAGAATGTTTGGACTTTCACAGTCTAGGTATATAGACACCGTACTGAAGAGGTTTAGTATGGAAGATTCCAAGCGCGGTAATTTACCCGCTTGTCACGGAATCACCCTCTCCAAAAATATGTCTCCCAAGACTGATGAGGAAAGGGCTCGCATGAGCATTGTACCCTATGCTTCAGCGGCAGAGTCAATAATCTATGTGATGTTGTGTATCAGACCAGATGCAGCTTACGCACTTAGCGTCGTAAGCAGGTATCAGTCCAACTCAGGTGAGAAGCATTGGATAGCGGTAACGAACATTCTTAATTACCTGGGAAAGACTAAAGAGATATTCTTGGTGTACGATAATAGGGACCTACAGATCGAGGCTTTTACCGACTCCGGCTTCCAAAGTGACAAGGATGACTCTAAATCCGTCTCAGGTTATGTGCGCCCTCAACGAAGGGGCGGTCTGTAAGAAGAGCTCCAAACAGGACATCGTAGCAGACTCGATGATGGAGGTCGGGTACATCGCTGCTAACGATGCCGTAAAAGAGGCAGTCTGAAAGAGGAAGTTCATTTCTGAACTTCAAGTGGTTCCATCCATTGATAATCCAATACCTTTGTATTCTGATAACAATGGAGCCATGGCTTTAGCAAAAAAACCACGATCCAATCAGAAATCCATACATATCTTGAGACGGTATCACCTGATCAGGGAGATCGTGGATCGCGGGAAGATCGACGTGCGGAAAGTAGATACAAAAGACAACACGGCAGATCCATTCACCAAGTCCAGTTCGAGAGACTGCTCGAGATGTTGGGTATGCGGTACGCCAGCTACTGGCTATAGTGCGGACGTTGGGTACTCAATACGTCAATAATAGGCCTTAGTGCAAGTGGGAGATTGTTGGATATGTATGCCCTAAAGGCCTTCATTGTATAGGATGCTAGGGTATTATGTACAGGACAATTTTGCTCAATATGATAGTATACTATTTGGTTTGCCTTTATCTTAACATGTGATATGTTTTACTTGTTATTTCATATCGCTTATACATGTTGATAAAGCCCTTAGGATCCTTGGTTGACTACCAGCGTTGTGATGACAATCATACTTGTGGGAGCTGGGTAGTCGATAAGCACATCTTTAAATGTACCTAGTCGTAGGAGTATCAAGACTGGGAACCGATACTCCAGAGTAGACTAGTGTGTATATTTCTAAACCCTGACGAGGGGCGATGGTTGATCCCGCGGCCATTGGTGTAATACACCTAAGATTGTATACAGATGCTCACTAGGGGTGAGTACACTGGACGGACTCGCCGAGAACTGGCTGGATGGTATTATACCTATCGTCAGAAAACAGTTCTCATGTGACATGAGTACAGATAGTCTATCGACCTGAGGTCGTCATTTGTTTCGTGTGAGTTCTCACTGTGCTTTGATTACTACCCTACCACGGCTCTACTGAGTCGTGCAAACAGGTTTTAGTTAGGTACAGCCTCGAGTCACATGGAGGCAGTGAGCGATTGTTGGGGATTCGTCTCTCCCTGTATAGGAAGTCGATGTTGTACTGTGTTAGGTTGGCCAACACCATAAGTCCCTGCCCAGGGCGGATTGAGAATTACTGATAGTTAGATCAGTAGATTCTCGGATGGTCTTAAGCTACATCGGCACGACTTGTCGGGTTATTAGGGGTCTGATGTTTTCCACCTTCTAGACCCGGCATGCGATACTCTCAAACGAACAGATCGGACTGTACGGAGATTGTCACCGACAGGCTCAATAGGAGTTCGGATGGGTTTGCTCATCGGCCTTCTTTTCGACAGGTGCCTGGATAGCCGTTACGTACAGCTAGTGTCACTGACGTGCTTGTGGTTAAACCCACTGCCAGCGTACTGTTGAGTCTTTAGAATCCCATACTGAGGGTTTTCCTAGTTCAGACGAAACGATGTAGAGGCCGTATGGTTTTACGTGCAGGGTTTCGATCATATACGTGTACTAGCTACACATATTTTTGATCGAACGGATAATACTGGCGGGCTTAGGATTAAGCCGCATTCTAGTATTATATTATTGAATTATATTTTATCTCTTGGCATTCGTTGTACGAATGCGGGTATGTATATACGGTGAGGGTACTCTTGTATTTTCATAAAAATGCTTCTAGAAGAAGACACCTCATTTTAGTTTAAATCCATTTGTTTAAATGGATAATGAGGTGGAGAAATGAAGTGTTATTAAGCTTGGTTGAAGCATGGCTACTTTGGATGACTCATTCATTTGGATAACTATTGAAGCATGTCACATTATTTTTAATGTAAATGATATGCTTGATATTATCAACACTTGTCCATTCTTCATCCATTCTTTACTTGACATTCTCTAACCTTTTCTCTCTTCTTCTTCCTCAAACCCCAGCACTCTCATGAGTTGGGAAACCTAGGGTTAATGAGATAAATTAATCCAATAAACATTCTCTACATCATCTAAGCTATCTAGATTAGCAAACTAGGTACTTTAGTTACCTCACTTTTGAGGTTAAAGCTTGAACTATAGACTCTCGGGTGGATCGTCTTCGACACGAGGAGGCCGACGACCAAGCTTGATCCGTACCAACGAGGAGCTTAAGAAAAGGATAAGAAGACCCGAAGGACCATCTACAAAGGTTGTAATCCCAACCTAGTAGCTAAAACTCTGGTTAGGGTTTGTTTAGTTTAGTGTTTAGGCTTGTATCATGAGATTTTAGTGTATTGTGCTCAAGTTTTTAAAGTTTTTGATTCTGCATAGCCGTAGTTGTCACGGCAAGGAGCACATATACACTTACATCGACCAAAGCCGATTTAGGGTTCTCGACCTCAGCCGAACAATATGGACCGACCGCAGCCGATAACAAAAACTCTCCGCAGAGGAATTAAAATCATAAATCTCGCGCAATAAAAATTTTATTCAATCATCATCTAAACTCCAAATAATAGAATTATAGTTTCTTTTATACTGAAACCCTAGCTACATTTTTGCAACCAACTCCAAAAGTAATCTAAAAATTACAAAAATGCTAATGACATAAAAATAACGATTTTATATGAGAATAAAAAAACATATGGTCCCACATCACCATCTGTTTCTCCATATCAACACTTGATGGTTTCAATAGCAATTGACAACTACATTTACATGATCTTAGTTTCTCTAGTATTTGTTTGCCTATATTTTGCATATACATTACGGATGATTTGGTATTTAAATACATCTTAATCATTCTATTAGCATTCGTTTGTTATCTTTTATTAAATCTTAATATGATCCATCACTGACTTTTATGTATTTATCTCCTTAGACCATGTTGAGAATGTGGTTAGCATAGTCCCACGTTGGAAAAATTGTGGGATGCATATGGGTATAAAATATAAGTTGGAATAAACCTCCATAATGATCGAGTCTTTTGCATGTAGTCCCACTATATCAAAAGCCCATGTACATGTGTGGGCCCATGTGTTCTGGGCCCAAAGTGAGTTTTGCATGGTATCAGAGCTCGGCCGTTTGTTTATTCATGTTGCGCATATAAGGTTTGAGCCCTCGCATGTGAAGTCCTCATTACACGTTTGCACGTGAGGGGGAGTGTTAAGAATGTGGTTAACATAGTCCCGTATTAGAAAATTTGAGAGATGCATATGGGTATAAAATATAAGTTGGGATAAACCTCCATAAGGCTCGAGTCTTTTGGATGGAGCCCCACTATATTAAAAGCCCATGTGTATCCATGTGTAGACCCATGTGTTGTGGGCCCAAACCGTGTTTTACAGACCTTATATCAACATGTCTACTTTTTTCGTAGTTAAGATCCTTATAATCTTAATTATCATAGCATATAGTTTCCAGGACTTGCATGGATCACCCAAAGATCTCTTTCATCATCGACTTTTCTGGTATTCAAAAATTATCTAAATTTTCGTAGTTTTATTTATTTTTATTTAGAATGAGGCTTGATTAAACCCCGATAATTCCCTTGATCTAAATCCTCGTCCACCTGTTTCGATAGCTTTTCGCATTCCACAACGATGCACGTCACAACCAAAAATTTACCATAATTATATTTTTTAACAAGAAATGTTTGGCCATGACAAGCGGTTACATTAGCTTTGTTTTAAAATGAATCGATTTCCAAAATTTTGGTAGTATATGAATATAAAGAAATCAACAAAAGATATTGCGTAGAACTTGTAAGTCGTTACTTAATGATCCAATATATTATTCTCAATTATGAGTAGCTGAAAGATGATTGGTTGGCGGTGATTAAAAAACGGCAAAAAAAGCGATACGGCTAAAGGGCCTGAGCGTTTAGGCAGCGGCCCAAACTGCATTGACATCAATTTAGGTGTATTTTGAGTTAATTTTAATATATCTTAGGCTTAGTTGTTAAACATTGATTCTAATTTGACTGTTAACTTTGGATTCTTTTTCACTTGTAGAAGCAGCCTAAATAAGCATTCTCAAAAGTGTTAACAAATGCAAGCTGGCAATGAAGTAAATTCGGCCAGTTTTTCAAAAATCCAAAAAAATTTAATTAATTAATTGTCAAAACTAAATTTCTCTAATTTTAAGTCTAAATATAGAAAAGGAAAAAAAACATTGTTGTCAAAGGCTCAAAACTCGAATGAGCAGTCGAAACTCGAAGATAACGTTGGCGTGATTGAAACTTAAAGTCGAAGGTGATAAAGATGAAGACAAGATCGAAGTTTGAAGTGGTGATCGAAGTGAATATCTTGGCTTGAGAACGGCTTGGAGAACTTCGAAGCCGATGACGGTCGCTAGCCCTCATTGTCCTCGAAATCGATGGTGGCTCTCGAAATCGGCGGTGGAAGGCACACATGGTGGTCATCGTAGTTTAATAGTGCTAAAACAACTCCAATTTATTACATATTACACTCCAATTAACAAATGAAGAGAATATACCCACAAGAACACAAACGTAAGTGTAACACCCTAGTTCATTTATACCATGTTCTATTTGATTATTTTCTTTATCTTGTGGCTGTTTCTTGATTTTATTTGTTTTGGATGCAGATGGTGTATTTGGTATCTGTGGTTAGTATCCGACCCGACCCACATGCTTGAAACCCATCTTGGTTCTTGATTACGACATATCCTTACAAGTACAAAGGATCCGTGCACGTTTAGATTTGATATTACACTTATATGATACATTGCATCTGCATTTCTTTTATATAATACAAATATAATATTTCAAATACTTAGCATGGCCTGCATCATACCCCATACCCTATGATTGCATCCGTATATCTTGTTCATGTCCCGTTTAGTGAAACGGACTCGTTTGCATCGCTACGTGCATTTACGTATATCCGTTCTTAGGGGTATGCATTTTCTCTAACCGGATATCGCATTATGATTTTGGTTGATACGTATATTATCTGTATTTTCAAACTAGATTTTTAGATAGGACCCGGATATTTTTCAGAGTATTTTTGTATTAGCTATAAAACTCAAAATATATAATATAATATTCTTTATATATTATAACTGTTAATATAGAGAGAGAATAATGGAGGAAAGAGGCCATAAGAGGGAATTTCCTCCTATGGCGTCGAAAAACACACCCTTCATCGTGTTTTCCGACGATCGGAATGCATCATCTTCATCGTTATCATCTAAAATGTGGGTACACCAAATTTCATGTGATTCTACAACTTTTTCACCGTTGATTTAGCAATGTAAAAAGTTCTATTGTCGGTAAACCGTTAATTTTGAACCCACTAATACAACGGTGAAAAAGTTGTAGAATCACATGAAATTTGGTGTACCCACATCTTAGATAATAGCGATGAAGATGATACATTCCGATCGTCGGAAAACACGATGGAGGGCGTGTTTTTTCGACGCCATAGGAGAAAATTCCCTCCTATGGCGTCTTTCCTCCATTATTCTCATATATATATATATATATATATATATATATATATATATATATATATACCTCTGTCTCTCTCTCATATATATATATATATAGACACACACACACACATCATATATTTTATATTATAATTACCTAATCTTTACAATCCTACAGCCCCTCTCTCTCTCTTCACCTCTTCTTCACCCCGCGAGAACCCTAACCTACGCACCTCACTTCACTGTTGCCGCCGCCACTACCTTCATCCTCGTCTCCACGCCCTCGCCGTCATCACCTCCACCTTCATCACCACATCCACTCCTCTCTCTTCTCCCCGAGCCTGCCCCCATAACCCAAGAAACCTACGCACACATCTCCTCCACCGCCGACCTCGTCGTCGTCCCCATCACCTGACCTTACCCCGGCCTCGTCACCTTCTTCATCTCCTCTCCTCTCCCCTGCAAACCCCGACAACGACCCAAGAAACCCACTGCAACCCGAACCTGACCGCAGCCCACACCTTTCGCCGGCATCCCTCATCGCCGGAGACCTCGTCGTCACCCCTCGCCTCCTCGTCTCTAACCTCAAATCCAGAGCACTACAACCACGGTCCCTTCTTCTTCTTCTTTCCTTCACATTTCTATTCTTGCTTTCTTGGATTTTCAAGTGATCGCCGGAGTCACGCACATCGCCGACGATCCGGACGACCCAATCGTCGTTCTTATCCAGCGTGGTCACGTTTTTTAGTAGCCTGGTTCAGTTCTGTACGCACGTGGTTCGCATCGCGTCGTTTACCCGACGTTGAATGTGACGTACGCACCTCGTCGTGAGATCCGATCAGGCAAGTTTATCTTGCTACATGTTATGCTACTATATTTATATCCATATGAATAAAAATATTACATGTAGTTTAATTGTGCATCTCATGTTACAGTTTTACCGTTTTACGATACTCGTACATATCCGTACTGACAGTGCATATCTAATTACATGCAGGAACACCGTAATATCATTTCACTATTATTATGACATGTTATCTAGCTTGCATCATAAATAGTCATGGATATATATAGGTTATTACAGATAGACACATGCATCCTGACATCAGCACTATTTACCTTGATCCCGATATCGTTTACAGTTTTATATTTGGTGTCCACTTGATATATATGCACCACATGACTTGCCTTAAAACACTACTTGACTTGTTGCCTGATCTTATTACTAATACCGACAATCCTGACTTGTTGTCCTGATGGACGTAACCTGTTGTCTACATAGACAAACCTTTACCTACTTGATCCTGTGTTGGCATTAGATCCATATTATCAATACCCAACTTAAACACATAACCTTGGGGGTAAGGGGAAATCAATAATGAAACCTGACTTGTAACTCAACAGTTCGATACTTATACTGATAAGTCTTTACGGGCTAGGCCAGCCCCTGGATGATGATGCTGACATCATTCATCTGTACATGTTACCAGTTTACTGCCTAGCGGCACGTCTCGGATTCAGCCCGAGAATTTTGACCGTGGTCCCGGGCATGCACGGGATACTATTGAGTTACATCGACGATTCCATTAAAACGATTTCAAAGACTTAAGAGTAGATAACCTAGTAGCACAGTTTAGATTACGCATCGCACTTCACACACATATACATACCTCACTGTTCATATTCGTGTTATTCTTTATATTTGTTAGGAATATGTATGCCCTAGAGGCCATTATTGTTGATATAGTGGATGCTTGGACATATATATTATAACACCCGAGCCCAATGCTACTAATTTCAGTTACCGTTTGAACGTAGTGTGGCACTTATTTCATTTATCTTGCTTGATTGTTACTTATTGTAATTTTACCCCGACAATTCATTTCTGCATATAACAATTTAAGGCATCTAAAATAAAATTAAATATATTTGTCATGGCCTACTTGACACCCCTAACCCTGTTGTAGCGTCCGTGCATCGTGTTCTCGTCCCGTTCGGTGAAACGGGCGAGTTTGAACGGCTGCGCGCACGTACGTGTGTCCGTTTTGGGGGTATGCTTTTTGATTGTAAAATACTTCATTTTAAATTTTGGATCCCGCCTAAAATTTTCTTATTTCAATTTCGAATTTTTTGACCCGACCCGGGCGTAATTTGGAAATGTATTATTTTGCGCCAAATCCCAATTTCTAATATTTTTAAACCGTCGAATATTTTGTTTTAACCATATAATTTTTACTAATACTAAAATCTTTAAAATTTCCCATAACAATCTCCCAACCAATCGGATTCCCTTTTAACCCCGTGGGCCCCATCTCCCTATCTCTCTCCCCCCGTCTCTATCTCTCTCTCTTTCTCTCTCCTCTCGATCTCTCTCCTCTCTCTCTCCCCGTCTCTCGCTCTCTATCTCTCTCTCCCCCCTATCTTTCTCTCTCTCTCCTTTATATATTTCTCTTCTTCCTTTTCTTTTCCTTCAGCAACCCAAACCCTACGTAAACCCTGCCGCCATGCCCTCGCCGCTGCAGCCCCAACACCGACGACACCATCACCGGCCTCCTCTCCTTCTCGTCCTCGTCATCTCCTCACCCTCATCACCTTCTCTCCCATCTCCTTCCTTCTGAGCCTGCACACCCCGACCAGGCCTGTGCACCCCCTGCACACTGTTGCACCGCCGGATCTGTCGCCGCCAGCGGCCTCGCCTCCGTGCCCCGACCTTCGTACAACCCCATGTAAGCATTACCTATCCGTCTTCTTCCTCCTTCCTTCTTTTCGTTTCTTAACAAAAATCTTTTCTGTTGATCGCCAGGCCTTCTACAGTTCGTGCACCGGAGCTCCGTCGACGTCGTCGACCTTCACGACCCCTCTGTTGATCGATGTAAGCCTTCTCTCCACCATCCTTCCTCTCTTCTCCTTTTTCTTTTCTTCCATTACAATTCTTGAAAGAGTTGTTTGTTGTTTTTGTGTTGGCCGGAATCCGACCGTGCCGACGACGTTTCCCGACGATCCAGCGAGGTACTCTGATCTGTGTGGTTCCACTGTTCGTCGTTTGGGTTCATTCCGTAAACCGTGCGCCCGTCGCGAGTTTTCCCCGCCGGCGTTTTACGTTCCGTTTTTCCGATTCGCGACCCGTCGAGGCAAGTACCCCTTGCTACATGCTAAATAATATTTGCATACACATTGATGACACCCTAAACCTGTAGTTTTAACTTTAGTAAGATCATTTCCCATTTTCGTGTACAATATTGTTATATATCATTTTATCTTTCAAACTTGGAACCTACCTTTTGCGATTACTGTATTGAACCTAATAACCACTATTACATGTTTTAATTTCACTTTCACTAAGGACGTAGCCTATGGCACTTTGTCTATCGTTTTACTTCATTCGGACACTCGCGTACATTTAACCTGCATAAACTGTGATTTCATCCATGGAACTTATATTTATATATATATATATATATATATATATATATATATATCCATGAAGTCTTAAACTTGGTAACATGATTAAACGGCTATAATTGTCATACTGCATTCTCATAATGTTGAAATCATCTCTGTGACACAATTGATAACTGTACTGCTAATTGAATGAATCTGCCTATTGCTTAATTCATTGCTTAGATCATGTTGTTAACCATGCTTGAATGTAACTGAGTATGAGCACACCCATGATATTGTTTACATCTTGACCTGACTTGCTACATACATATTGATTGACCCGACATGGTACAGTATCCTGCTTGACTTGACCTGATGTACCATGACCTGACCCGTTACCTGATCTTGTGTCTAATGCCAATAAACCTGACATGTAGTCCTCATGGACCGTTCCTGTTGTCTTGTCTATCCAGACAAACATGTTTACCTGATCCTGTGTTGGCATTAGTTCTTGATTTCGGGATACCTGACTTGATTTACACATATAACTTGGGGGTATGAGGAAATCAAAAGTGAAACCTGACTTGTAACTCAACAGTTCACTACTTGTTCTGATCAGTTTTAGGCTAGGCCAGCCTTGGAATGATGATGCTGACATCATTCATCTGTACACATTTCTGTTTGGTGCCTAGCGGCATGTCTCGGTTTCAGCCAGAGAATCTGGGGCCGTGATCCCGGGTATGTACGGGATACTATTGAGTTACATCGATGATTCATCAATTTGGTTTCAAAGACTTTAGAATAGAAAACCTGATAGACCAGTTTAGTTTACCCACTGCACACTACCCTGCACTACTCTGATTTATATTATTGTTACCCTTGCTTTATTCATGTTTATATTCGCATTGCCTGTTACCCTGTTTATTATGTTATTACTTGATGACTTGACGCGCTGACGTCTGGGTTTTGCATGGCCCAGATTCTGTACCGCTGTCGCAGTCCGAGCAGGAGTACTTCAGCCGACAGGCTGAGCTGTGAGTGTCAGCAGTAGTTAGTTTTCTTTCCTGCATTTATTTCCTGATGTGAGCCCGTATTATGGGACATACATTCCAATTATTTTGTATTGGATCTTTCGCTTCCGCATTTTATTATTCTTGACTCATGTTATCTTGGATTATGGACATGTTTAGATAGTTTTATTTTGTTCTTGATATCTCTACAACCGTAATGTGACTGTGGATGGATACTTCCTACCCACAGGTAGCATGGTTGGCTATGTCACGTGCCCATTTTAGCGTACTCTGGGAAGCGGGGCGTGACATATATAAAGGACTTTCTTGCTTGACATGATAGTATGCTATCTGGTTACCTTTATCTTAACATGACTGGTATTTTTTATACTGTATGTCTATTACATGTTGATAAAGCCCTTAGGATGTGTATTTGACTACTAGGATTATGATGAGATCATACTAGTGGGGCCAGGGTGGTCCAAAAGTACATCCTTTAACTGTTTCTAGTCGAGAGAATATCGAGACAGGGCATCGATGTTCCAGAGTAAACTAATGTGTACGTTTCTTTTCCCTTGGAAGGCGATGGTTGATCCGACAACTATTGGTGTATGACATCAAAGATTGTACACAGGTGCTCATTAGATAATTGGTACATCGAACGAACTCGCTGAGGACTCCTAGTTGGTATTATACCTATCGTTAGATAGCAGTCCTTTGATGACACTGGTACAGGTAATCTGTAGACCCGAGATCGTCATTGAGTCTTGTGTGGCTCCCACTGTGCTTTGATTTCCTCCCTGCAACGCTCAAAGGAGACGTGCAAACAGGTGGATTTTGGGTACAGTCCCGAGTCACATGGAGGCAATAAGCGATAGAAGGGGTTTCGTCTCTCCCGGTATTGGGGGTTGATGTTGTGCTATGCTCGATTGGCTATAACTGGAAGTCTCTGGCTAGGGCTGCTACTGAGATTTACTGATAAGAGTTATCAGTAGTTTCTCGAACCGTTATAGGCCAGACATCGGCATGAGTTATCACGTTACTGGGGTCTGAAGTTTACCACCCCTAAACATGATATGCGGCATATCAGACGAAGAGACCGGACTGTACGGTAGTGTTACTGATAGGCTTCTTGGAGAGTATGGACAAGCTTGCTTGTCGATCTTCATATCGCTCAATACCCGGGTAGCCGTTACGTCCAGCTAGTACCGCTGACGACTTGTAGGTGACTGATGTGATCATCACCTACTGTTGGCGTATTGACGAGTCTTTAGAGTCCCACACAGAAGTTCCTTGGTTCAAGCGAAACGAAATATGACACATATATGATATGTGTGTGGGCCTGATTAAATACTTGTATGTGATAACGTATTGTAATCTGGCAGTTATCTGTTATCAGTTAGGTTATATGTGATATAACCAGATTATCGAATCAAGTGTTGATTTGATAATGTGATTTACAGATAAATGATATTAATCGGTCATATGTGATATAACCGGATTATTAAATCAAGTGTTGATTTAATAATGTGATATATATTATATTTGATATAGTTATATCTTAACTAATATCATTAGCTCACTAAATATTTTCTTATATGTATTAATATATATATATATGATATATATATATAAATATATATATATATGTAGCATGGCATGAATTCTATTTTGTGAAAATAGAAATGAGGTGGAAATTGGGAGCATGGTTGAAAGTATGGCATTTCCATTTTTTTATGCATCTTGACTCACTATTCAAGTATGGTTGCAATTTTATATTGCAATAATTCCATGCTTGAATGAGTGAGGGTCAAGGGTTGCCATTCACTCTCATTCATTCAACACTTGAGCTCATTCTTGAGTTGCTCACATTATTGCTCTCTTGCTCTCATCTTCTTCCTCTTCTTCATGCCACCATGGTTCAAGCTTCAACCCTCACATGTGATGTGAATCATGAAGCTTGAACACATATTAGTGAGCCTCAAAACCCCTACTTCGCCATCCTACACTTGACCAGCGATCAAGTATAGCGTGTTTCATACACTGAAAGAGTTTAGCGTAAAGATAGCTTGAGTTGGAGGGACTTCGCGTGGATTATCTTCGGCACGAAGGTCATCGGAAGAAGCTCGTCCAAACCCTCAAGTGGAGCCTAGTGAAGTCGCATGACTACTACATGGAGCATGTGAAGTGAAGGACTCGATCTACGAGGGTATAGCCATCTTCACTTCTAGTTTTTCTTGATATCAAACCTAAAACCCTAATAATCTTGTTAAAGATCTTGTTTAGTCTAGCTTAGCATCTAAAAAATTTAAATTTGGCATGGTTGATGCTTGTAAAACCTCATGCAAGGGTAGACTTTCATGGAATCAGAGCCAAAACTAGAATATTAGACGATGTTAATAGAAACACAAAACCGAAACAACTCCGAAATTGTAACTCGAAACCCCAAGTTTCTGTCGATTTTGAAATGATCTCAGAAATTTTTTTAAACAACTGCAGAATGTTGTATGTGATACAACTAGAACACTGGAAAAATTCGACGCCAAACCACCACAATTGACCCGGCGAGAACCCCAAAATTCTCGATCTCGCCAGCCCCTTCTTCGTATTTTTGGCTCGAAATTTTTTGGTGTTCTGTGGGCTTGGTTTTGGGGTTTCAGGTAATGTTTGATTAGTCCAAAATTGCATGTGATGTTAATTTGGTTAAAGGGCTAATACGGAGTGTTTCGTAGTTGTGTTTTAACATTGTTTCGGGTTTAAATTTGATATGGATGAAGTAGTTATGATCCACATTTAATTAGTTTTGTGAAAACTAGTTAGTGATTATAAATCTAGCGTTTTAGTCTCGGTAGATCGATCGCCACGAAATTTCGATTCGGATCGAAACTCCGTCGCAATCGTGTATCGTATGCGAATACTCGCCGAATAACTGTACTAGGTAGCCACACTCCATTGCCCCAACCAAGTGACTATAGGAGAACCCCGTTGCCAATAGCACCCACTTGGGTGCGGCCATCTACTATAGTTTCCGACACGTATTCGATTGGGTAGTCGAGAATCTTGTTGAATTACTCGACTAAATTATTGAAAAGAGTTTTTGATAGGAGACTAAAATGGGGGGTTTATAGGTTAGGCATGAAATTCGGAAAATGAGATATTACGGGTTTATGATGTCTAAGGAAATGCGGATTCTAATTATTGTAGTTTTTCATTTCTTTTCTATGACCGTAAGTGTAATATGTGGGGTATCACAAATCTCGTTGCTATATGTCAACGGAATTCGGGATACGCGTATTTACTTACGTTGATGATATGTGATATTATGTGTCGCTGATATATTTTATTAGATCGTCGTGATTGAATAGCCGGGGGATTTATGTGAGATGAGAGTTTTTCATTTTCATTCACGTAAAATCTGTATGTAATATTCTTTTATTGGGACACTTCCGGGTTGAGGATGATGTCACCATTGATGTATATTATTTACTTTTCCGCATTAGGATAGACCTAAGGAGGGGAGCACAAGTAACCGGGTTCTAGAGTCCAGTGGGAAACCATCTCAAGGAGTTGAGACCGGAACTCGTAACTCTAGAATTGGTAGGGTTACTTGCCGCTCTCGTAGGGGCCTAGGGATGTGGGTTTGGCTATTCATCACGGCCGTAGAATCCGTGTTTTACATTACTGGCTGAATTAAAACACGGACATCGTAGTATATCCAATATTTCATATTGTTGCTTCTGCTGCTTGGTTCTGTAATGTGATCATATAACTGCGTGAGATGAATGTTATATTATATATATGATAATAAACGTTGCTTATGTTTTGCACCCGCACTAGTCCAGCCCCCGCTCTGCCAGTAGTTAAGTAACCTAACGGTGCATGAAAGGGCCCAATAGCGAATGCGGATGGTATAAACGTACGTTTTATTTTCGTTTCATTTTTCTGTGATGTTTAGGAAATATTAAATGATAGGACTTCATTAATGAGATTAATGAAAAGAAAGAAACCTAAAGATGTTGTAGAATCAAATTTTCAAACAGGGTAGCTCTAGGAAAGAGCCGAGATCCCTTCACCGGGAGTGACCTCTTTAGCTAAAGCTAGAAAAGCCTCAAAAACACTCCTTTTCAAAAATCATTAGTTCTACAACGATATCAAGTTCATTACGCTTATGGTTTTCTTAAAAACCTGCGTATCCCTCCGTCATTTCAGATAAGCACTATTTTAGTATTCGTGCTACGGTTGTTTGGCCTGCGTCAAGGCGTAGTATGCGGTAGCTAAATTAATGCTTATCTGCAGAATGTGATGCGATTGGATTAGGGCAGTCGTACGACGTTGTTTGGCCTGCGTCAAGGGTCGTACGGGTGGGTTTAATTCAATCAAGAAATGAACGGGTTGAACTTGACTAGCGCCCTATGGGTTGTTTGGCCTGCGTCAAGGTCATAGGACGCTGGGAGTAAAAACAATATCGGGAATTTCAAGTGTTGAAATTTGCAATGAGATTGCATACCTTCTATATGATAGTTGGATCCCGATACCGACTGCGAGTAAGAGTTACTCCTGGGATTGTTTTGCAATTTACAATTAGCTAATCTAGTAGGTGTCTAAAAAGGTGTCAACGGGGTTATGCCTCTAGAGAAACGAGGTTTATTTTAATTAGGTCCGTGCGAAAGCACGGGAAACCTCCCTCGGAGTGTCGATACCTGCCTGGCCGAACGATTGGCGAACCTGTAGGGTGTAATTAATCCCGGCTAATCTTACCTTTTAGGGTTTGAAGGAAGATTTGATAAAAACAGTGGGAGCCATCCAGATTAGATAAAAACCAATCTAATCTTGCAAAGAGCGCACGTAAAGTGATTACCCTTCTCTCTCTCCTGGTAGAGACCAATGAAATGTCTTAATCAAGATAATAATATGGATGTATTGACCGAATCTACTTATTATACTGGGCTAGGTTCCGCTTTATCTTATGATTGTCATAAGTCTGAACAAGGAATAGGGGAATATTCGGATTCTCACGCCACCCATACGAAGAAAAAGCATGTTGATGCATTGTCTTCGAGTGTGTTCGTAACCGAGAACTGTTTCTCAGTTTGCTCTACGTCCTGGGTATTTGATACCGGATCAGGATCCCACGTATGTAATTTGTTACATGGGCTGAAGAGAGGTAGAGAACTGGAAATGGGTAATATATCTCTAATAGTAGGGAATGGTGCAATTGTTGCAGCCAAGGTAGTTGGCAAATATAACCTTGTATTAAAAAGTAATGCGTTGATTCTGAGCGACGGTTGTTCCGTACCTAAATATTGTGAATATTTTTCTAGATCAAATGTTAATTGGGTAAGGTACGTTGTATAACAGTATACACGTTCTGAATCAAACCACGGTTCTAAGTATACAACACACACAAGAGGAACGGTTTAGAAATGAACGAAGTCTTCTTATGGCATTGTAGACTAGGTCATGTCGATGAGACAAGACTAGCTAAAGTTCCATAAGGATGCATATTTGAATCCGTTCGAATTTACATCTTATGAAACTTGCCAATCATGTCTCAAAGGCTTGGTGACCAAATCTCCGTTTACTGGAAATGAAGAAAGAGCTACTGAACTCTTGGACAAATACAAAATGATATATGCGGTCCTATGTCTACACATGCCAGGAATGGTTCCGCGTACTTTATTACATTCACAGAAGTTCTCTCAAGATACGAACATGTGTTCTTGTTGAAACACCAAATCTGAATCTTTTGAGAATTTCAAGGAATATAAGTACGAAATTGAGAACCATATGGTTAAAGGTATTCAAATCCTTCGATATGATCGGGGAGTTGAATACTTGAGCACAGAATTCCAGGATTATTTAAAAGAGAATGTGATTCTCTCTCAGCTTACTCCTCCGTATACACCATAGCACAAGGGTATATCGGGGTGGAGGAATCGTGCCCTATTAGATATGGTGCGCTCTATGATGAGTACTGCTGAGTTACCTATTTCCTTTTGGGGATATGCACTTGAGACAGCTGCATACCTATTGAGTAGAGTTCCGACCAAATCCGTTGCCTACCACTCCATATGAGATATGGAATGAGAAGAGACCATCCCTTAAACGAGTTAAGATATGGGGTTGTCCGGCCTATGTTGAAAAGCAAAATCCGGACAAGCTTGAGGCAAGATCAGTTCTGTGCAAGTTTCTAGGATATCCCAAACATTCGCGAGGGTATATCTTCTACCACACCGAGGAACAAAATGTGTTTTGTTTCTCGACATGCCACCTTTTTAGAAAGGGAATTTCTTGTGGAAGAAATTAGTGGCAATAAGGTAGAACTGGAAGAAATTCCAGCAACGCAAACTATAACGGACGATTTGGTGGAACCGGAGGATTCAATAGTCCCCAAGGAACCGCAGCCACTCCGCAGATCTAGTAGGGTTCCTCATCCACCAAAGAGATACTACGGTTTTCTCATAGACGGTGGGAGCGAGGATTGCATCATGGAGATGATGACCCAACTAGTTTCGAGCAGGCCATCACGAGTGGGGACTCTGTGAAATGGCTGGATGCTATGCGATCTGAGATGGAATCCATATACACCAGCAAAGTGTTGACTTTGCATGTTGCTCGTGAAGGGGTAAAACCCATCGGAAATAAGATCTTTGAGAAAGATAATTTGGTGTAGATGAAAAAGTTGAGACTTTCAAAGCTAGACTTGTAGCAAAAGGTTTTCGTCTACGACCTGGTGTCGACTATGATGAAACATTTTCTCCTGTCGCTATGCTTAAGTCCATCAGGATCCTACTTGTCATTGTTGCATACCATAACTACGAAATCCGGCAGATTGCACGTCATAACCACTTTTCTAAATGGTGATTTAGAAGAGAGCGTGTATATGACACTGCCAGAGGACTTCGTAGACAGTGGGAGCAGCGGAAGTGTGTGCAAGCTGCTTGAATCCATTTACGGATTAAAACAGGCATCGCGGAGATAGAACGTCTGTTTTGATGAAGCTGTCAAAGAGTTTGATTTCATCAAAAAGGTAGATGAACTATGTATATATAAGAAGGTTGTAGAGAGTAAGATTGTCTTCCTCGTATTGTACGTGGATGACATACTCTTGATAGGAAACAATGTTCTTATGCTACACTCGGTCAAGCTCCTCTTATCACACAAGTTCTCCATGAAAGATCTAATTGATGCCTCCTACTTCCTGGGAATATAGATCTATGGAGATAGATCTAAACGGATGTTGGGATTATCCCAATCCAGATACATAGACGCCATGTTAAAGGGGTTTAGTATGGAAGATTCTAAGCGTGGTAATGTACCCGCTTGTTTAAGAATCACTCTCTCCAAAGAGATGTCTCCCAAGACTGATTTGGAGAAGGCTCGCATACAAGGGATACTCGATGCTTCGGCAGTCGGGCTTATCATGTATGCGATATTATGTACCAGACCAGATGTAGATTACTCACTAGGTGTAGTGAGTAGGTATCAATCAGATCTTGGGGAAAACCACTGGACAGCTGTGAAGAACATTTTTAAGTGCTTGAAAAGGACTAAAGAGATGTTCTTGGTGTATGGTAACGGTGAACTCCAGATGGAGTCCTTTACCGATTCGAGCTTCCAGAGTAATAAGAACAAACTAAAAGTCAGTCTCGGGTTTTGTCTTCACACTCAGTGGAGGGACGGTATGTTGGAAGGGTTCCAAGCTATATACCGTAGCAGACTCGTTCATAGAGGCTAATTACATCGCTACCAACGATGCTGCCAAAGAGGTTGTCTGGATGAATAAGTTCATAGGATGAACTTGGTTCCAACCATTGAGCATCCAATACCTGTGTATTGTGATGATAATGGAGCTGTGGCTTTGGCCTAGGAACCCCGGTCCCGTCAGCGATCCAGACATATTCTTAGATGGTATGACCTAATCAGGGAGATGATTGATCTCCGGGAGATCGAGGTCAGGAGAGTTGACACAGAGGATAACACAGCGGATCCACTCACCGAGACCCTCCCCCAGATGATATTCGATAGACTTTTGGGACGTTGGGTATGAGATACTGCAACAACTGGCCTTAGTGCAAGTGGAAGAATATGTATGCCCTAGAGGCTGTTATTGTTGATATAGTGGATGCTTGGACATATATATAGAGGACTTTCTTACTCGACATGATAGTATGATATCTGGTTACCTTTATCTTAACATGTAGACTGGTATTTTATATATTGTCTGTCTCTTACATGTTGATAAAGCCCTTAGGATGTGTACTTGACTACCGGGATTATGATGAGATCATACTAGTGGGGCCAGAGTGGTCCAAAAGTACATCATTTAACTGTTCCTTGTCGAGGGAATATCAAGACAGAGCATCGATGTTCCAGAGTAGACTAGTGTGTATGTTTCTTGTCCCTTGGAGGGCGATGGTTGATCCCACAACCATTAGTGTATGACATCAAAGATTGTACACAGGTGCTCATTAGAGAATGGGTACACCGAACGGACTCGCCGAGGACTCCTAGTTGGTATTATACCTATCGTCAGATAGCAGTCTTCTGGTGACACTGGTACAGGTAGTCTGTAGACCCGAGATCGTCATTGAGTCTTGTGTGGCTCCCACTGTGCTTTGATTTCCTCCCTACCACGCTCAAAGGAGACATGCAAACAGGTGGATTTTAGGTACAGTCCCGAGTCGCATGAAGGCAATGAGCGATAGAAGGGATTTCGTCTCTCCCGGTATTGGGGGTTGATGTTGCGCTATGCTCGATTGGCTATAAGTGGAAGTCCCTGGCTAAGGCTGCTGCTAAGATTTACTGATAAGAGTTATCAGTAGTTTCTCGAACCGTTATAAGCCAGACATCGGCATGACTTATCACATTACTGGGGTCTGACGTTTACCACCCCTAGACATGATATGCGACATATCAGACGAAGAGACAGTGTTACTGATAGGCTTCATGGAAAGTATGGACAAGCTTGCTTGTCGATCTTCATATCGCTCAATACCCGGGTAGCCGTTACGTCCAGCTAGTACCGCTGACGGCTTGTAGGTGACTGATGTGATCATCACCTACTGCTGGCGTATTGACGAGTTTTTTGAGTCCCACACAGAAATTCCCTGGTTCAAGCAAAACGAAGTAGGACACATATGTGATATGTGTGTGAGCCAGATTAAATACGTGTATGTGATACCGTATTGTAATCTGGCAGTTATCTGTTTTCAGTTAAGTTATATGTGATATAACCAGATTATCGAATCAAGTGTTGATTCGATAATGTGATATACAGATAAATGATATTAGTCGGTCATATGTGATAAAACCGGATTATTAAATCAAGCGTTGATTTAATAATGTGATATATATTATATTTGATATAATTATCTCTTAACTAATATCATTAGCTCACTAAATATTTTCTTATATGTATTAACATATATATGATATATATATATATATATGTAGCATGGCATGAATTCTATTTTGTGAAAATAGAAATGAGGTGGAAATTGGGAGCATGGTTGAAAGTATGGCATTTCCATTTGTTTATGCATCTTGACTCACTATTCAAGCATGATTGTAATTTTATATTGCAATAATTCCATGCTTGAATGAGTGAGGGTCAAGAATTGCCATTCACACTCATTCATTCAACACTAGAGCTCATTCTTGTGTTGCTCTCTTGCTCTCATCTTCTTCCTCTCCTTCATGCCACCAGGGTTTAAGCTTCAACCCTCACATGTGATGTGAATCATGAAGCTTGAACACATATTAGTGAGCCTCAAAACCCCTACTTCACCATCCTACACTTGACTGGCGATCAAGTGTAGCGTGTTTCCTATACTAAAAGAGTTTAGCGTATTGATAGATTGAGTTGGAGGGACTTCGCGTGGATCATTTTCGGCACGAAGGTCATCGTAGGTAGCTCGTCCAAACCCTCAAGTGGAGCTTAGTGGAGTCGTGGGACTACTACATGGAGCATGTGAAGTGAAGGACTCGATCTACGAGGGTATAGCCATCTTCACTTCTAGTTTTTCTTGATATCAAACCTAAAATCCTAATAATCTAGTTAAAAATCTTGTTTAGTCTAGCTTAGCATCTAAAAAATTTAAATTTGGCATGGTTAATGCTTGTAAAACCTCATGGTGGTGCTAGGATAGACTTTCAATATTCATGCTTATCTATATCGTTGCATCCTGGTTTTTACTATTGTTTGAAATTATGACGCACTGACGTCTGGGTTTTAATGTCGGGACCCGGTTCTTGCTCACGGAACAAAGTGCCACGCCAAGTGTCATGCCAAGAGGGCGGGGGCCACCTCTTGAATCCGTGGGACCCACTGTAGAACAATGGGGAATAATACATTTCGAAAGAAGGCAGATCCGGAACTATAAATGAAATGATACTACTTGTAGGGTGAGATGGGAATACGCGCGCGCTTGTCAGGCGTACTACAGATTCCCCCTGCCTACGGTAGGCAAGGGTTTATTGATTGTGGGAATCCGAATCTCCAGCAACCGCGGACTAAACTGCCGTTAATTACCCATCGCCTTTGGAGCAAGGGAACCTCCGATTAACGGGTTAAACTGGTCATGCGAACTCAATGTGCAGTGTTGTGTTTTGAAGGGGTTTTGGATATATCGGGAGCCACGCAGAGTTTTTACGGGGGTCCCGCTACCCGGATAGCGGGCTGGGGGTCAAAGGGGCTAGCAGCCCCCTTGCGGGGTGCAGGACAGTGCCCCGGCCCAAAAAATTTTTAGAGGGACGGTGTTGTGGAGTGTGTGGGTATCTATATATATACATGTATATATATATAAAAAAAAGCGCCCAAAGGACGCGTGGGGCCAGGCCTCACGTGCCTAGCGCGCGAGCGCTGTGCGCTCAAGCGCTAGTGCACCACGCATCCAACACGTGGACGCTGGGAGCTTGAGCGTTGTGCTTGGGCGCTGTGCACGGCGTTGGGCGCACTACGTGGGCGCTAGCGCACAGGGCACTGGGCGCACCACGTGCTCGGCACGTGGGCGCAAGCGCTCGGGGCGCTGGGCGCACCACGTGCGCAAGCGCACTGGGTGCTGGGCGCGCCACATGCTCGGCACGTGGGCGCAAGCGCTCTGGGCACTGAGCATCAAACAGAAAGGGGACTTTGGTCCTTGCACTGGGAGCTGTGCTCCCGATTTGTGGAGTTGAACTCCTAAAAAGTTTAGAAATGATCAAGTTTCTCCCTTTGGTTCTGGATCTTCCCAAGATGGGATTTTTGGAGATGGGTCTCTTCCTTCCTCCTCTGTTGGCTGGGTCTTGAAGAACAAGAAGTATGAGATTTTAAAAATCTCTTATTTTTAAGATCTGATGGGAGATCTAAGTTCCCCTTTGTGGGTTTTGTGGTGAAAAACTATTTAGTTTTATAAAAGGAAGAGTAAAACTCTTGATTTAATTCAAAAGAAAGAAGAAGGTTTTGGAACCTTGAGGAAGTAGAAAGAGGCACAAACCCTAGATTTTTGAGGGAATGAAAAGGTCTATCTTTTATTCATCATTATGTTGCCTTATATAGGCTTACATATTTACATATAGCCCATTGGGCTTTACAAAATGGTATTTTGCTCATCTCATGACTCATGTGCCATTTCTTTTTGCACATAAGTCATGGGCTTACAAAAATTTGGCTTTATGCCCATTTTGTTTACATTAATGCATAAAAAATTATATAAAAATTATTTATTACATGATTTCATTTTGGCATGGGGGAAGGCCGGCCGCTTCATGTTCGGACTCGACCTGAGCATGGGCCCACTTGGCTTGGGGTTGACATTGACTTGGTCAACCGGGGTGCAATTTTCGACTTCAACAAAGTGCCCCCATCAATAAATGCACACCACATATGTGAGTCGTGTGCATGAAATTGATGGATTTTCTTTCACGTGGAGGCGACTTGCTTTGGTTCCCACTTTTTGGGATGCACTGCCGTTTTTACGACATGGACGGTCGACGTTTGCGTCTTCGAGGCGGAGTGTCCGTAGTAGACGTTTCCCTGGCTCGGAGCGTTTTGGTTCCCGCTTTGTAGGAAGCATGCACTGCCCTTTTTGCGACATAGACGGTCGACGCTCTGATCCGAAGCGATTTGGTTCCCGATTTGTGGGAAGCCTGCACTGCCCTTTTTGCGACATGGACGGTCGACGCTTGACGCGTCTCCGAAACGGAGTGCCTGTGGTAGACTTTTCCCTGGCCCGGAGTGTTTTGGTTCCCGCTTTGTAGGAAGCCTGCACTGCCCTTTTTGCAACATGGACGGTCGACGTTCTGATCCGGAGCGATGTCGAGACTCTATTTGACTTTCTCTGCTTCTTGCAGTGTCAGGGGTGATCTTGATTTGCTCCGCCTCTTGCGATGTCGAGATTGGATTCTGACTTGCTCCGCTTTCTGTGGTGTCGGGGTTGATGTTGACTTGTTGATTGTGATTTGGGTTGACATCAGTATTGCTATATTGGAATATGGTACCAGGAGTGAATCATCATCTGTCTTTGAGAGGATTTTGGGATTGTTTCGGCATCTACATTGCTGCACTGGAACAATGCCAGGACGAACTCATCATTTGCCCCGGGAGGATTTGGGAATTGGTAACTTAGGAGACAGGTTTAGATCTCTATCCTCTAAAGCTTTTCAATTTCATGAGCCGTAAGGGTCCCATAAAAGCATTTTCTCCCTATGAGTCAAAAGGATCTCGCAGGTGTATTTTCTCCTTAGAAGTCGTGGGGACTCCTAAGGGCGTTGTTCCTTTGTGAGTCGTAAGGATCTCACGCGGGAATTTTCTCCTCACAAAGTCGAGAGGACTTTGCGAGTGCATTTCACCCTTTTTTTACGAGTTTTCGCCCTTTCGGGTTGTCACAAACTCGCCAGCAGTCCCGCTGTTTTTACTCACGAAGCCCTTTTGGGTTTTCATTCGTGCCCATTTTTCTTGTGGACATACCATTTTTTTTATTTTATTTTATTTTACGCCCGTGGATTGTATACGGTTTTGCAGGATGTATGATCCAGACCGTAGGGCCGGAAAAATTTCGGGACTTTATTGGCGTCTGCATCGCTGCACTGGAATATGGTACCCGGAGCGACTCCTCATTCGCCGTTGGGGTATGGGATTTGGAATTTGGTTGGCGTCTGCATCGCTGTACCGGAATATGGTACCAGGAGCGACTCATCATTCACCACTTAGGGATTTGGATTTTCAATTTGGTTGGCGTCTGCATCGCTGC
The DNA here is from genome assembly GCA_030015575.1 of Agapanthus africanus. Classification (NCBI taxonomy): domain Eukaryota; kingdom Viridiplantae; phylum Streptophyta; class Magnoliopsida; order Asparagales; family Amaryllidaceae; genus Agapanthus; species Agapanthus africanus. The sequence continues at coordinate 233,551,960 of JASDDO010000012.1, forward strand.
ACTGGAATATGGTACCAGGAGCGACTCTGTTAGTGTTTATGCCCTAGAAGGCCATTACTGTATCATACTAGCTTGTATATTACTTAATGGAAGCTTGGGATATTCACATGTATATAACAGTCTTGCTAAACATGGTAGTATGCTACTTGGTTTTTTCTATCTTAATATGTGAGTATACGTATTGATAGAGCTCTTAGGATCTTGCTTGTCTACCAGCGTTGTGATGGCAGTCGCACTAGTGGGGGCTGGGTAGTCTACAAGCACATCCTTATTCAGGTCCCTGGTCGTTGGATTATCGAGACAGAGCATCGATACTCCGGAGTAGACTAGTGTGTACGCTTCTCATCCCAGTTGGGGAGATGGTCTGTCCCACAGCCGTCAGTACGTGGTACTGGAGATAGTATACAGGTGCTCGTTAGGTTACGGGTACACCGGACAGGACTCACAGGGAACTGTTGGTTGGTTTGATACCAGTCGTCAGTGAACAGTTCCCAGGTGACATGAGTACAGCATAGTCCGCAGACTTGACACTGCTACTTCGCCTCGAGTGTGTCCCACTGTTCTTAGATTGCTACCCTACCACGGCTCAAAGGAGTCGTGCAAACAGGTAGCAGTTGGGTGCAGTCCCGAGCACTTGGAGGCAGTGGCGGTTAGACAGGATCCGTCCCTCCCGGTATTGGGAGTAGATATCGTGCTGTGTCAGAGAGCCATTACGCAAAGTCCCTGGCCAGGGCAAGCGAGATTTGCTGGTAGGTTCCAGTAGCTTCTCAGGGTGTAATGGGCTTCACTCCGACACGACTTATACCGCTATTAGGGGACTGACGCTTGCCGCCCCCTAGGCCCGATATGCGATAGTCTTGGACGAACGGACCGGACTGTATGGAGATTGTCACATCAGACTCAGTAGGAGTTCGGATGGGTTTACTCATCGGCCTTCTTATCGACAACTACCTGGGGACCGTTACGTACAGCTAGTGCCGCTTGCGGTCTGTGGTTAAACCCACTGCCAGCGTAGTAGTCGAGTCTCTAGAGTCCCACATAGAGAGTTTCCTACTCCAGGCGAAACGATATAGAGGTTGCATGGTTTTGCGACAAAGGGTTCGGACGCATACGTGCGTTTACGCGCGTACGACTTTCGGACAGATTTTATCAGTCGGCTTTGGTTTAAGCCAGTTACTGGTATCCGGTTATTGGATTTTTACAGTCTAAAGTTTTTCCGTATTTTTACGGATCGGGAGGGCGTTCTCGTAATTACTCGAGAAGCTTCTAGAAGATGTGACTAAGGAGGTTTGTTTTGGAAAGAGAGTGAGTCATAGTGGTGATTCATTCACTTCATTAATGCACATTTATTGCTTAATGACTCATGTTAATGAATCATCACAAGATATTTTGTGAAGCATGCTTATTCATTTCCTTTATTGATTTATTGAAAATAAGAATGCTTCATAATATTATGATACACTCTCTCTCTTCTCTCATTATCATATCACACATTCTCTCTCCTCAAGCTCTCATCTTCTAACCCTAATCCTTAATCCTCATGTGTTGAGATCAAAGGATTAGTTAGACTAAACAATCCATAACCTTCACTCTTTATCATTCTATCATCTTTGATTAGCAATCAAAGTTGATTAGTTACCTCAAGTTAGAGGTTTAGCTTGGAGTTTTGCTCTCGGGTGGATCGTCTACTACCTAGAGAAGGCCGAGGAGAACAAAGGAGGACGTAAAGGAGAAGGACCGGTTCATTAGGTATAATCCCTAATCTCTTATGAAAAGAAACTCATAGGATACGGTTATTTAGAGTTTAGCTTCGATTCAAGCGGTTAGTCGATGTTCGTTGTTTAAACTTGATAAGTTTTTGTAAATTCCGCCTCCCCATAAGTACTGGGGTGTACTACATCGACTTACAGTGGTATCAGAGCCTCGCTAAACACTAAATAACTTAATCGCAAATTTGTACGAATTTCGAACGAAAAAACGAACCCGGAAAACCCTAATTCTGTTCTGTTTCTGTCGAACTTAAAATAAAGTCCTAAAATTTTTCTGGTGTGTTCAGAGAACTAGAAAGGGGTCCAGGAGAACACCCAAGAAATTCGAGCCCATGAATCGGCAACTCGGCCGCGGAAGCGCGGCGGATCGGTGGGATCCGCCGCGCTTCCGCGGCGCTTTGGCCGAGTCATGGACTCGTCTTTCTTGTGTGGGTCCCCTGTGACATTTGGGGTTTTCTGGAATATTTAATTATTGCTCAGGTTACTGTTTAACAGAGCAGATTTTGGAGCAATATTGAAGTTGTTTATTCGATCGAATTGTACAGTATTTGCGTATTGGATTTTATCTGTGATTGTTTGATGTGTTCGTAAACCTCCCCCAACTGCTAGTATGTCGGTTGGCAGGGGGTTGCACATTTCTGAAATGGTTATATCTGTTTGTGCATATAAACTGTATTGGACTGTTGTGGTGTATAGCCGGGGTTCGCAATGGGTTTTCGTTTAATTCATTTGTTGTAAATGTAATTTGTTGTAATATTATTTTCGCGGGGCACTTCCAGGTTGCGGTCGTAGCCACCGTTGTATTATTTCATTTTACTGTTTTTTGCTCCTAGGACTGACCCAAGGTGGGGTACACAGACTGCCGGGTGGGTAGTTTGCCGTACCCGTAGGGGTCGAGGGTGGGGTAAACGGCTATTCATCACAACTGTGTAATCTGTCTTTTCTTACAGGCTCAAAAGAAATACAGATTGCTTGCAAATCCAATATTGTTTATCTGTGTTCTGGAATGAATATCATTGCGTCAGACGAATGTAAAATATCTATATTATGATAGCTATTTAGACGTCACTTATGTTTTACACCCGCGCTAGCCCAGCCCCCGCTCTGTCGTTAGTTAAGTAACCTAACGGGTGATGACGGGACCCCGTGGCGAATGCGGATGGCATAAGAGGACGTTATATTTTCGTTGTTTTCTGCAATGATAGGTTAATGATGGGACGCATTATCTGTAATGCAAAGTAAAACAAACCAAAGTTTAAATCGTTGGAACAATTTAAAAGAAACCACTCGGTTATTTTTAAAACAGATAATTTTAAATGCGGAGATTTAACCACTCCTTTTAAAAGCTATCAGGTTCCTTCGGTTATATCAAGTTCACTACGTTCACGGTTTCGCCAAAACCAGTCGTAGCCCTCCGTCATTTCTTATGAATGATCAGTAGTATTCAAGCTATGTTTGATTGGCCCTTAGTCAAGACATAGTGATTGGTAGCTGCTGGGGTATTCATTTGTTGCATAGATAGATGAGTTGGTTTGGGACAGTCGTATTACTTTGTTGGCCCTTAGTCAAGAGTATACGGATGGGTTCAAATCAACAGGATAATGATGGGCAGAACTTGACATGTGACTTATGATTTGTTGACCCTTAGTCAAGGTCATAAGAGCATGGGGCAAAAACTTATATCGGGAATTTCTAAAGAAACTGAAATTTGCAAAGAGATGCATACCATTTGGAGTTTGATGAATGTTGGTAGGATTCCTTCAACATTATCATACGATGATATTTGGATCCCGATCCTACTGTGAGTATATGCTACTTATCAGGATATTCGTCGCTTAACGATCAATGCTATAAACCTAGTAGGTGTCCAGAAAAGTGTCAGCGGGGTTACGCCCCCAGAGAAAAGAGGTTCTTTAATTAAGGAACTTCGCGAAAGCGTTGGAAAACCTCCCTCGAAGTATCGACACCGGCCTGGCTGAACGGTTAAGCAAGTATTGTACGGTGAGAATAGTCTTGGCTAATTCTTCTTTTATGGTTTGAGGAAGGATTTGAGAAACAGTGGGAGCCATCCAGTTTAGATAAACTAAAAACCACTCTAAACTTGCAAGAGCATCATGCTAAAGAGTTTTCTTCTCTCTCTCCTAATTGCAGCGACCCTGAAAATGACTGGACTTAAGTTACTTTTAGAGAAAAATATACTGACGGGGCCAAACTATAAAGATTGGCTGCGGAATGTCAAGATGGCTTTGACCTATGACAAACTGGGGTATGTCCTCACCGCTACAGCACCTGCTGTCCTTGGTCCCAAATCCAGCAATGCGGATAAGGAAATCCGCAAAACCTGGGATTTAGATTGCGCGAGAGCCAAGTGCATCGTGCTTGCCTCGATGAACAATGAACATCAGAGGAGGCACGAGGATATGTCCCTAGATGGCATATTTCTCCATACAAAGGAACTTTATGGAGAGCAATCTCGTATAGCAAGATACGAGACCTCAAAGAAATTATTTCGAGCGAGGTTGGCTGTCGGGTCATCGGTAGGTGAACATGTCCTACAGATGATCGGCTATATTGAAGAGCTCGCGGACCTTGGGACGACTTTGGATAATGAGCTCTATACAGACCTTGTTCTCCAGTCCCTTCCTCCCACCTACGCCCAGTTTATCCTCAACTTCAATCTTCAAGGAAAAGAAGTTGAACTTGCGGAACTCCTGAACATGTTAAGGAGTGCAGAGGGCACCTTGCAGAAGGCAAGGGAAACACCCGCTATGTTTGTTGGCGGTTCATCTTCTTCAGGGTCCAAGGCTAGGGCCAAAGGAAGGAAGAAGAAGGCCGCACCCAGACCTAGAGGAGGTGTTAGTAAGGTGGGAAAGAAGGGAAAGAAAAAGTTTACAGCACCGGTAGTTGGCCTGGATGAGTGCTTCCATTGTCACAGGAAAGGGCACTGGAAGAAGGATTGCAAGGCGTGGAACGCCAAGAACCAGGAACCGAAGCAAGCTGTGGCTTCGACTTCAGGTGTGTTTGTAATTGAGAATTGTCTGTCAATCAACTCTACTTCCTGGGTATTGGATACCGGATCAGGATCTCATATTTGCAATTCATTGCAGGCACTGAGAAACCGTAGAGTGCTGCAGGAAGGTGATATGATCCTCAGGGTTGCTAACGGAGCTAGCGTGGGAGCTGCGTCCGTCGGGGATTATCACCTAGGATTGACGAGTGGACACATTTTGGTTTTACATAACTGTTATTTTGTACCCAGCTTAACGTGTAATATCATATCAGTTTCCTTGTTATCAAATAAAGGTTATGATTTCACGTTTGTAAGAGATGTTGTCAACATCCACCTTAATCATGGTTTGATTGGGTCCGGTACTCTAAATAACGGCATATATGTGTTAAACCAACTCCAAATTTTCAATGTCCAGAACACACTAAAAAGAAAGTCTCCAGATTTAAATAAAGCTTTCTTATGGCATTGTAGACTGGGTCACATCAATGAGAGAAGGTTGACTAAGTTGCATAGAGAAGGATATTTGGACACGTTCGAATATCAAACTTATGACACTTGTCAATCTTGTCTCAAAGGAAAGATGACAAAGACTCCATTCACTGGACAAGGAGTAAGAGCGAGCGAGCTCTTAGGACTCATACACAGTGATGTATGCGGTCCAATGTCTACACATGCGAGAGGTGGTTATTCCTACTTCATTACTTTTACAGATGATTTCTCTAGGTATGGATATGTTTTCTTAATGAAGCATAAATCAGAGGCCTTTGAGAAATTCCTGGAATTTAAGAGTGAAGCGGAAAACCAAACTGGCAAAAGTATTAAAACACTAAGATCTGATCGAGGTGGAGAATACTTAAGTGCCGAGTTCCTAGGTTACCTAAAAGAGAAAGGAATTCTCTCTCAGCTTACTCCTCCATACACTCCACAGCACAACGGTGTATCGGAGAGACGAAATCGAACCCTATTGGATATGGTACGATCCATGATGAGTAATGCTGAGTTACCGCGATCTTTCTGGGGTTATGCGCTAGAATCAGCGGCATATCTTTTGAACCAGGTTCCAACCAAGACTGTGCCTACCACACCATATCAGATGTGGAGTGGGAAGAAACCCTGTCTAAAACATTTTAGGACATGGGGGTGTCCAGCTTTTGTAAAAAAGCAGCATGTGGACAAGCTCGAGGCACGCTCAGTACTGTGTAAGCTTGTGGGATATCCAAAGAACTCCAAAGGATATTATTTCTATTACGCAGAGGAACAAAAGGTTTTTGTTTCTCGTCATGCCCACTTCTTAGAAACTGAATTTTTAGAAAATCAGAAGAGTGGGAGCGAAATAGAACTGGAAGAAATTCCAGAACCACAAACTGCTACTGAAAGTTTGGTAGAACCAGAGGTTCAAGAAGAACAGAACATTCCCGCACCCCTCCGCAGGAGTAGTAGGCCGTCTCGTCCGCCTGAGAGATACTACGGTTTTCTCATAGACGGGGATAGAGAGGATTGCATCATAGATGATGATGAACCTACTGACTTCCAGCAGGCCATCCAGAGCGGCGACTCGGTACGATGGCTAGATGCAATGCGGACCGAGATGGAGTCCATGTACACCAACAAAGTATGGACTTTGGACTTTGCTCCAGATGGGGTAAAACCCATAGGATGCAAATGGATCTTCAAGAAAAAGATTGGTGTAGATGGACAGGTGGAAACCTATAAGGCTAGACTTGTTGCAAAGGGTTTTCGTCAAAGACCTGGTTTGGACTATGACGAAACTTTTTCTCCAGTGGCTATGCTCAAATCCATTCGGGTCCTTCTTGCTATTGCTGCCTTCCATGATTATGAAATCTGGCAGATGGACGTAAAGACGGCTTTTCTGAATGGAAATTTAGAAGAGAGCGTCTATATGGATCAGCCAGAGGGTTTCAATCAGAATGGGAGCAGCGGGAAAGTATGCAAGCTGCTTAAGTCCATTTATGGACTAAAGCAGGCATCGCGGAGTTGGAACATCTGTTTTGATGAGACAGTCAAAGAATATGACTTTATCAAAAATCCAGATGAACCGTGCATATATAGTAAAGTTGTGGCCAGAAGTGTCGTATTCCTCGTCTTGTACGTGGATGACATTCTATTGATAGGAAATGACATTCCTATGCTACAATCTGTCAAAGGATTCTTGTCACACAGGTTCTCCATGAAAGACCTGGGTGATGCCTCTTACATTCTGGGGATCCGGATCTATCGTGATAGATCCAAGAGGATGTTGGGACTTTCGCAGTCCAGGTATATCGACACTGTACTGAAAAGATTCAGTATGGAAGATTCAAAGCGCGGTAATCTACCGGCTTGTCACGGAATCACCCTCTCCAAAGAGATGTCTCCCAAGACTGATTTGGAAAGGGAACGCATGTCTATTATACCCTACGCTTCTGCGGTAGGCTCTATAATGTATGCGATGTTGTGTACCAGACCAGATGTAGCTTACGCACTGAGCGTGGTAAGCCGGTATCAGTCAGACCCAGGGGAGAAGCACTGGATAGCAGTAAAGAACATTCTCAAGTACCTGAGGAGGACTAAGGAGATGTTCTTGGTTTACGGCGGAAAAGACCTCAGGTTGGAGGCCTTTGCTGATTCCGGCTTCCAGAGTGATAAGGACGATTCCAAGTCCATGTCGGGTTATGTCTTTACCCTCAATGGAGGGGCGGTGTGCTGGAAGAGCTCCAAGCAGGACACCGTTGCTGACTCGACGATGGAAGCGGAGTATATAGCTGCTTGCGATGCCGCAAAAGAAGCAGTCTGGATGAAGAAGTTCCTAACAGAACTTCAGGTGGTTCCTACCATAGTTGATCCAATACCTCTGTATTGCGACAACAACGGAGCTATAGCTTTAGCGAAGGAACCAAGGTCCCATCAGAAGTCCAGACACATCTTGAGGCGGTATCACCTGATCAGGGAGATCATTGATCGTCAGGAGATCGAGGTTCGGAGAGTTGCTTCAGAAGAGAACATTGCTGATCCATTCACAAAGGCCCTTCCTCAGATTCAGTTCGAGAGGCTGCTCGAGATCATTGGTCTGCGATATACCAGTACATGGCCCTAGTGCAAGTGGGAGATTGTTAGTGTTTATGCCCTAGAAGGCCATTACTGTATCATACTAGCTTGTATATTACTTAATGGAAGCTTGGGATATTCACATGTATATAACAGTCTTGCTAAACATGGTAGTATGCTACTTGGTTTTTTCTATCTTAATATGTGAGTATACGTATTGATAGAGCTCTTAGGATCTTGCTTGTCTACCAGCGTTGTGATGGCAGTCGCACTAGTGGGGGCTGGGTAGTCTACAAGCACATCCTTATTCAGGTCCCTGGTCGTTGGATTATCGAGACAGAGCATCGATACTCCGGAGTAGACTAGTGTGTACGCTTCTCATCCCAGTTGGGGAGATGGTCTGTCCCACAGCCGTCAGTACGTGGTACTGGAGATAGTATACAGGTGCTCGTTAGGTTACGGGTACACCGGACAGGACTCACAGGGAACTGTTGGTTGGTTTGATACCAGTCGTCAGTGAACAGTTCCCAGGTGACATGAGTACAGCATAGTCCGCAGACTTGACACTGCTACTTCGCCTCGAGTGTGTCCCACTGTTCTTAGATTGCTACCCTACCACGGCTCAAAGGAGTCGTGCAAACAGGTAGCAGTTGGGTGCAGTCCCGAGCACTTGGAGGCAGTGGCGGTTAGACAGGATTCGTCCCTCCCGGTATTGGGAGTAGATATCGTGCTGTGTCAGAGAGCCATTACGCAAAGTCCCTGGCCAGGGCAAGCGAGATTTGCTGGTAGGTTCCAGTAGCTTCTCAGGGTGTAATGGGCTTCACTCCGACACGACTTATACCGCTATTAGGGGACTGACGCTTGCCGCCCCCCTAGGCCCGATATGCGATAGTCTTGGACGAACGGACCGGACTGTATGGAGATTGTCACATCAGACTCAGTAGGAGTTCGGATGGGTTTACTCATCGGCCTTCTTATCGACAACTACCTGGGGACCGTTACGTACAGCTAGTGCCGCTTGCGGTCTGTGGTTAAACCCACTGCCAGCGTAGTAGTCGAGTCTCTAGAGTCCCACATAGAGAGTTTCCTACTCCAGGCGAAACGATATAGAGGTTGCATGGTTTTGCGACAAAGGGTTCGGACGCATACGTGCGTTTACGCGCGTACGACTTTCGGACAGATTTTATCAGTCGGCTTTGGTTTAAGCCAGTTACTGGTATCCGGTTATTGGATTTTTACAGTCTAAAGTTTTTCCGTATTTTTACGGATCGGGGGGGCGTTCTCGTAATTACTCGAGAAGCTTCTAGAAGATGTGACTAAGGAGGTTTGTTTTGGAAAGAGAGTGAGTCATAGTGGTGATTCATTCACTTCATTAATGCACATTTATTGCTTAATGACTCATGTTAATGAATCATCACAAGATATTTTGTGAAGCATGCTTATTCATTTCCTTTATTGATTTATTGAAAATAAGAATGCTTCATAATATTATGATACACTCTCTCTCTTCTCTCATTATCATATCACACATTCTCTCTCCTCAAGCTCTCATCTTCTAACCCTAATCCTTAATCCTCATGTGTTGAGATCAAAGGATTAGTTAGACTAAACAATCCATAACCTTCACTCTTTATCATTCTATCATCTTTGATTAGCAATCAAAGTTGATTAGTTACCTCAAGTTAGAGGTTTAGCTTGGAGTTTTGCTCTCGGGTGGATCGTCTACTACCTAGAGAAGGCCGAGGAGAACAAAGGAGGACGTAAAGGAGAAGGACCGGTTCATTAGGTATAATCCCTAATCTCTTATGAAAAGAAACTCATAGGATACGGTTATTTAGAGTTTAGCTTCGATTCAAGCGGTTAGTCGATGTTCGTTGTTTAAACTTGATAAGTTTTTGTAAATTCCGCCTCCCCATAAGTACTGGGGTGTACTACATCGACTTACAGACTCATCATTCGCCACTCGGGAATTGGGGAGCGATGGCTTAGGAGACAGGTTTAGATCCCTATCGCCTAAGGCTTTTCAATTTTATGGGCCGTAAGGGTCCCATAAAAGCATTTTCTCCATACGAGTCGTAAGGATCCCGCAGGTGTATTTTCTCCTTAGGAGTCGAGAGGACTCCCAAATGTGTTTTTCCTTTGTGAGTCGTAAGGATCCCACGAAGGTTTGTTCTCCTCATGTATCGTGAGGACACATGAGTGGGTCTTCTCAATGGAGCATAATTCCGAGGGCGGAGACCAGCCGTGTAACTGGTGATTGCGGTGGGGCATGGATATGATGAGAATTATTTGAGCCCGTGGATTGTATACGATGGTCAACTTGGGGACCAACCGTAGGGCCAGGAGAATTTTGAGAAATTGGATTTTGGATGGCGTCTGCATCGCTGCACTGGAATATGGTACAAGGAGCGACTCATCATTCGCCATTGTTTTGGTTTTTTTTTTGTTTTTTTCTGTTTTACCGCGATTACTCTATTATTTCAGCTTTTCTTATTGCGAATATCGCAATTGCCCTATCATTTCGGCTTTTATTCGCGGTTGCCCCATCATTTCGGCTTTATTTTACTCGCTGATTTTTATTGCGAGTTGCCCCATCATTTCGGCTTTTCTTTATTTTTTTCTTTTATTTACACATTTTTGTTTATTTACATATATATATTTATATATTATTATTTTTTACATTCCCAGTTTAACGACTTAGAGGTCGACTGTTCCCAGTTTAAAGACTTAGCGGTCCGTTGTTCCCAGTTTAATGACGTGGTGGTCGATGCTGCCATTTTTGCGACTTGAACGGTCGATGCCGTCCTTTTGTTGGCTCTATATCTGAGCCGCTTCTGCCTCAGCTTCTCTGCCTTGAGCGCCTGGCAGGCTTCTGCTCTTCGGGAAGCCGCCATAGGCCGAGTGATGGGGAGCTTAGAGAAAATACCCAACCGAGCAGTTGTCAGGGACGCCGCTAGAGCTTGCCCGAGATGCCTCGTTGCTTCGTTGATGTTAATATCCTTGCCCCCAGCTGGAGCGACGGAGAGACGTTCGGAAACGGATTTGCGTTTGGGTTGGGGCGCCCTCGAGACCACCACATTTGGCCTCCTGCCCTTCGAGACCGGTCTGTCTGTTGCAGGAGCTTGAGGAGCTGGAATGGCGTTAGCTGTCACGAACAGAATAGAGCCGAACTGTAGCAGCGGCTCCTCCCACTGTTGCCCAAGACTGGACGGGGGACCGTCCTGGAGTCCATCTTCATCGTGTATGAGATGGGAGCTGAGTTCATCTTTGGAGACATCGTTGAGAAGTGATTGCTTGAAAACCTGCATGAAAGGGCATTATTTTAGTATAAATATCGATATGTATATTGATTGAGTTCGCATGAATGCTTAACCCGAAATATGGGAGGGGAGATAGGTCCCACCAGGCGTGCCAGAATCTGTAGGGTGTTTTTCGTCACCCCATTGAGATGGGAATACGTGCGCGCTTATCAGGCGTACTACAGATTCCCCCTGCCTAGGGTAGGCAGAGGGTTTATTGATTGTGGGAATCCGAATCTCCGGCAACCGCGGACTAAACTGCCGTTAATTACCCATCGCCTTTGGAGCAAGGGAACCTCCGATTAACGGGTTAAACTGGTCATGCGAACTCAATGTGCAGTGTTGTGTTTTGAAGGGGTTTTGGATATATCGGGAGCCACGCAGAGTTTTTACGGGGGTCCTGCTACCCGGATAGCGGGCTGGGGGTCAGGGGGCTAGCAGCCCCCTTGCGGGGTGCGGGGCAACGCCCCGGCCCAAAAAATTTTTAGAGGGACGGTGTTGTGGAGTGTGTGAGTATCTATATATATATACATGTATACATATATATAAAAAAAAAAAGGAAAAAGCACCCAAAGGACGAGTGGGGCTAGCGCCTCGCGTGCCTAGCGCGCGAGCGTTGTGCGCTCAAGCGCTAGCGCACCACGTGTCCAACACGTGGACGCTGGGCGCTTGAGCGTTGTGTGCTTAGGCGCTGTGCGCTCTGAGCGTTGGGCGCACCACGTGCTCGGCACGTGGACGCTAGCGCACAAGGCGCACCACGTGCTCGGCATGTGGGCGCAAGCGCTCGGGGCCCTGGGCGCAATCTCTTATTTTTATGATCTGATGGGAGATCTAAGTTCCCCTTTGTGGGTTTTGTGGTGAAAAACTATTTAGTTTTATAAAAGGAAGAGTAAAACTCTTGATTTAATTCAAAAGAAAGAAGAAGGTTTTGGAACCTTGAGAAAGTAGAAAGAGGCACAAACCCTAGATTTTTTATGGAATGAAAAAGTCCGTCTTTTATTCATCATCATGTTGCCTTATATAGGCTTACATATTTACATATAGCCCCTTGGGCTTTACAAAATGGTATTTTGCCCATCATATGGCTCATGTGCCATTTCTTTTTGCACATAAGCCATGGGCTTACAAAAATTTGGCTTTATGCCCATTTTGTTTACATTCATGCATAAAAAATTACATAAAAATTATTTATTACATGATTTCATTTTGGCATGGGGGAGAGCCGGCCGCTTCATGTTCGGACTCGACTTGGGCATGGGCCCACTTGGCTTGGGGTTGACTTTGACTTGGTCAACCGGGGTGCAATTTTCGACTTGAACACTACTCTTCAATACAGATGTGTCTTTTAAATGAACCGACACTATAGAAGATTGAGAACTCCGTAGTTAAGCATACTCGACCCAGGAAAGTTCTGGGATGGGTGAGCTCCTGGGAAGTGGCCCTTGGTCGTGTCCGGTTCGCCCCGAAGGATTTCGGCCAGAGCGGACAATACTCTCTGTATTGGGGGTGGAGCGTGACAGAATGGTATCAAAGCTGGTATCTCAATAGTAGGTCTGGTTCAAGGACGAACCATTGTTCAAAGGTGGGAAGAATGTCTGGACCCGGTTCTTACTCATAGAACAAAGTGCAACGCCAAGTGTCATGCCAAAAGGGAAGGGGGCCACCTCTTGATTCCGTGGGACCCACCGTAGAACAATAGGGAATAATACATTCCGAAATAGGGCAGATCCGGAACTATAAATGAAATGATACCACTCTTCAATACAGAGGCACATTTTAAGTGAACCGGCACTATAGGAGATTGAGAACGCCGTAGTTAAGCGTGCTCAAGCCAGGGAAGTTCTGGGATGGGTGACCTCCTGGGAAGTGGCCCCTGGTCAAGTCCGGTTCGCCCCGGAGGACAAAACCATGCGATTTCGGCCAGCGGACAATACTCTCTGTATTGGGGGTGGGGCGTGACAGTAAGCGTAATTCCTGACTAAGCGGTCTAATGCACAGGAAACAGATGCGTACTACTTGAATTAGGTTCCTTCTAAATCAGTGCCTAAGATTCTATATGTTATATAGAACGAGAGCATATCTTAAGTTTGTTAAGATATGTAGTCGTCCAGCTTATGTTGAAAGCAGAATCAGGACGCTTATGTTGAAAGCAGAATCAGGACAAACTCAAGACACGTTTCAGTAATAAACAGTTTGTGGATTATCCCAAGGATTAGCAAGGGTTTAATTTCTATCATTTTCTGTTGGATATTGCCCTCAAGGCAATTATTGTTATTGCAAGAAGGCAATTATGGTACTTGAAGGACCTATACAGGTAGAACAGTCTTGCTCGAGATGATAGTATGCTATCTGGTTTGTTTTTATCATTCATGTGTATATGTTTTATTACATATCGCTAATACATAATGATAAAGCCCGTGGGATCCTTACTTGACTACCAGCATTATGATGACGATCATACTTGTGAGAGCTGGGTAGTCCATAAGCACATCCTTAAATATTTCTAGTCGTAGGAGTATCGAGATTAGGCATCGATATTCCAGATTAGACTAGTATATACGTGTCTTGACCCCGACGAAGAATGATGGCCAGTGTCACAGCCATTAGTGTATGCCATCAAAGATTGTATACATGTACTCATTAGAGAATGAGTGCACCAAAAGGTGCTCATTATAGAGTAAGTACACCGAACGGACTTGCCGAGAACTCCTAAGATGATATTATACCTATCGTCAGATAGCAGTTCTCTGGTGACATGAGTACAGGTAGTCTGTAGACCTGAAATTGTCATTTGTCTCGTGTGAGTTTCCACTATACTTTGATTACTACCCTACCTCAGCTCTACTGAGTTGTGCAAACAAGTTTTAGTAGGGTACAGTCTCGAGCCATATGGAGGCAGTGAGCAATCGGAAGGATTCGTCTCTCCTGGTATAGGAAGTTGATATCGTGCTGTGTTCAGTTGGCCATCACCATTAGTCCCTGATCAGGACGGATGAGATTTACTCTTGGGAGATCATTAGTTTCTTAGTGGGTCATGAGCCTGACTTCGGCACGACTTATCGGGTTATTAGGGGTCTGACGATTTCTACCCCTAGACCCGATATGCAACACTCTCAAACGAAGAGACCGGACTGTACGGAGATTGTCATTTACAGGCTCAGCAGGGTACATACGGACTTGATTGTCGATCTCCCTTTTGACATATACCTGGGTCGCCGTTACATACAGCTAGTGCCGTTGACGTGCTTGTGGTTATGGATTTATCCACTAACTCACTACCAGCTTATTGTCGAGTGTTTATGGTCCTACACAAAGGGTTTTCCCGATTCAGGCAATACGATGTAGAGGCCATATGTTGACACATGCAGGGGTCCGATTAAATATATATACTAGCTATACAAATTTTATTCGGACATTTGATAATACCCGGGTTAGGTTTAAGCCGGATTATTAAATCAAGTATTAATTTAATAATATACATATATATTGATATATATATATATATATATTCTGGTATTATGTTCACTATTCATTTTCTGTCTCTTGGTTATTCGTATTTTTATACGGATACGCGTATATATAGACGATACATATATCAGGATTGTATTTCGTATTTATACGGAATACTTCTCGAACAAGAGCACCTCATTTGTTATTTTCCTTTTTGGAAAATAAAAATAAGGTGGAGGATGAAGTGTAATGAGAGCATGGCAGAGAGGGACGGTGAGAGGGATAGGGTCTATATTTTATTGAAAAACGAAAATGGTTTTTATTTGTATAGTTGCAAAAAAAAACCTCTCACAAACACACTCTTTCATTCCCCCTCTCTTATCTCTTGCCTCCTTCCTCTTGAGCTTATGCTCTCTTGAGATGATAAAAGAGCAATAAAATGAAAGTAACAAATCTCTGCATCTCTCACTCTATTCCTAGCAAGTCTTGAGTGTCGGTCGCTTTCTCAAAGTTCTCTTTGGAGCGAAGCTAGAGCTTGGATTGGATTCCCTCGAGCCGATCATCTTCGGCAAGGGAGATCGCCTCTCAAGCTCGTTCCCGATGGCCTAGGAGCTTAGAAGGGATCTTCCACGATTGGATGGGCATCCTACATAGGTTGTACGTTCTCATCCGAGTAGCTGGATATCTTATATGCTTGCTACTTTAGTGTTCTAATCGATTTCTAAGTTGTAGTTTCTAATACTTGCTTCAAAGTTTTTGTTTTGATTCCGTCTTGGCCGTGAATGTAGCGGGTCGAGCACTAGGAACTACTAACATTTTCAAGATCAAAAGTTCTTTTGTTCTTGACACACCACTTTTTTAGAAAAGGAATTTCTTACAAAAAAATTAGTGGAAGTTTAGTAGAACTGGAAGAGATTCCAGAATCACAAACGGTTACTGAAAATTTAATAAAACGTGAAGATTTAATTGAACCTTGACAAACCTTAGCCGCTCCGCGGATTTAATAGGTGATCTTAGTCATCCGAGAGATATGACGGTATACTCTTAGACGGTGACAACGAGGTTAGCATCATGATTGATGATGACCCTACTAATTATCAGCAGGCCATAGGAGACCGATGGATGGATGCATTACATCCAAGTTGGACTCCATGCACTCCAGCAAAGTATGCACTTTGTTGGATACTCCTGCAGGAGTAAAATCCATTTGGAGTAAGTAGATCTCGTAAAAGAAGATCAGTGCAGATGGAATGTTAGCAGCCTAATAAGGCTAAACTTATAGAAAAGGTTTTTCATCAAATACCCGGTAAGGATTGTGATGAAACTTTTTCTTCGGTATCTATGCTGAAGTCCATTCGAATATAACTTGCCACTGCTGCGTTTCATGATTATGGGATCTGGTAAATAAACGTCTTTCTAAATAGAGATTTATGAGTGAACGTGTATATGACTCTGCCAGGAAGCCTTGTAATCAGTGAGGGTACCGGAAAGGTGAGCAAGTTGCTTAAGTTCATTTATGGACTGAAGCAAGTATCACGGAGATGGTTCATCTGTTTTGACGTGACAGTCAAAGTGTTTGACTTTATCAAAACTGTAGATGCACCTAGTATTTGTAAGAAGTAAGGAGTATTGTTGTATTTCTCATATTTTATGTGGATGGCATCCTCCTAATAGGAAATGATGTTCTTATGCTACGATTCGGACAAACTATAGATCACATTGGTTTCTCCATATAGGATTTGGGCAATATATCAATCGATCTGGAAACTAGATCTATAGAGATATATATAGAAGGATTTTGGAATTGTCCCAATCTGGGTACTCTGACACCATTCTAAAGGGGTTTAGAATGGACTCCTAGCTCGGTAGTATACCCGCATATCATGGAGTCACCCTCTCTAAAGAGATGTCTTCCGGACTGATGAAGAGGACACGCCTGAATGACATTCTACATGTTTCGTCAGTAGGGTCAATCATGCGATGTCATATACTAGACCAGATATTGCTTATACACTTGCTGTTGTAAGCAGAGATCGGTCCAATCCTAGAAGAACAAATGATAGCAATGAAGAACTTATGAGAATGTTCTTGGTGTGTAATAATGGCATCCTCCAACCGGAGACGGTTATCGATTCCAGCTTCCAAGGTGACATGAATGACAGTGTTTGTCGTGAGTTATTTACCCTCTTATGGGGGCAGTATATTGGAAGATCTAAGTGGGATAATGAGGTAGTCATGACATTGGGTGTTGAGTATGACTCAGCCGAGGATATAGCCCAAGAAGTTGTTTGGATAAATAAGTTCTTTTATGAACTTGGTCGCATCAGCTATCCAGACAAATTCTAAGACATGTATCGCTTGATTCGAAAGATAGATGATCTCCGTGAGATTGAGATACAGAGAGACGAAGTTAGAAATATTGATTGTTTCTCAAATACGGTTTGCAAAACTATTATTAGATAAGTTGGGTATGCAATACCGCAATAATTGGCCTTGAGTATAAGCAGTGTTGAAAAAAATGGTCTACCCGACCGATTAATCGGCCGTATAATCGTAAACGGTGCTTAACCGCATAGAAATTGCATTAATCGCTCCATTAACAGGTCAAAAACAATTAAACACCATATAATGGGTTTAAAACGGTCAATCGGACGTTTAATATATAAACGGTTGTGAAAAAATATAAAGCCGCTTTTGAAAAAACTGTAACCGCTTCTATCCATCTACTGAAACAACCGAGACCTTTCATTTTTTTCCCACCCAAATTTCTTTCTCGATCCTCCACCTCGACCTCGACGAGCCTTCGACTTCGATCCTCCATCCTCGACGAGCCTTCGACCTTGATCCTTCAACCTCATGCTATCAATATTTTGATTTGATATTCTGTGTGGTTTGTTATCGTGTGTTTATATGGTAATTTATAATTATATGATGTGTGTGAGATGTTGCATATGCCCCTATAGATTGTTTGTGTGCAAATTATATAATATATATCATACAAAATATATTGTATGTCCGATGGGACTCGAACCCACAATCTTCCTCATTTAATTTTATTGAGATAGCTTACCATTAGTCCACGGACATATTTAATATTTAATAGTTGCAAGCAAAACTAAATTTTTCTTATAAATATTTGTGTATACGTATATTTGTTTATGGCCGCATAATCCTCGTAAAACGATTAATCACCGTATAAGCCGATTATACGCTACCCGCTAGCCGAACAAATAGAAAACGAATACGTGTTTTACAACATTGAGTGCAAGTGGGAGATTGATGGATATATGTGGCCTGAAGGCAATTATTGTAAATGTACAGGACATATATAGATAAAACAATATTGCTCGAGATGATAGTATGCTATCTGATTTGTCTTTATCATTCATGTGTATATGTTTTACTTGCTATTACGTATCGCTAATACATGATAATAAATATCATAGGATGTTTGCTTGACTACCAGGATTAATGATGGGATCATAATAGCGGGACATGGATAATGCATAAGCACATCCTTAAATGTTCCTGGTTGCAAGAGTATCGAGACTGGATATCGATACTACAGATTTAACTAATGTATACGTTTTTCTGACCCGGTTGGAGGGCCATAGCTAGTCATAGCTATTAGTATTTGATACCGCGAATTGTATACAAGTGCTCATTAGAGAATGAGTTTCACTGAACGGACTCAACGAGAACTCTTAGATGGTATTTTACCTATTGTCATATAGCAGTTCTCTGGTGACATGAGTACATGGTGATCTTTTGACATGATATCGCCATAGTGTCTTGTGTGTGTTCACACTGTACTTTGATTACTACACTACAACGGCTCTAAAGAGTCGTGCAAACAGGTTTTAGTTGGGTACAGTACCGAAGCAAACAGGTTTTAGTTGGGTACAGTACCGAAGCACACATGGAGGCAGTAAGCGATAGAAAGGATTCCCGGTATAGGTAGTCGATGTCGTGCTGTGCAGAACATGACCATAACCAGAAATCCATGGCTATGGTAAATGAGATAAACTGATAAGTGTCATCGATTGTATATCTATTGCTTATGAGTCTCTTGTCTGCATGACTTATTGGGTTATTAAGAGTCTAACAGATTCCATCTCCCAGACCTGGTATGCGACACTCCCTGACGAAGAGACCGGACCGTACGGTGACTGTCACTGATAGGCTCTAATTGCATTTGGATGTGCTTGCTTGTCGACTTTTCTTTTGATCAATACCTGGATAGCCGTTACGTATAGCTAGTGTCACTGACGTGCTTGTGAGTTAACCCGTGAAGAGATTGTTCTGAAAGTGTTTCAGATCAATCGGATATGATCCTAACCTAGTGTATTGATTGAGTCTTTAGAGTCTCACGCAGAGCTTTTTCCCGCTCAGGCGAAACGATGTAGTGTGCATATGGCGATGCATGCGAGAGTTCAATTAAATATGTGTATATGAAACATATAAGTGATTGCTAACCGATTGCATATGGTGATTGATTTAATAATATATATATATATATATATATATATATATATATTCTAGTATTATGTTCACTTTGTATTTCTCTCATTAATCTTTTGTATTCGATACAAATACGGGTATATATACAGGATACATGTACATTGTGTATATGAAACACATGCTATATGTTTTATTTATTTGATAAATAAAAACATCTAGAAGGGGACAACTTGTTTCTTTCTTGGAAAAAGAAAAAGAAATGAGGTAGAAAGGAGAAATGGTAGATAGGCATGGGTTTTTTATTTTTAAATGGAAATTGTTTTTACAATTATTGCATGGTTGCAAAAATATCTCACATTCCTTTCTCCCCTCTTTTCTCTTGTAATGGGGGAAAATGAAAGAGAAAAATATTGTGAGCTTGTTACATCTCATCATCTCACTCACTAGCAAACTTTGGGATCATGTTACTTCACAAAATGCTTGCATTTGTTGGAGTTGAAGCTTGAGTTGGGGTCTCATCAATGTGGATCATCTTTGGCGAGAAAATTAGTTTACAAGCTCGATCCGAAGGCGACGAAATTTAGCACGGGTCTTCCATGATTAGGTGGACATGTACAAAGGTTGTAGCCCCCTAAACCCCTCTTTAGATTTCTTTGTGTCGCAATAATTAGTAAATGCTTGATCTTGAGTTTAGAATTGGTGCCATGTTGTAAAAAAATATTATTTCATGATTCAGCCGGGTCCGCAAGTGTTGCGACCCTAGCGCCGGTTTCCAACATGGGTGACTAGGCTTAGTCAAGCATTAGACACAAAATATATATAAATTATAATATTAAGTCTTGGTTGCGCGAGTATGAAGCCTTCGGGTGTTTTCTCACCCGGCACCCTAAGATCGTCTGGTCTAGGAGTCATCGGCCTAATGCTTGTTACGAAGTGGCCAAGACACTTTTATAGTAGAAGACATGATAGTTGAGTCGAAGTATCGAGTCTATATGACATTATTGCACGAGCACATGAAGATGTATAGGAGCTTATGTTAAATAATAGTGAGGCTTGAAAAATAGGGTTGTATATTTCTAACTTAGAGTAATAGAGTTTCTATATAAGCATTATATCAGCAGCCATTTGCTTGATGCCTTATTTTCTCCAGGATTAGTTTAGATTTAGAAATTAGTTAGTTTCTTCTCCATTTAGCTTGTAGCCACCATTAAAATGCTTGTAGATTTAGTTTATTGAAATAAAATCTCTTTTATTATTGTTCTTGCCTTTAAATTTGTAGTTTAGGGTTTTAGCTTGTATTAAATTATGAGATTTGGTTGTAATAGATTAGATTGTAGTTTTATTTTATTTTCTCTCTTTTATCTTCTTCTCTTTTGTTTGTGAGTGATGATGCTTAAAGGTAGCTCCTTGCTTTGTTGAGGAGCCATAATGGCTACATTTCCCTATATTTTTATTCTCATTCTCCTATTCTTGTTTATTTTTTCACTTCAACATAATGAGTGAGTAGTGGCTTTGTTTGCTTGGGGTGAGGAAAGGTATTAAAGATAGTTATCATTCCTTATCTCTCCTTTGTTCAAACTCATTGAAGTTGAACCCCAACAAAGCGACACAAACCCCTCAATTTGGGCACATTTTCCTCTCTAGTCCGACCTGAGAGTGGCGAGACTAGCATGTCTATGCAACCCAATGTCGAGAATAGATTTTGTAAGCTTGGGTTGGGGGCTACTGATCAAGGGTAAGAAAAGGAACAAGGGGCGTATGTGGGCTTAGCGCATGAAAGGCCCTATCCTTTAGTCGCAAGCACTTTGCCCACGCACCCTAATAATCCACGTCTCTTATCATTATACTAGCATCTCTCATTTGAAGTGACTCAAAAGATATGTTAATGAATAAAGCTATACCTATATTACCTAATCCAATCCCCCTGGCAAACTCCTTTCTTTCTAGATTTTTCTAAACCTCTTGCTTGCTTAGTGATAATCAAAAACTCTTAATCTTATAACTCGTCTAAAACAAGATAACTAATTGACGTTTCACTATGGACGACCCGCACTCACCGCGGCTAGCTAGCTAGCTACACTATTTTGATTGTAGTATCTATCACATTCCTCTTGCAAAATTTCTACAAATGAATACGTTATTGGTCAAAAATTTATTACCCGTTAAAATATTATCCGTAACCAGTCCGTCAATTTACAAGTATCACCGGGTTGACCCGACCCTGGATTTGTAGGCTCTACCGGGCCCATCACCGAGTCGACCCAATCCATGGTTTTATGGGTTGTACCCGGCCTATTACCTAGTCGATCCGACCCAGCACATATTGAATAAAATCAAGACTTTTCATTAACTTCCTAGACATTAGAATAAATATTTTATTTTTAATATATTTAGTATGCATACTATATAAATGCTTTTTAGAATGTATTTTTGAGTGTATATATTGTCTTTAATTAAAATTGATAATATAACCAAACTTTAAAAACTTATACTTTCAATTATTTTCCCTTTAAATTGCAAAAAGTATCTCATAATATTCTAAGTAACCCGTTAACCGTGCATGGATGACTCATTTATCTATTCACATATTACCGACACACCCGCTCATAGTGGGTTGGGAGATGGGCACAAAATTTACCACCTGTTTAAACTCAGGCATTTTTACCCGTGCCTGTTTTACCCGCTAGTCGTAATAACCCACTATCCGTAATGACCCGCTTACGGATGACCCGGCCCACTAGCTTGACACCTCTAGTTATGATGGTCGAGCTCCACTTTGAAATCGCATGATAGAATTGCATTTATGAAACTGTTTGGGATTTAGTTGCAGGCCAACTTGAGTTGATAATGCAGTACCTATGGAACACGGTGATGTCCGTAGTAATGAATGGAATAATATGACAATTCACAAGTTCAATGAGAAAGTGTGAGGAGAGAAATATTTTGGGAAATGATTTTGAATGATAGGATAAGACCTATGCAATTCTGTATAGGCAAAGAATATCGGAGTATCTTAACTCCTACTTAAGCTAGAGCATGCACATCATACATGCCCGGCTTTTCATATATAAAGTTCACTTAAACTCTTTCCAAAGGTTTAATGAAAAGATCTGTCGATTGATAAGCAGATTTTACGTAGCATCAACGGTACCATCCTCTGCTTTCTCGCGCATGAAGTAACAATCAACTTCTATGTGCTTCATTCTCTCATGGAACATTGGATTTAAAGCAATATAAACCGCAGCTTTTATTATCACAACACAACATCATAGATGAGGTGGACCCAAAACCAAGCTCTTCAAGAAGAGAGCTAATCCATACAAGCTCGTAAGAGGTGTTCGCCATGTCTCGATACTTAGACTCTGCACTGCAACAAGACACAATGATCTGCTTTTTACTTTTCTAGGAGACCAAATTACCTCCCACAAATTTACAATATACAATAGCCAGTTATGGATCTTCGATCTGAAGGAGTTCCAGCCCAATCAGCATCAGTGAAGTCTGTGAAGCCACTATTTGAGTTTGTCCTTGGTCTGAATACATCTCCTTGGGGCCTTCTACAAGTATTGTAAAATATGAATTGCAGCAACCAATTGAGCAGCCAAAGGATCCACCATGAACTGGCTAACGCTAACTGGATATGCAATATCAAGACGGGTACTGCAAGATAGTTCAACTTACCGACCAATTGCCGATACCTTTCAAGGTCATCCAACCCATCACCTTGACCCGGAAGAAGTTTAGTATTAGAATCCATAGGAGTCTCTACAAGTTTATAGGTTTTTAACAGATCCATATGCTTCTTTCTTTCAGTTATTGAGCCACAATCTTCACAGTTTAAATGAGTGTTTTGCATTACATAGAGTTTAATTGGGATCTAAAATTCAAATCACATCTACAATATTGGCTGCCCCTAACTTGCTCTTAAAGAAGATGCTCTTCCTTCCACAAAAGCAAGCCAATACTGAGCATTAGTAATTAGTGTGGGCTTCAATAATTCCCACTGAGCAACAAATATTCAGCTGTCCACACCCAATCACCTGCTTAAGAGATTGCAAATTTTTATACTAATTTTTGGATAACAAATTTATATATTTTGATATTATTAGGTGAAGGAGACTAACAATTAGTTAAGGTCAATAATACCTTGACAATATAAGCCCTGAACAATTAAAAAAAGAAAAAAGAAACGAAAGTGTGAAACATTTATGTGGAAGATCGTAAGTAAAGAAAACAAAATATAAATGATGCAATGTGACTAATTGAAGACAGTCAATTAATTTAGCATGTAAACAGTCAAATATTCGACATGGGTGCTCTGCTATATGAAAATCTCTATGTCAAACACTATATGTCAAGGTTAAATGTTTGAGGTGAAAGTGAACTTACACTCCAGGGAACCAATAATGCCAAAAATATATTCCTCTCCAAAAATTTTAGCAAAGATCTGTGGGCTGTTGAGTAAAACTGCACTAAATAAATTATGATATTACGTTAAAATTGAACTAGATAACAAACGTAATGTATTAGAGGCAGTAAGAAAATACAAGTACTTACTAATCCCTCTAACCAATCTGAAAATCATGTGAAGGCCCTCCATATTTTCTAAGTCCTCGCAACTCTTATACAGATCGAGAAGTTTTAGGAAAAAATCTTGCTGCAGCACAAATATAGGTTAAAATCAGTATTAAATTCAAATGCAATAAATCAAATAAGACGACGACTCAATATCTCCAGATGTGAGAAACTTATTGTATATGCTAACTATCAAAATTACTGGTAGAGAAAGTGAAGCAGAGAAGAGATAAATCACAACTAGTCATGATCAATCTTTCATCTTCCATTCCATGTCTAACACCATATCAACAATTCAGATTCATGACCAAAACGCTGAAAGGTCTCCATGTAGAGGAAAAGGTATTGAGACATCTTCAGATGCACGAAATGCACCTGAATAGGAGGCATTCCCTGTTTGAACTGGATTTAATTTAAATTGGTTTTAGAATTTTTTTTTCTAAACTAAGCTGCATCACCCACAACATGCCCATGTGACCCTTCATGCATGCAAGCTTTATGAATACAAGAAGACCTGAAATTTTTTTCAAAACAAATCCAAAGACACTCATCCATGAAGCATGGACGCGTGTAATAGGGTCACTCATCCATGTCCGACACATTTCAGACATAAATTTGTTTAAACACTTTCCATCATGTGTCAGACACAAATATGTATTTTTATTTTTGAAATCAACCCTCTTTTGGGGTCAAACTTGCGACCTCTCACATTGAAGAGGAAATTGGTACCAACTGAGCTAAACCCAACTGGTAACTTATATGTATATCTAACACCAATTTTGTTGTATGCAAGATTTAAAATCTTGGTATCTCTATAGGTATCGGACAGTCATTTTTTGGATCAAAATTGGCCACCTTCAATGTATCGGCCATCTCGGATCAAAAAATTCAAGTTTTTTTAATCATTTGACTAAAATATTTTATAAATTAGTAAACTTTATATAAATAGTAAAAATAAATAACGAACAAGTGATATTTTTCCATCTATCTATATACTATACTAAAGTTGAGAAGTTGGGTCGGGGACATGGTAAAATGTGAACTTTTGGTCTAATTCCAACTATACCCAACTTTGGATTTGATCATGTGAGCACCACCTAGCCGCTAGCCTTCTCTATCTCTAAAATTTGTGTCTTATTTCAAAAAAATACTTAGATCAGGATGGACCAAAAGTTAAAAGTGAAGTTTCTAGTCTGTTTTTGATTTGCTAAGAAATTCTATAGTCATGTGAGAGGATTAAATGGTCAAGATTTATAACAGTGGATTCACTTTTTGAGTAACCGGAGCCCAGATGCTTCTTTTTAAAATAAGGATTTTTTTATTTTGGACCCCAAAACATTGATATTCAAACAATACACCCCATACTTTATATTTCTAAAAAAGTAACATAATTCTTCTCTGTTAACCAAAAAAGTCCATCTGTTAGTAAAGTGTTAGTTTAATAGGTTAGTTAACTAAACTAGGGTTAGATTAACATCTAAATTGCTTTCTCATCCTTAACCCATCTTCTCCTCTTCACCGGTCTTCAACATCATTAAATAGACAATAGCAAATGAAATCTCACCTCCTCCTCATCTCCACGACTCTTCTTCTCTATCTCTTTTCCATTTTCTCGCTTTTCCACATTCTTCTCAAACCCTTCTTTATTTCCATTGCTCATTTCAAATCCAAATCTCACCATCACCCTCCTCTTCCTCCATTGCTCCTCTTTCAAACACAATCCTCTCTTAAACCCAAACCAAAATCTTCCTCCACTACTCTCTCAAACCCAATTCTCTCTTAAACCCAATTCTCTCTTAAACCCAAATCCAAATCTCCTCCCTCTTCCTCCACTGCTCCTCTCTCAAACCCAAACCCAAATATCACCATTACTCTCTCTCCACTCTTTCATCCCCATCCCGATCTCTCCACATCTAGACCTCTTCCTTCACCTTGTTCATCATCCTCTCCGATAGCTACAAGAAAACGCCGACCGTAAACATGACTAGCAATTAGGTAGGTAATTAATCATTTGCTAACTTTAATGACTAATTAATTCCTAATTAATAAAAACTGGATGTTAATTGGATGGAAGTTAACAAAAAGGGCTAATGTAGTTTGATTTGAAGAATCGCGTGTTCTTTTTATAGAAATAGCAAGTTTTGGGTGCCTTTTCTAAAAATACCAAAGTTTTAGGGTACCAAAGTTTTTTTTTTAAACCTAAAAATAATTACAATTATTTGTTAGGATTTGCATCTCTAATTAACCCTTAACCCTAAAACTTAACGATAAACTTAAATTAGCCAAACTTAATTAATTCAATCTTATCAAATCAAATATTAATAAAATTGCAGATCCATTTTTGGGCAGAAATTTCAGTCAGCCCTCAATAAATTTGTTTTGCATTAGATGATTTTACTATGATTATGTAAAGATCTTTGTAATTGTTTTGGAATAATTTTTGTATAATTTTGTTAACTATCATAGAATTTTTAGGTTGTGATTAATTGAGTATGCAATACAAAAAATGTTAACAAATGCGCAAGAATTATTATCTGCAAGAAAGTAGAAAAAGGATGGTGCTTGAAAAAAATTTAAGAGATATTTCAATTACATTATGAAGTTATTATTTAAACTTAAGCAAATCTACCATTATCTATATTAGAACATTCCAAATTTTATCTTCTTCTCAATCGCACATCTAGCAAAGCCAATTTCTTACCAACCCCTCTACAAAAGTGCAAGACATCTTAAAAATATTCAATTTTCAAAAGAAATTTGCAACATTTTTCATATTTTGCACTCCTTTGAGTTTTCAGAATTTTTGTTTTACACTACATGCCTTATTGTAATTTTGGGAAAGTGGGCATACTTCATAATAAAACATATTACTCGACACTTGGGAGTACTGCAAGCCTACACCCTTTTGGTTCCTATAGCCATTAGAAGTTGGCTCATTGAGTACTTCCCTTAAAAATGAAAATTTAGATGTGGTTATTTTCTTTTTTTAGTGATAGTACTAGAGAGTGGAATTTTTGAATAAAACAATCTATTTTCTTTTCTTATCTAGCACACATTTCAATTTATGGCTTATAAGATATTCTCCTTAAATTTTCTCTTAAATTTCTGTCATAATCTCTTATGAAATAATCAAATCGAAACGATTCTACGAACATGTTCGAACAAAGATAATCTATGTTTTATGGTTTCCAGCTGTCGTAAAACTAGGAGGGTTGACTTAGTTAAATAATTCATTTGTGACTCACTTCAAAAACATTATTTAAATCTCGAAATAATATATATTAAATTTTGAGTCATGAACATATTTATAGAAAAGTTACGAAAATAATAATATATAGTAACTTAGAAAACAAAAGTAATTAGTAAGACGGAATAAAAGGCATGGAAAAACTACAACATTAAATAAAAGATATTGCATACGGCTTTTAACAACGAATACGGGATTCAAGATATAACAAGGAATCCCACAATCAATTTTGTTAATATATGTTAAATACACTAGGTTCATTGCACATAATTGGTACTCGAAAATATAATATACATAGGAAAATTTAATAAAATAATATAACAACCATCCTGTGATTACTTGCAAAAAAAAAAGACCTGCGCAAGCCCGGGGTGCACACTAGTTAAGTATTGATGCCTAGGGTGGTTGTTTAAATTCTACAACTATAAACATTTTAAAATGTTTGTATTAATCAATGATGTCAAGAGTAATGACGTACTTATTTGATTTGATTTGATAAAATTTGCCAATCAATTCGAATGACTAAATAAAATATATGTAAACAGTAAAACTCGGTAGAATTATTTTCGCTATTTTTTCAATAAAATTTTACCATGCCAAGAAAATTGAAATGTATAAAGAATTGGCCACAGATTTATAAACTCGGTACCAGTTCTCGAACATTCATTTGTGAGATCGAAATCAACCATCTCAGATCCGGGTCGGCCGAAATTTCAAACCATGGTTCTTAGTAGTTGTATACGCGTTGCTCGTAGAATAACAAGTTCCGAGTTAAACAAAGTTGATTTATGTATACATCTAGTTTATTTATCTTGCATTTCATAAATGCATCTAGTTAATAGGTTGACATTTTTAAATTTTAGGCTTAATATTACTAAATTACAAAAAAAATCATAAATACAATATGCAACCAAAATCTCTCCTATAAATAACGGTCATTTTTCAACTAACTACCGTTAATAACAGCATTCTAAAAAATTCTTAAATGTCTGTTTGGTTACTTTACTAAGAAAATAGGCATAACTTACTAAAAAACAAGTATTATCAATATGAAACTTCTTGGTCTCTACTTGTAATTTAAAATGTTAAAGGTTTTTAATTTAAAAAATTGATAAAGTTTTTTTAATTTAATGAAATTGAACATATGTTCTATTTTAGTTCATTGCCATTATAACTTGTTGGTCATTTATACGATGTATTTGTCTTCTTTATGGACTTTAGTCTTTCTTGTGGACGAAGGTTTGTCATACGATGTTCTAATTGGTGAGCTGCTTTTATTTTATGTAGTATGACTATATTTCTGAATGTTAGTTGTCCTATACATTTAAAATTGGCTTTTACATGTTAACTGTTGCAATAAATATGAATTCGTAATAGTTCAGTGGTTAATATTCTGTCTTTATGTAATTTTATAGATATACACACTAAAATTGTCGTGTCGCCCGGCTCTATCCTTTTGTCTTACGAATAAGCTTTGTCTTATGAATTTGTATGTGTTCATGGTAATGATGTCCGTATATTAGTCCTCTGGCTGTGTCTATGCTCCATAGTGTGCACATGAACATGAGACTGAAACCAAATTTACCAAAGATACAAATAGATTCAGAATTCAGGCGACAGTAATTCGTCCAGAGAAATTGCAACCAAAATATTACCCAGCTCGTCTATTTATGATGACAGTCGAGAAGAAGCTTACAGTTTGTAATATCAGTTCTGCCACTCTCATCTGATCTGAAATACCACATTCTACCACATTCTGCACATATAAGTGAATTGGTGCAGAAAAAATCAGGATTCAAATCACAGGAAAATTATACCCAGAAAAATTGCTTCAGTTAGAAACTAATCTTTAACTAACTAGAAAAGTAAGACAAATATATGTTATTAGGAACATATGAATATGCAATACAATATTTCAAACCTTTTTGATATTCCAAATATTACAGATAATAAAAACATATATGAAGCAAAAGTAAATTTATATAAATATTTCTAAAGAATGCATCCAATTGATATTTTCATTCAAACGTCAATGGGCAATAGGTATTACCTCTAAAATTCAACATCAGACTAATAATGATTTGATTTGATTTAATTCATTTTTCAGAATCTAACTGATCCACTGTTTACTAAAAAGACAATTATTCCCACCATCAAACAGGCAGATATAATATGTGGGTCCTCAAAAGGTGCATTTGTAAGGAATAGAGACGAACTTCAATTATAGCAAGATAGATTTCGTTATACTAGCGATGCCCGCAAAGAGTGGGACAAAAAAAACCGTTCTTTTCTTTGCTTCCTTTTAGTTCATTTTGGAGCAAAGAGCCATAGTCCTGCAGTGCGAGTAGGATCCAAACACCGGTGCTCTTCATGACCCCAAGAGGATCCTACCACTTTGGCACTCAAGAACACAAATTTCATTGTTGCAATTAAATGAAAAAATCGATCGATCAGATTAAGAACGGATCGAGAAAGTTGCAGTTGCAATTGGCCATGTATACAAGAGAGATGCCCTAAAAGCTTGAATTAAGGACGTCTGGTACGCAGATGATTCCAAGAAATCTAGCATTTTCGGGAATGTGAATACTAGGCATCAAAGAATGTCACAATACCATGTTTGGTATAGATCAAATTTCTCATGGAATACAATATTCTAGTAATGGTAAGTTACAAGAATCTAATAATAACGACATTGGAGAAGGTGGTGGAAGCAGTGGTTGCGGCAGTGGCTACAAAGGTGGCGGCGATGGTGGAGACAGTGACAATGATCGTGGTGGCAGCCGCAGCTGCAATGGTATCAGCAACGGCAATGGCGTTGGCGATTGTTGTGGCAGCGACCAAGGCGGTTGTTAAAGATAATGAGCCATAATAATACTGTATTAATGACCATATTAGTTGTTTGGAGCTTGTTAGAAAGGTGTTAGAGATGGTTAAAAGACGGGAAACTGAAAATGTACTTCAACCTATGCACAATTAATATATAGGGGCTGAGAGAACATCTTATCTTATCCATTTCATTTTTACCAAAGACCATTCTATCTACTCGTTTCTCTTGCATACACAAACCCCAACCCAAGATCTCTAATACTCCAACAAACAGTTAGAGTCATATTTTGAACCAAGGATGATAAATAAGGTGGCTAATCAGGAGAGAAATATAAATCATTTTTCTTATTTCATTTTTCACTCTTATGTAGACTTTAATCGTATTTTGTTAGTGTTTGGATGTATATCCTGTTGGGAACCTTGAAGCATTTGATTCAAATTTAGATAATTGAGGCAGCTCTTTGCAGCCCTACTTTTTTATGGGGAAAAACTGTTATATGTTCCAACTCTGTTGGTGCAAATTATAGTTTTTAACTACTCGGTCCCCCCGCCTCCTTTCCGAGTGGGGGTTCTGCTCCTATGGACTAATGCCATATCGAAGAATTCAAGTAGATATCAGTTGCATCAATATCCACCAGTCTGTGTTGTGTTCATCTAAAATACACAATCTGTTTGAAGGAAAGATGTAAAAGAAATCATGCCCAGGATACAGATAGGGGCACATCCAGAACCATAAGTATGTTTAATTCTTTATGCATAATGCGCAGAAGGTAAAACAGATGATAAGATGATTCCAAAATGGAAAATAACAAAGAAATTTAGCAGCAAATCTTGTAGAATGAAATTTAGGGAAGTAACACAAAGATTGATTATCAAAAGAAGAAAGACATATATAAAGTAGGGGTAAGAACAGAAAAAATAAGCATGAAGATATAAAAAAAAGTCGGGATATATTCAATATGACGAAAAGTACGACAACGGATGGAGACGAAAAGTACGACAACGGATGGAAACGAAACAGCAGAGAGCAGAAATAAGAGAGAACCCATGGTATCTTTCCCCAGTGATCAGTCTACTTCTAAAAGATGTCAGTACACTAATGATAATAGTTTTACAAATAACCATAAAGCATTTACACTTCAATATACAGAACTGAGTATCCAATTCTCCAATTGCTTGTCTCAAAAACCCGATATATTTGGTGCACCACAGCAACTAAGTATGTAC
Organism: Agapanthus africanus; assembly: GCA_030015575.1. Lineage (NCBI taxonomy): Eukaryota > Viridiplantae > Streptophyta > Magnoliopsida > Asparagales > Amaryllidaceae > Agapanthus > Agapanthus africanus. Next base: position 233,582,869 of record JASDDO010000012.1, read on the forward strand.
CTCCTCACGTCAGAGAGAGAGAAACCTACTAAATGGATTTTGAACTATCAAATTAGACAACTTTAAATAACAAAAACAATCAGAGCAGTTGTATGGTAAGTCACATAAGGATGAACCTAAAATGGAGCTTCGATTACATGCAAGATTAATATAGTGAAACTGAATTTTAAATTTAAGTTAAACCTTAGCAAGCACAGTAATGAGACACTATTTAAGAATCAGAATAGTATAGATTTTATTTCCTAATTAATAACAAGAAAAGACAGAATAGCAAGAGATATAAGTTCAATTCGACATCAAGTTTAATTCTAATTCAATTATACATTGCATTAATTCGACCTAAATAAGTGGGTTCCATACTAGAATATCATCGTAAGTTGCAATAATAGATAATCTTGCAGATTTACCTTTATTATCAAAGGGAGAGTCGATAGCTCAACAGGTGGAAGCTCCCTCAATTCATTGTGAACTCCATGAAATGACTCATCTGCACGTTTAGCCAAAAATTGAAATCATAACCAACTTACAACAATATAAAATCGATGAAAAATAAATTTTCAAAGGTGGCAAATAGATTAAACTAAGTATTAGTTAATTATATAACTATATATTATACATTTAGAATATAATCAAAAAAAATGAACAAGCTTTTTCCTGAAGATTTATTCTTGTTCGTAATAATAGCACGGTGAACTATAATATACAAGAATTCATCAGACAAAAAAGGAAAAACGATGAAATTTTACATAATATCGTATTAAGAATTTTAACAATTGTACTAGGGCCAGGTAACGCATTAAAGAAATTAATTAACTGCGTGAAATTTCAGTATTAAACCATCTAGAACTAGACCAAATGGTTTCAATTTCAAAATGTAACTACTTGATAATGATAAGAAAGTAATAAACTCAATCGATCTTATTAAGAGATAAATCATCTCAATTTATACACCTCGTAACATAACTAACCGATAGCTAATAATCCTAACAATCTACCACACTAATCATAATGTCAACATAAATTTTATGATAACCATAATATCTAATACAGTTATATTTAAATATCTCATAATCTAACGGTCTCCATCAAACTCAAGGTGGATAACCGTGAGTTTGGATAATATCTTGAACCAAAATATGCAACTTGTAGAACGACGGAGAAGAACGGATCTAAAACATCGAGCATGGCGGACTAATACCCTTTGGTCTCTTTTGCGGATTACAAAGTGGACCGAATACCTGCAATCTATTTCGCTGGAAATACTAAAGGAAGAAGATCATGCTGCTAGAAGACGTCATAAGAAAAGAATAGTTGCTTGGACGAAACAATATCATGCTGCTTGAAGACATCATAAATAAAGAATAGCTGCTTGGACTTGATATTGATGGAAGCAGCTGTTTATGATTAAACTGAGAGAACTCAATTAGATATTATTAACGCAACTTTATTTATTTTGGAATAATAAACTAAAAATATAAATGAAATTAAATTTTGGATCAAGTCATTGGCTCTAATATCATGACAAGAAAGTAAAAAACTCGATCGATCTTATTAAGAGATAAATCATCTCAATTTATACACCTCAGAACATAACTGATAATCCTAACAATCTACCACACTAATCGTAATCTCAACATAAATCAGAATTTATATAATTTATGATAACCATAATATCTAATACAGTTATATTCAAATATCTCATAATCTAACACAAACCTCAATAAGACTTGAGTCTTTTGGATGGAGTCTCACTATATTAAAAGCCAACGTGCATCCATGTGTACACCCATGTGTTGTGGGCACAAACCGAGTTTTACATGGTATTAGAGCTCGGGTGTTAGTTCCACATTGTGCATGAGGTTTGAGCCCTCACACGTGAAATCATCTTTATCCACGTGTATTGCACGTGAGAGAGAGTATTGAGAATGCGGTTAACATTTAGTCCCACATTGAAAAAAACTATAAGATGCATATGGGTATAAAATATAAGTTGGGATAAACCTCCACATAGCTTGAGTCTTTTGGATGGAGTCCTACTATATTGAAAGCTCATGTGCATCCATGTGTGGGCCCATGTGTTGTAGACCCAAACAAAATTTTACATGGTATCTTTAAAGTCTTATTGAGGTTTGTTGATGTGTGACCCATTTTATATTTTATACCCATGTGTTTCTTTTGTTGTTTGAAGATGATTCAGATAAAATATGGAACAAGATGGCTAGTTGTATCAAGATAGTAGCTAGAGATCTACTTGGTAAGTCGAGAGGTGGTGCTCCACCATCTAAGGGCACATCATGGTGGAATGAAGAAGTAAAGACTGCTATTAAAATGAAGAGGGATTCTTATAAATATATGAAGAAAAGCATAGACGCTGAGAGATTTGAGAAGTATAAAATGGCTAAAAAGGAAGTTAAGAAAACTATTCGGGAAGCTAAATTTAAGATTTACAAGGAGGTGTACGAGAAGTTAGACACTAAGGAGGCTGAAAATGATATATACTGGATTGCTCGGATGCGGAAAAAGAAGACCGGAGACTTATGTGCAGTGAAGTGTGTTAAAAATGAAGATCAGAATGTTTTAATTCGAGATGAGAATATCAAGAAAAGATGGAAAGATTATTTTGATAAATTGTTCAATGACAGCTTTACTAGAAATTTGGATGGACTTGACATTCAATCTCAAGATATAAACCGTAATTTCATGCGTAAAATAAGAATACCGGAGGTTAAAAAAGCCTTTGAAGAGAATGAGATCAAGAAAAACGGTTGGTCCATACGAGATTCCTATTAAGGTTTGGAGATGCTTAGGACAAATAGACGTTAAATGGCTGACAGATCTGTTTAATAAGATTTGACCGACCAAAATGATACCAAATGAGTGGAGGAAAAGTACCCTTTATTTCCCCCAATCAGAGCAAAGCTCTGTTGGAGATTCAAAATTCAAATTTTGAAGCAAAGCTTCAAATCCCTAACGCAACGCGCCACGTGTCAGGCGCAGATACATCAGCGCAGCGCCCAAAGCAGCGCACCCAATCAGAGCAAAGCTCTGTTTAAAGCAAAATCAAAGGAAGCAACGCTTCAGTTGCGCAAGCACTGTGCTGCGCGACACGTGTCAGCGCAGTTGCGCTGCGCTGTGCGTGTCAGCGCAGTTGCGCTGGCGCAGTTGCGCTGCGCTGTGCGCTGTATGACACGTGTCACGCTCTGGGGCGTCTGCGCCAAACAGAATTAAGATTTCAAAGAAATCTTTCTGTTCTTGTTAAAACAAGAAGATTTTCTTCTGTAAAACAGAAGCCCTTGGATCAAAGATCCAACGGTGGGGGAAATTCCCCAAATCACTCAGAGAAAGATCTCTTTAACAAATTTATGGGCACTATAAAAAGGACCCTAGACCTCAATTCAAAGGGAGGAACTTTTTTCTGGTGAAAAATCAAGAACTTCAAACAGAGAAAACTCTGAAGAAATTTCAAAAGAAGAAAAGGTAAAAACCTTTAGGAAGAAGAGAAAATTCTCTTATGAACAGATTATTGATCTAAAAGCAAGATCAATAAACTTAAATAAAAAAGAAAAAAATAAATAATAATAGTGCTTTGCACTTTCTTATGAACCATTGGTTCTTTGAAAACAAGAAAAAAAAACTTGTTTTCTTCGATTTAAAATCGATCAAAGTATAAAACAGTGCTTTGCACTTGAAAAATTGCACCGTTGCGCTCCTTTGTTGGTGCAAGCCACCAGGGAGCGCCACGTGTCAATAGCGCAGCACACTGACACAGCGCACTGCGCTATTGCGCTTGCATTCACCGGAGTGCGACACGTGTCGCTTCCACGAGCGCTTGCGCTCATTATTTGGCGCAAAGCGCCTGACAAGCCACTGTCAAATAATTAATGCGTTGCATTATTTGCCGAAGGGCCTAGCCCAATTAAAAAAGACCTAGCAGGCCAAAATAAATTGCAAAGCAATAAAAAGAGGCAGAGCCCAAGTGAAATTGATGCTCTGCATCATTTATAAATGGGCAGAGCCCCAAAACAAATTGATGCTCTGCATCTTTTATGGGCAGAGCCCAAACAAAAAAAAAATAGAAGTAATGCAATGCATTATTTAAGTGTGGGCAAAGCCCTAGCACAGGTCTAATAGACCAAAAATAAATAAAGGTGTTGAACATTTTCAACTGGACTTAGCCCAATTTTGGCCGTAAGTCCTCAAATTAAATTGACTGAGCACAGCTGCTCTCTTAAATCAATTTATATCCGATTCGAGGGTACATCTCCGAACTCCTCTGACGCCTATCGTTGTAATCCCTCAACGACGTCAGAGAGGTGACGGGTCCCGACAACCACACATCAATAATGGACCGAAACGTCCTTAAATTAATAGTGGACCGAAACGTCGTTAAACTAATGTTGGACCACCACGTCCTTAAACTGGAACACGGACCGCCACGTCCCTAAACTGGAACACGGACCGCCACGTCCCTAAACTGGAATACGGACCGCCATGTCCCTAAACTGGAATACGGACCGCCACGTCCTTAAACTGGAACATGGACCACCACGTTCCTAAACTGGAACATTAGAGCCTCCACATGCTCTTTTACCGGATCTAAACGGTCCCGTTTAAGTCGATCTTAGCCCCAAACACGGCTAACGTATCCTTAAACACTCAAATGGACTATAAAATTCCAAATCAACTCTGGTTCGAGGGTACATCTCCGAGCTCCTCTGACACCTGTCGTTGTAATCCTTCAACGACGTCAGAGAGGTGATGAGTCCTGACGGCCACATAATAAACGATCCCGTTAAGTTGATCTTAGTCTCAAACAAGACTAACGTATCCTTAACGAACGTTTAAGTCGATCTTAGCCTCAACACGGCTAACATATCCTTAAACTAAAAACACCATACCCAAATCTAAGTAAATACGGATTTGGACTAATCCACGTCCTACGGGCGACGGCATTACTCAGTCTCCGTATACAATCCACGGGCAACCACAAACAAAACAAACATACACGACACGAAGTGAAATTCTGGAGAAGGAGAAAGTGGTTACCGTGATGCGGTAGCGTAATTAACTGCAGGGGCTTGCGCCTGCAGGGAAGAGCGTCCCCACAATCAAAAACCCCTCGATTGAGGGGGAATCTGACGAAGTCTGCTACATCGGCCGCATCCGTCTAAACCTCCGATATACGGTGCCATAAATCAACTTGGCATCTTCGGAGAGATGGACGGGTAAAACCATATAGCATCTGCCCCGAATATCAGGCAAGACGTTCACCGCGTCTCCGCCGCGTCTTTCGGAGGGGAACACCCTTGTACCTATCTATAGAAACAAGAGTGGCATTCAAAGTTGCTCAAACTACCGTGGAATAAAACTTATGTGTCACGCCAAGAAATTTTGGACGAGAATGATTGAACACAGGCTAAGGAAGGATGTTAAGATACAGAAAACCAGTTTGGATTCATACATGGACGATCGACAACAGAGGCTATTAATTTGCTTCGTCAACTTGTCGAGCTTTTTCGAGAGAAAAGATTTGCATATGATATTTATTGATTTGGAAAGCGTACGATAAGGTATCTAGAGAGGTATTATGGAGGGCAGTGATGAAGAAGGGAGCCCCGTCAAGTACATTGACATAATCAAGGATATGTACGATCGAATAGTGGCAAATATCAGAACTTGCGGCGGCCTAACGAGTGATTTTCCGATTACAATTGGCTTACATCAAAAATCTGCATTAAGTCCATTTCTGTTTACCATCGTGATGGATGAGCTTACTAGAACTATCCAAAATGAGGTACCTTAGTGTATGCTATTCGCTGATGATATTGTTCTAGTAAATGAGACGAAAGTAGAGATTAATGCCAAATTGGAGTTATGGAGGCAAACGTTGGAATCTCAGGGGTTCAAATTGAGCAGGTCTAAGACAGTATATATACATTGAAAATTTAGCAAACAGAGAAGTCAAGACCACATTGGTGTAACACTGGAAGGACAAGAGATATCACCGAGCGATCAGTTTAGATATTTAGGTTCCATCATCCAAAAGAATGGGAAGATCGATAGCGATGTTAATCAAAGAATCCAAGCTGGTTGATTGAAATGGAGTGCAACAGAAATTTTGTGGGATCGTAACTTTCCATTAAGGTTGAAAGGGAAGTTTTATCGAAGCGCTATTCGGCCTGCCTTATTATATGGTACATAATGTTGGGCTCCTAAGAAACATCATACACAGAAGATGCACGTAGCGGAGATGTGCATGCTTCGTTGGATTTGTGGTAACACTAGAAAAGATAAGGTGCGAAATGGGGATATTCGTGCAAAAGTTGGTATAGCACCTGTGGAGGAGAAGATGCGGGAAAACCAGTTAAGATGGTTTGGTCATGTGCGAAGCAGACCTATGGAAGTACCGGTTTGACGAATGGATACTATCGATATAGGCAATGTCAAAAGGGCGAAAAGGAGACCGAAGAAAACATGGATGGAGGTGATACGAAAAGATATGGTTGCTAAAGGCCTCAATGAAAGTATATTGTTCGATAGGAGTGCGTGGAGGCGGAGGATTCATGTGCTGGACCCGACGTGATTCTCATATTGGTTCATGTAGCCTATCCTATATGCTGAGGATAAAAGGCTCGGTTGTTGTTGGGTTTCTTTTGTTGTTTCTTATGTTGGACTATCTTTAAAGTCCTATCATTTGTTTTTTTTTTACTTTCAACAGATACAACTTATCATTTTTTTCAAAGTGAACCGAAAAGATATTAAGCGTAGCATCCTAAACATTGAACCAAATTTTCAAATTGAATAGAACAATCAAATTTCCTTATTGAAGAACTCACAAAGTGAGTACACTTGATAATTTGGACTTGTATATCTATGCATAACACATCTACAGGACTAAAAGTTAAGAACAAAAATAAGTATTTATCCCAAACTTTTGGAGTTGGCTACAAGTGATCAATTAAGGGCCATATCCTCAATTAAATAAACTAGCATATCTATTTTAGTGGACTACATTCTATGTAGCACAGATTCCTGGCCTGTGAGATGTGTCCCTATCGGATACGTATCCATGTCGGATTCTTTAGGATTCGTTTAGAATGCTTGTGTAACTCTTAATGGCACATTCTAAAACTTATATTATATACTACATGTAGCAAACATGGATGACCAACTAAAACATCCACTATCTATACATCAAAAATAATAAATATTTGTACTTTTAGTTTAGGATTGCATGGATTTATATGAGAAAACGAAGTTTACATTGCCACAATACGAAGTTACAACAGTGACGGGACACGGGCGTGCACATACACATGTCATATAGACAAGATTTGGCCTACTTTGTAGCCATTAGATCCATATGAGAATTTTGTCAAGTAATCATGTCAATGTTGGAAAGGACGAGAAGTTTTTCCTTAATTAATTATCGCACACTTCCAACATGGATCTGATAAAATCAAAGATGATAGGATTTGTTTCTAAATCCTAGCAATTGGACCCTAGTCTAACTCTAATACATTGATGAATGGTTGGATGAATGCATGTCTACATGTATATGATGTGTGGGTGTATGTATGTACATGTATGTTACAGTTTCAAGATGTATGGGATTAATATGCCAATGATGCTATTCTACATGCCCCATCCATGTTAGGTAGAATTTTTTGGCACCCTAATCCATAAACCTTTGACCTACCCCTTTCTGCTCACCTTATCTTGTTCCCTCTAAGCAACCTAGATCCTCTTCGGTGGTTTTATCTAGACGATAGAGCAAGAGGACAGCGTTACTTCCCTGCTGTTAAGAGCAGCCAAATAAATGAGGCCACTGGATCGTCTCAACCATTATACCAGATGGAAACTTCCGATTTATTAAGAAAAGGCTTAATTCCAACCAAAAAAAACCCAAATCTTATAGCTAAATTACGAGAAACCCCCAAAAACTTTTAAAATGCACAAGAAACTACCACAAAACTTTCAAACTACACAAGACGCTACCACAAAACTTTCAAAAACTACGAAGAATTACCGGAAATAAGGTGCCACATCAGCAATAAATTGCACGAAACTGCCAAAAAACTAAAAATCTTTGTACCATGGTAGTTTTTCTCGTAATTTTGAAAGTTTTTTGGGGTTTCTCATACCTTAGCTAAAAGGTTTGGAGTTTTTTGGAATTAAACCTTTAGAAAATATTATTAATTAATACCTAAACCTAAAGTCGTCCTTTTCAAGTGCTCCCATATAATAATTTCTTCCTTTTGACAAATAAAATATATAAAAATGACTCTTCAACAACACACCAATAGGACAAGGCATGAACTCTTTAGGCAAATAGAAAAGTGAAAATGTTTTTTTATAGCAGAGTGAAAAGAACTCTATAATCAACTTTTTAATGGAAACCACAGAAATGAACAATGAGAGTTCTTTATAAACAAAAGTGGTATGAGTGTAATATAAACAGACATAAGAAACAGAAATGTTTGATATGAGAAAAAACAAAAACCTACTATTTGATTGCAAGACACCAGGAGCTTCAATAACTTCCTTAGATGAAGAATGGGCAACATCAAGACCTACATAGAATATGTTATTTAAGATGTCTGTAAAATTAATTATAACATAAAGCAGCTAGAAACATACCACCAAGGGTATTAAACTGCAAGTTTCTCTGCGCTCCACATATATGGTCCCTTGAAAAGCAGCAAATGCAAAAATTAATACAGTGTAACACAGAAGAGATAAGCATATAATTAAGTGTACCATATATAGGAGCATCCCAAAGCCTCTTGAAAACTAAGGGCTAATTCCGTAGATAACCCAAGATCTTTCCATGTTATAATTGTATCTAAAAAAGATAGCAATGTCAGCCACAGAGTTATAAAGTAAAAGGCTTAAGAAACACAGTGCTGCATATGCATCCACCTTCTTGCCTTCTGTAGATATCTTCTGAGGAAATGTGATGCACAAGTATGGCATCATTATCTTCTTCATCAACGACAAGTAAACTGAGATCCTCTGATCTCTGCAGATCAGATCCATTATAATAAAAATCAACTAATAAAGAAGAAGCCAAGTGAGATTCATTCAATAGAAGACAAAAGAAAAATGATCATTAGGCTATATCTACTTGTAGATGTGACTAGAATAGAATATGATTGTGTGATTGTGTCCCCTGTAACTTGCAAGACACTACATTCAGTAACCTAAGGCGTAAAAACATACTGTTGAATGTAAAAGAAAAAATAAAATAATAAAATGAATGAAAGACAAGATTCTGATTTTCCAGCAGAAATATCACTGATGGCAGACATGGAAAAAATGTCCCCTAATACAGAAACTCATGCTCATATGCACTAACTACATAAGTGTGGTGTAGCATCCCAGGACTGGTATCCATATCGAATTCATATCCATACCAATTGTTCGGGATTCATTGAAGATACTTCTAGTACCCATTTTTTACACATTCTAAATTACATACAGTCCTCTAGATGTATTGAACATGTATCAATGGCTAAGAGACCGACAATCTATGCATCAACACTTGCAAACTTGGTTTTAATATATATTCCTATCTATTTAAAGTCTTTAAAAAGAACAAACCCGACTTTTTGCCCCATTTCAACTAAAGTTCTTCATGGGTTCGATCAGAATGGAGAATCCTCTTATTTGGAACGGTAGTGTTCCCGATTGCAACATTTATTGCAAACAAAAACACTCAAATCCTTGCTTGGGTTGTTTCAACTACTTTTTGTGTTTGGTTGACTAAAAAACAATAGGAAATGCAACAAATGTTGCAAAATTGCTTATGTGGCATATGATAGACTTATGTGGCATCCCTAATAATTGCCATAGACACATTCCCTCAAGTTACAACATTTGTTGCAACCATTTGACCACAACAAATGTTGCAAGAATTCAGCATATTTTTGCTACTCAATTTCCAAATCCAACTCAAGTTGTTCTAACCAAACATGGGAAATAGAAAAATTTTACAACAAATGTAGCATGCAACTCCATTCACAAGCTACCAAACAGCCCCTTAGTCTGTATAGGTGAGATCGAGGGGGGGTTAATAGAACAAGATAGCTGGAGCAGAGAAGTAATTCAAGGGTACTATGTGATCGTAGAATACTTATGAAATTGAGGCAAAAAAATATCTACAGCTATAAGACCAACATTTCGAATTTTGTACAATTAAATAACCACATGGCCTGAAAATTAGTGTGGCTGAAGTGAGAATGTTGAGATGGATGAGTAATAACAAATTTTTAACGTCGGCTATATGAATTTGTTTCTTCTAATATGCTTTGTTAAGGGACGCCTCTTTTGTTAAATCTAGAACTAATGTATCAATTTTACATGCCTCTATCCATGTTTGTTTAGGTGTACCCTAACCCTCGTTACGCCATTAACTACAATTTTGAACTTCTCCTAACCGGTGCATTAATTCGTCGCTGTTGTGCATGTCCAAACCATCTATAGGAGAGACATCAAACTTGTTATAAATACACCCATCCCTTATTCTATCTTGTAGAGTAAGCATTACCATTCCTCCATCTCAGCATTGTCATTTGAAGATAGATTTATTCATAAAAAATGGCAGGTTGCTCCCATGGATGATAGAATAAGGGAGAACAGAGTGAGTTCACATGTGGAAAAGATGACAATAAATGAGTAAATTAGATGAAGTGACAATATTGGAGTTATTGCTGCCATGATTGCTAGATCTAGACCTAACCAACATGGATGGAGACAGTCAAAAAAAAGTATGTTACTTGTCAATTTAATCAAGGAGATGCGCATTAACAGAGCATACTGAAAGAATATTCACGCAGCCAACCCCAAAAAGAATTTGAAGATGGCAGCTTGTAATCTTTGTACGGATGCATAAATTATGTGACAATTCAAAAAGGTAAATTTAAAACAGGGTAAGAAGATATTAGAAGAGCACCTCCATACAATCAATGGTGATATGCCCAGTTCCCTGATCCTCCCATTTTCCCCCTTCATTCAAGCGGTAAACCTTAACACGCTGAAACAATCATTGACTAGTCAGTTAACAATACCTACATTAGCCATAAACTATGATGTAAGAAAATAAAGTAATCAACCATTAGAGCTACAATATTATTAAGGTGCAATATTCAAAACGATTGACTGTAAGTAACAAAATAAAGGTAACAAATGGCAAAAAAGGAAACACAGAGGAGATTTTTCACACCGATTTCTTGATGGTTTCAACCATACAGAAGATACTAAATGAAATTTAACCACATCACACGGTAGTGTTTTAATTTCAAACAAAGGTATACATGATACAGGGTATTTTAAAGATGATGGGTTCATTACTATTGAAAATAAACGTGCAGATGAGTTGAACACTATAAATATAATTCTTGGCACATATATGTTAAAGATAATGGGCAGCGAGTCATAAATAGTTAGCACATGATAAATCTCCCATGAGTTGGATGATGACAAACAAAGAATCATATGTAAACATAGAAGCTTAATGATAAAGCTTAGTAAGACCAAGGTTTGAAACTCAGGATCGGGACCGATATCAGACCTCATTTTTTGGATCAGAAATTGGTAATATCAATCAGCCGTTTCGGATTGGAAAGTAAGATTGTTTCTATTGGTTGTCTTCAATAATTCATAAAAAATAATTATGGTAAATTTGTAGAGATATTTAATGGTTTTATAACATGTTTTTTCAGTTTATTAAATGTGTTATAGAGACTCTAATGTAGCTGTTTTTCATTACTTTTATTCTTGTACTCAAATTTATAAGATAAATATCGTTTTGACCTAAAAATAAAGAAATAAAATAATTAAATTCTAATTTGTTGAGTATTCATAAGAAAGTTATAATAAAATACTAATAATTTCCTTTAATAAATGACATTTCATTGCTAGAGTCATGAATCCAAGCCCGACTCTGTGGAACTCGGCCATCATGACTCAGCCTTGAATCAACCGATCCAAGCCCCAAGACTCAGCAATTCTTGACGAAGACTTACCGATCCTGCATCAATAGATCGAGTTTCTAATTTCTTCCATCAAATCCGATCCAATCGAACCGAGTTGGATCGGAATTGGCCGAGTTTTCAAAAACTAAGGAAGAAAGGAAGTAAGAGTAAACACACAACAAGAAAATTTCAATAACGCATTGCTCTTGGGATCTATGCAAAATGTCACAACGCATGTTTATAACTTCAATAACATGTTGGATTTGACAACAAGAAGAAAATATGCACATTGCGCCTTAAAATGTAAATTTAGGATTTTGGGGCAAAGATTCTTCTAAAAAATATGATATAGGACTCTAACAACATCAGTTCAACTCAAAGCAAAACACTCAAAGACAAAATCTTGTAATATAGAAAAACAAATCACCCATTAATATTTTACTAATCACATAGAAGAAAAAAGAAACTGACAAACAGTTCAGATATAACAAACTTAATATCAAAAATTGAACATGTTTATCGGGGCAATTCGAAACTTCAGAGTAGAAGGTTTCGCCTCAAGTCAAAATTAAACTGCAATATGTAAGATATAATTCATCTTCCTCTTCGTTAAACAAAATCATCCTTCAAAAGCATACCATCTTGTTGAAATGTGAATATCAAAGACGGAGTGTATTTGATTTCACTGCGTCAGCTTTAGTAGTAGAGAGTGTCGTTATGTTGATAGAGTCATTAGTGTCTATTGAGTTAGAGAATTTGTCAGATTGTTATATGAAAATAGCTTAATTGAACTTGATATAATTAATATCAAAAGGAACAAATAGATGTACTCTCTCATCTTCTTTATTTCCATAAATTTTCCATCTCTGTTCTTTAAACCCTAATTTCACAATATGGGTTCAGAGCCATGAAGATCTTATATTCATAGCTTCCCTTATCACCGTGCATATTCAATTCCAACCTCGAACCACCAGATCCATTGCCCAATCCAAATAACTCTCGATCCATCTCTTGCAATACAATGTCACCATCGCTACTCACTAATATCACCGTCGCCGCCTCAATATCCATATTTTCTCATCCGCACACCCAAAAACCTCATTCAGTCATCCACTTCAATATCACATAATCAAGGAGCCATGCGGCCCACGACGATATTAGATTGCTCATGACAGAGACATGTGCCCCTCTAACCATCTTTGGCAGAGCCTCCTCAACTTTAGCATAGGCTTCTCACCCTCGATATAGCCTCATTCTTTTCTACTTCGATAGAGCCTCTTTCCTCTTCAAATTAAGTTGACAGCTTCAACCCTTCTTCGACATCTTTCTCATGGATAAAAATGCCTTCACTCCATTAAATTTGCACCGATTGTGTCGATTGATATTGCTCACCTTTCTCAATGGATTGTGCAACGAAGTGATTGGGTGATCGAAGGTCGTATGCAACTGTTGATGCGCTTAGATTCTATATTTTTCTTGTTTGTGATATATACCGGGCATTCGTGTTGATGCGCTTAGATTCTATATTTTTCTTGTTTGTGATATATACCGGGCATTCGTGTTGCTGGATGTTAAAATTGGCCCAACTGGATCTTGGGAGGTATATCATCTTCTTGATGTTGTTTATTGTTCAATCACCCTCGAGAATATTTGAGAAATTGGATTTTGTTTGAGAATCGATCTTGGACTGTTGAATATTTTTGGTGGTTGGTTGGTTGGTTTGAGAGATGGGCAGTCGGTTGGCGGTTCCTGCGGAGGTTGTTTCTAGGAAAATAACCGAGAGAGTTAAATGGTGGCAATCATCTTTGTTGGAACTTCTAGGGCTAAAAATGAGTATCAGAAAGATGAAGCACTTAATAAAAGGATCACCTCAATCTTATGACTAAATTGTGGGATTGGTATGATGCAAACTTCTAGGGCTAGATGGTCAATGTTATTGAGAAGGGTTGTGGATGAGTGATTCGCTTTAATACAACGAAGTATGTTTCATTACCTTGTCTGGGTGAATTCTAGATGACTTGTCTGGTGCATTTGATCTATCTAAAAATCTTTCTAGTATTTGCAGATGGAACCGAACCATTACTCAATACTTTTTGTCTTGAGAAGATGGCAAAAGAGCTGCAGCAGATATTTCCTATTACCACATATGTGAAGCAGATGAAGGATCACCAGAGCAGCTATTTGTTATAGTTTGTCCTTAAATGAGTTTGACAACGCTCACCTACAGACCTTAGGAGCTTATATGCCTTCTCACTTGCTAGGACATATAACGGCCTCATGAAAAATATTCCTATTAGTGCTACTTAGGAGACATCTCGCAGCGAAAGGAAGAGCGATTTGCACTCATGTCTCGATCAAATTTTTCAACATTCCACTGATAGATCTCCATATTTTATGACTTCAAAGAAAACTATGAAGCACAGACAAGGATACGAACATGAACATGGATTCGAGACATGGCAAATTGGTAAAAAGGTTACCGATATACGGTTATATATTTATCTATATATTTAATAGGCTTAATTCCAACATAAAAAAACCAAACCTTTTAACTAAACTACGAGAAACCACAAAAACTTTCAAAATTACGAGAAACTGCCATGGTACAAAAAAATTTCAATTTTTTAACAGTTTCGTGCAATTTATTGCTGATGTGGCACCTTATTTCTGGTAGTTTTTCATAGTTTTTGAAAGTTTTGTGGTATTTTCTTGTGCATTTTGAAGTTTTGTGGTAATTTCTTGTGTACTTTAAAAGTCTTTAGGGGTTTCTCATAGTTTGGCTTAAGGGTTTGGGGTATTTTGGAATTAAGCTTATTTAATATTATATATTAATCAAAATATACTAAATTATGATAAGAAACAAGTACTAGTGTAACCATAATGGCACAATAAAAATAAAATCAAGTTATAACTTTCATCTTTACCATAAACTTTCTTGAGCATAAATAAATGTTATGGTATAAAACCAAAAGTATAATGTTCATCACGTTTATTTGTTGTATATACTTCCCATTCTGCAACTTTTTATGCAAAAATAAGTGTTGCTACATAGTACAAGTTAACATGTTTCAAGGAGCAAGAGACGGATTTTAAAGCAAAAGTGCACATTCGCGGCTAATCGACGTCAACTCACACACGTGCCCAATTGCTGCAAAAGTCTCGGTGGAATCAGTAACTCAAAACTAGGCTGATGAAAAACAAGACCTATCTAGATGAAGCAACCAAGATGCAGTTCAAATTTCAAGAAGGCCCCACATGACCGTTGATGGACGACCAAATCGCCGCTGGACGGCGGCTCTGTCGCACCAGACTGAGCTCAATTTTGGCCCGTGTGCTCGTCTTGGGATCCACAGCCCATTGCCATTCTCTGAAATGACCTTATAAACTTATAAATACAGCAGATCTCTGAGCAAAATGAGGATATTATTCTTTATAATTTAGAATTAGGATTATTCGTCTTCCTTGTTTGCTAGCTCTCAAGCTTGGTTGAAGAATTAAGGTTAGTTTAGCTTCTTCCTCACTTTAAGTAGTTTCCATTGATAATTTGTAAGCTTTTCTTTTTTATTTGTAATTTTTTCCTTTATTAATGGAATTAGCTTTCTTATTTCTTTGATATTTTCTCTTTTCTGTTTTATTTTGTTGTTGCATCTAGTAATTGGGGATCCATCTTCATAAGAGAGATGCCCATTTGCTAGCAACCATTTTTCTTTCTTTCTTTTTGCAATTTAATACCATGTACTTTCAATTCATACTTGTAGTTGTGATTGTGAATGTGTAGTGAGTAATTCCCTTATCTGGGATGAAAGAAGGTTGGATCATAGATGGCTAAGCCTCCTTCTAATCTCTCTCTTGATCCAATTTAGTCTTAATTCAAAGAACATAATCCAGCCAATACTTTGATATCTCACACTCTCTAATCTTAGTGGTTAGTTTGATGGTTTATACTCAAAAGGGAAAAGGGTTGATGTTGGTTGAATTGGGATCTAAATACAAGGTTAGGAAATGAAGGGACTAAGGGTGGTAAGCGATGGACTTAGAGATGGCTCCTAAATATTCCGCCTATGCTCCCTAATCCCACATTTGCTCACATTGTGTTTACTATCGATCTCTACTTTGTTACTTGCAAGGTTTCATGCAAAGATTTGACGGTTTATTCTCCCTCTCTCTAGTAGTGAGGTTTGATATTCCGTATTCATCGCATATAGCTTGTAGGTAGCAAAAGGAGAGCTACTTATTATTCATAAGTTAGTTGATAGAGGTGACAGTTTATTCTTCCTAACCCTTGTGCTTAGAATTGATATTCCGTTCTCCTCACATCAACTTGTAAATAATAGTAGAAAGGTGATCAAAAGGAATGGTTTAGTTTTGAGCTAGCTTTACTTGACTAACTAACCCTAATCCTAGGTATCCATCTTCTATATTCTTTTCTTTGGATTTTTGTTAGCTTTGTGACAAACCCTCTCTCTCAACACCCATCTCTTTAGCTCGTCTTGATCGTTTCTTCAAGAGCCTCTTCCTCGTAGGATTGACCCGTACTTATCTTCATAGTTATGCCGATCGATTGCAATTTAGAACACTTCAAATAGACATATCATACATCAGACAAGAGTACAATCTTGAGATAAAACAAACAAAATATTAAACCTTAGTTGACCTGATTTCATCATTTGCATCAATTTGGACATTTTCTCCGAGCTCTAGTTTGTCACGTGATATTTGAAATACTTAATACAAGGTTTAGAAACTCGATTGATCCCAATTTGGATTGCTAGATAGGATTGTATTTTGAAGGAGCCAATTCAAAGCACATAAAAAACCGATCCCGGCCAAATTAGACTAGATTAGTCTTTTCTCGGTCCGGATCGGAATATAAATTTTATTAAACTAAAATAAGGATAATTAAAAAGTATATTTAATTTGTTAGAAAACTAATATTAGGATAGAAACTAAGGAAAATTGAAACACAAATTTTATTAAATACTCTAAATTATAAATAGTAATAATTACAAAATATATAACTCTAATATAAAAGGAATTATAAAAAAGTAATTTGATATTGTATGAAAAAGAAAGTATTCAAAAATATTACGTCAAAAATATGTTTAGTTAGTTATGCTATTTATATAAAATTTAATCAAAATTTTACTTTCTTAACAATTGATACACGAGTTTTAAAATCTTCGAATCGATATAGGCATTGGGTGTTCACTTTTGGAATTGGAACCGGCCATCTCGACAGTTCGGACGTCACAGATCGAAAATATCAGATTTTATATTATTTTGACAAAAAAATTTAAAATTGTGTTCTTTAAATCAATCGTAAAAATAGTTATAAACAATTTGATAAATTCTTTAAAGCAATTAATGATGTCTAAATTGGTTGTCTTAATAATTGGTATAAATAATTATAACATTTTTTATAAACTTTTTGCTAATTATTGATGTCAAATAAACCATAACATATTAATAAAGTCATTAAGCTATCAGTAAACTTAACGTTAGGACTAAGGATCGGCCAAGATTTTAAACCATGTTGATACAAAAGATTTGATATTTCTGATCCTAGAAGCCCGACAATCAAAGAAACGACAAATTACATAAAAATTAGCGTCCATGAAACAGTGAGACAACAGTTTGAATATAGGGCATTACTAACATTAATTAAACATGACAAAAAGAAACTAGAAAGAAATCTCTCAAAAACCCTAGAAGCCACTAACCTGCATAGAATTTGAAGAATCCAAGGGCTTCCCCTGAGCACCCATTAGTAGAATTAGAAATCAAAAGAATCCGCGCTCTCGAATCGATCGATTCGAGAGCTGAGAGCGTGTTTTAGGGGAATTCGATTGTTGCATATAGAATATAAGGAGAAAACCTAACTATTTTTCTCTCTTCCCCTTTCTCGCTCAGTGCCTCCTCTTTCTTTATCCCTGGCTCTGTGTCCAAATAGAACGAAATGGCAAGGACTGCGGTCTCTACGCAAACTGCGCTTGGACTCCGGATTTATTACGAAACTGACCTTTGGTTCTCGCAAATAGTAATTTTAGAAAATTTAGAATTTGTAATTACACCTTGATACAGCAAGTTAGGTTGTTTGGCAGCCAGAAAATGCAGATGCATACAGCATTCCTCTTAAAAGAACTCCATTTTTTATGTTTGGATGGTAACAAATCTAAGTTGGAAATAGAAATGGAGATACAAAAAACATCAAACTATTTCAATGAGACTTTGCAACTTTGGGAGTGATAATTATAGATGCCACATAAGCGTGTATATGCCACGCAACCTATGCAAATTTATAGCAAATGTTGCATTTGCTTTTATTTTTTGTTCAATCAAATTAACACAAAAGATAGTTTGGATTTAAAAATCCAATTTCAAAACTTAAATATAACCAAACGTTGGATTTATGCCTCCTTTTTCTGCAACAAATGCCGCGTGCAGCATGTGTTGCAATTAATTTTTGTTGCTGACCAAATATCTCCTTATATGCACTAGGTGCATGTGCACATGTGTATATAAAGAGATATGTATTAAAAACATGGGTTATTTTACTAAAGTGATCCCAAACTTAGCTAATTACTAAAACATCTTCCGAAACTTACTAAATGTAACATTTTAGAAAAATATAAATAATATTTTGAAATTTAAACAATAAAAATAATAAATTTCACAGATATTATATGAATATAGATTTCAGTTTTCGTAGAATGGTACAGTTATATACTTATATTGTTGGAAAATAATTGAAAATTTTAAATAAATTATTTTATGAAAGCATTTAATTGTTTTGAGCTTTTATAAATTAATATATAATTATTTACATACAAGTTTAATATTAAACTTGATTTGTATTTTCCTAATTATGCATTTAACCAAGTCCATTTTTGTTAATCATGTTTAATATGTTAAAACATGTAACCATTATATTTGTGGTATTTAGTTTTATGATTTGTTTTGTTTTGTTTTTTAAAAGGAAAAGTAAAATGAGAAAAGAAAAAGAAATAGGGGGACAATGAGGTATTGGTAGGAGAAAGAGAGAAAGAGAGTAAGAGAGAGGAGAGAGAGAGAGGATATGATATGGTTGCCTCCAACCATTGTTTCATCTTTCTTCATTCATCTTCTCCTCATTCTTCCTCCACCTCCAAACACTCACTATCACCACAAACCACTCTCAAAATCAACTTAAAACCACATGTCACCTTCAAAAAAATCATTCATGTAATATTTTAGAAAGATAAAATATTATTTTTTGGAATTTAAATATTAAAATAATATATTTCATGAAAACTATTTGATTTGCGAATTGGGGTTTTCGTAAAATGGTATAATTATATACCAATATTTGGAAAAATATTTGGAGATTAATATGTATTATTTATTAAAAGGGGTATTTATTGGATTTGGGCATTTTATAATTTATTATATGCAAGTTTAAATTAAAACTTGATTAGTGCACTACTAATCACGATTAAACCAAATCCGTATTTTTAATTAGCCATGGCTAGTGCACCATGACATTTTGCATTTTCTTGCATGTTTGTTCATTTGCGTTTTGTGACTTGAGCTTTATTTGTGAGAAGAAAAGAGAAAGAAAAGCAAAAGAGAACAAATGATTGAGGAAAGAGAATGCACTACTACAAATAGGTGTTGCCCCTACGGATATATTCGTAGGGGCACAAAAATACACCGTAGGTGCACACGCCGCAGGTGCAAATCTTAGCCTCAAACATACCCCTACGGAGTAATCATTGCCCCTACGGTTTAATACATAGGTCCGTATGGCCCTACGGATTAAACCGTAGGGCCAAAATATTTATTTAATTTATCATTTTATAAATAAAATAGTTGCCCCTCCGGATAACTCCGTAGGGACAAATACATGCCCCTACGGCTGAATGCGTAGGTCCAGATTTATGCCCCTACGAATAAATGTGTAGGGATAAATGTGTAGGGGCAAAATATCATATATCATGATAATTTATCCCTATGGGTAAATGTGTAGGGGTAAAGCTAATGCCCCTGCGGAGTACTTCGTAAGGACAAGCTTAACACCTGTTACTGAGTCTATAGGGTCAAAATATCAGGTATCCTGATATTGTGTCCCTACGGATAAATGTGTAGGGGCAAAATTGGACCCTACGGATTAAATGGTAGGTGCAACATGTGTCCCAACGGATTAATTCGTAGGGACGGATTATTAGGTTTTTTTTAAAAAAAGGGCTGCCTGTTTTTTCCTCGCCCTGTGCATAATAATATATACATCATATATGAAAGTAATCAACAAGCATAATATATACCGCAGTATTCATAATCAACATCTCACGCATAATATATAAAAGAAATCAACAAGCAGAATACGATATCAATCTAAAACAATATGAACACGCAAACACCACCAATATCGTCCAAAATATATACAATATGTAACATATAAGTATATACATGTTTAAAATATAAAAATCAAAAAGCTTCCCTAGCTCGGTCCAGCTCCACCTTTGATAATCGCCGTAATCTGGCGCACCTGCTCCTCGGATAAACCCTGAGTCAACAACTCGACCAATGCGGACTGTGCGGAAGTCTGATCGGGCTGTGGAGCTGTAGGAGTGGTCTGCGCAACCGCAGCCAAGGTAGTGGCTTGCGGAGCCGCAACTGCGGGAGTCTGAGCGGGCTGTGGAGCTGTAGGAGTGGTCTGTGTTGGGATACCTGGGGCGGCAGCAAGGTTTCGGGTAGCATCATCCATGCCAAGTTTAAATTTTTGCCGTTCTAGATAACCCTAACCTAGAATCGATACTAGAGAATCAAACTAAACTATATGTTAACAACTTAACATCTAAGAGATAAGGGATTACAACCTTTGTAGTCCATTCTTTCGCTTCATAAGCTCCGAGTTGAGGTCCCTTCGCTGCGATCATCAAGCTCCCGGACTCTAGAGAGGCTTCATGAGGTGAATGAGGCATCCTTGCTTGAAGACTTCACTATCAAAGATGATCTACCTTGAGGAATCACAAACCCAAACTATTACTTTCACTAATGAGAGATTAGTGAAGCTAACGCACTAATCTATATGACTAGTATAGAAAATGATGATGAAGTAGGAATTTTTCTCTCTTTTGTTTTCTATTTCTCACAATGTTTCATCATAAATAAAAATTAAGCAAGCTCCTTTTTTAGCAAGAAGAAGATGAAGAAAAATGAGTGATGAAAATGAATTATTGTTGAGCTTAGAAATGCAACCAAGGGTTAAGCATGTCATGCTTAACTCTTGTAGAGACTTGACCATGGTCTAGGGTTAGGGTTTGGTAAACAAATATCTTAGTAAAATATCAAGAGAGTGAACTTAGTCAACATAAACAAATATCATAACAAAAGTCTTTTCTTTTGAATTAACTAAAATAAATATAAACCCTAATCTAACCCTAGCATGGTTTAAGTCTCATAAACCCTAGTTGCATTTGTAACCTAACATGTTACAATATCATATATCACATGTATAATATTTTGTAATAAAAGAAAATAATACAATTAACATATATCACATATATATCAATATATCATCAAGTGAGAAAAAGTAATTCTTAAGTGAGCAAATATTAGTTAATGTAATTTAATATATCAAATATATAATTATATATTAAATTATTAAATCAACACTTGATTTAATAACCCGGTTATATTACATATAACTGACTAATATTAAATGTATCATTTTATCGAATCAACACTTGATCCGATAATCCGGCTATATCTCATATAACCGGCCGATATCACATATCGCGAGAATAGAATACGGTATCACATATCGTTTTAATCTCAGCCTCGCACATATCACATATGTTCTCCTACTACGTTTCGCCTGAGCCAGGAAACCTCTGTGTAGGACTCTAAAGACTCGTCAATACGCCGGCAGTAGGTGATGATCATATCAAACACCCACAAGCTGCAAGCGGTCAACTAAACGTAACAGCCACCCGGGTATTGAGCGATCAGAAGATCAACAAGTAAGCATGCTCACACTCCTGTGAATCCAATCAGTAACACTATCGTATGGTCCGGTCTCTTCGTCTAATATGTCGCATATCCAGTCTAAGGGTGGTAAACGTCAGACCCCAGTAACCGATAAGTCGTGTCGATGTGAGGCTCATAACGGGTTGAGAAACTACTGATAACACTTACCAGTAGATCTCTATATCAGCCCTGGCCAGGGACTTCCAGTTATAGCCAATCGAACACAGCGCAACATCAACCCCCAATATCGGGAGAGACGAAACCCCTCCTATCGCTCATTGCCTCCATGTGATTCGGGACTGTACCCAAAAACCACTGTTTTGCACGTTCTCATGAACGTGGTAAGGTGGAAATCAAAGCACAGTGGGAATCACACAAGACTCTATGACGATCTCGGGTCTACAGACTAACCTGTACCAGTGTCACCAGAGAACTGCTATGTGACGATAGGTATAATACCATCTAGGAGTTCTCGGCGAGTCCGTTCAGTATACCCAGTCACCACTGAGCACCCGTACACCATCTTTGATGTCAAACACCAATGGATATGGGATCATCCATCGCCCATCATATGGGTCAAGATGCGTATACGCTAATCTACTCTGGAGTATCGATGCCCTGTCTCGATACACCCTCGACTAGGAACAGTTATAGGATGTACTCTTGGACTACCCTGGCCCCACTAGTATGATCTGCATCATAGTCCTAGTAGTCAAGTACATATCCCAAGGGCTTTATCAACATGTGAGAGCAAGACAGTAAGCCAATACAAGTCAACATGCTTAGACAAAGTGAAACCAGATAAGCATACTATCATGTTGAGCAAGAAAGTCCTCTCTATATATATCCAAGCATCCACTATAATATATATCATATGTACAACAATGGCCTCTAGGGCATATACATAACTAACAGTCTGCGCAACTGCAGCCGAGCTAGTGGCTTGCGGAGCCGCAGCCGAAGGAGATGCATGTGGAGGCTCAGCCGAAGTACCCTGTCATGTCTGTTCAGTTTTGTGTGTAATAAACGAGTAAGAACTGTGTATTAGTCGAATTCGTATCATTATCAGGTTATTGTGAAACCCCAATCTATGAATACTTAGGGACTTTGGCCACATTTGGATTTCTAGTTTGGAAAACCGTAGTTTATTTTAATTAGACAGTTCTATGTATGTATGATTAATCAAAGCTAAGTCTACAACCAAATAAGCTCAGGCTACGTACTAATATTGGATATGTTGCTATCTATAATATGATATAATATTTTACTATTAAGTAGTATACATACCATCATCTCCTTCAGCTCTTGGACGGTGGCCTTCAAGGTGTCAAGTTCTTGCTATAGACGTCGGTCACGGGAGATAGAGGAAGTAACCGCCGGAGTGGAGTCCAACCTCATATGGGCCTGCTAGGACCTAGTCCTCGGCCTCTCTCCCAACCTCCGTGGTGCCCTCCGCGTGCGGTGTCTAGGACTGGGGTCAGCAGCATCGTATCGTTTTGTCCAGTAAAATCAATCCCCGATGCTTCCGCCTGCTCAACCACCCGCTCCTACACCCACATTAACCAGTAAAATATAATTATATCATTTAAATTTGAACCTTTCAACACAAAAATTTCAAATAGGGGTTGAATAAATATTAACACTTATGCAATACTCCTGGGTAGCGGTGTCGGGGTATCGAAGCTCGCCCGTGGCGGGATCTGTTGAGGTGCCGTAGACGGCAAGATACGTGGACAGCACGCTCGGTGTACCACCCTGCGCCAGGGTCTGAGCTCTCCGCAATTCGCAAAAATTTACATATATTAGAAAATAACTCTTAATATTACATTACATCACAGCTGGTCTATTGTAATTTACCGATAACTCCATGGCACAAGTAATATTCCTTGAGCCACCTGTATAAGTGGGGCGACCCCTCTTCGCCGACTTCCTATTCTCTTTATTTTGATCGGCCTGTTTCTGCACAACACATTCAGATTTAGTTTTCTAATTAAGCAACACAAAAAAATAAATTATATACTAAACAATGAATTACATTTAAAATACATACCTGTTTGCGCTGAGAGTCGAAATATTGGCACAATAGAGACCATGTATCTTCGTCGACTCTCGCAAAGGACGGAGTATGTGGGAGGGCCGCTCTCTCTACCTCGGGGGTCGCTATCCACAGGGAATAACAGTCGATCTTCAGCTCGTTCCTATTGTAAGGGACCTTTGATTGCATGTTCTTCATCAGGCCATTGTACAGAGCGTGAAGATCGAGCACCCTCCCAGGGTGATCAGGGTCGGGTATAGGCTGAAAATCGTAATTCAACTGTAAATACAAAAAAACAATGTTATTAAATTGTAAGTGTTAATAATAAATATATTGGATAAATCAAATGAAAATATATATTAATAACCGAGCCTGATCCCAGAAGAGGGCGAATGAGCGCCGGTGCTGGTCGCCCCACTCAACGTGAAGTGGATAATTCTTCACGAGGCGGCTCTCATCCCCCATATACCGGCCGAACCTCTCGGCATAATCGCCAGTATAGCGATAATCAGGGGTAAACAAGAGGAGGAATGCTGCCTCCCCCTAGCTCTGTTGGGCCTCAGCCTGTGGGACTGATTCGGGCCTCGAGTCCCCCTCTCGGGATGGGGATGCCCTGCGTCTACAAGAAATATCAAGACAATTAATATTAAGACAAAGTGGTATTAAGAAATCAAGGTTTAACGAAAATTGAAGTGTGATATATACCTCCGGTGACAGAAGCACGAGCCTGGGCCCGGGCAGCAGCACGAGCGGGACGATAGTTCCTCCGGTGAGGAACAACCGGTGACCCAGACGTGGACGCATCTCCAACTAGAAAATAAACATCGATAAAATTACATGAAGTTCATATTTATTCTTAAAGGATATGTAAAATGAATAAATATTTTATATTTATTCATACAAACCTGCAGACTGAGCGGAGGGTATGGAAGTGACGGAAGTGGCCTCTGCACCAGACGTGGACGCACCACCTATAATTAGACAATCAAACATTGAATATATAAGTAATTGCAAAAAGAATGTGTATATCAATAATATAACATTCTAAATCAACATGTATACACTATAGGATATATAAATATACCCGCAGGTGCGGTGGTGGGCTCTGCCGGAGATGTGGAGGCACCGCCTACAGCCTAAGATGTAAGTACGTAAGAGCAAAAAGAATGTATGTATATTTATGATATAGCATTCTAAATCAATATACATGCACTATATGATATATAAACATATCTGGAGGTGCGGGAGTAGCCTCTATCCCTGATGTGGACGCACCAACAGCTAGACAATCAAACATTGACTATGTAAGTAATTTTGACATGCATATGCATGTATATCTATAATATTACATTCAAAATGAATATGCGTGCAACATACCTGGAGGTGCGGGAGTGGCCTCTGTCCCTGATGTGGACGCACCACCACCAACTAGACAATCAAACATTGACTATGTAAGTAATTTTGACATGAATATGCATGTATATCTATAATATTACATTCAAAATGAATATGCGTGCAATATACCTGGAGGTGTGGCAAAGTCCACACGGAAGGAGGCATCCGAAGAGGTCTCCGATCAGGGTGCAAGACCGGCCCTCTGAAGCTCCCTACGCAGCTTTCCGGGCGGCAGAACCGCTCCGTCTCTGCCTCAGCCTCTGCC
Organism: Agapanthus africanus; assembly: GCA_030015575.1. Taxonomy (NCBI): domain Eukaryota; kingdom Viridiplantae; phylum Streptophyta; class Magnoliopsida; order Asparagales; family Amaryllidaceae; genus Agapanthus; species Agapanthus africanus. Next base: position 233,608,547 of record JASDDO010000012.1, read on the forward strand.
TCTGCCGGTGCCGCGGCTGGAGCTCCTGCCGCCCCTCGCTGCTCCCGTCGTCGTCATCAAATCTAGATAAAACGGTTCGTGGACGCATTAGACAATCATTACATATGCATGCTATATATGTATAGATCGTAAAATGTGAAGTAATAATATAACATTACTGATAACCTTTTTCGTTTCGTGGACGCATTAGACATATCTACTTGGATTTCATCATCGATATCATTTCTAACCCACGTAACTTCATGATCAGCCGAAGACAACCCGTCTTTCAAAACAGACGGTCGGAGCACTCTAAGTCTTTGTAACATTTCAGAAAATATAAAATATTATTTTTGGAATTTAATATTAAAATAATATATTTCGCGAAAACTGTCCGATTTGCGAAATTGCGGTTTTCGTAAAATGGTATGAATATATACCAATAATTGTGAGATAATTGGAGATTAAAATGATTTATTCATTTAAAAATATATTTATCGGATTTGGCAATTTATAATTTACTATATGCAAGTTTAAAAAAAATCCCGATTAGTGCACCACTAATCGCGATTAAGCCAAATCCGTGTTTCTACATTTTTTTTATCATGGCTAGTGCACTATGACATGTTTCATTTTAGTTGCATGTTATTTCATTGTGTTTTGTTGATATTTGGTTTCAAAAAGAGAGAAGAAAAAGAGAAGAGAATGAAGTATTTAGGAGAGAGGGGGGACCACATGTGACTTGTGATAAATGAGAGAGGGTGAGAATAAGAAATAGAGAGAGAGAGAAGAGGAGGCTGCCATTTCCTCATCCCCCATCATTTTAATTCATCTTCTTCCTCCTCATCTCCCTCCACCATCAACCCTAAGATCCATCTCAAAAACCTTGTCAAAACCCTATATCCCCTTCACAAAAGTTAATCCCCACCTCTTCCTCAACACATTGGACCAAGCAAAGTTGGATTTTGAAGACTTTGGGAAGCTAGGGTTTTCTTGAGTTGCCCAAGTGAGGTATATCTCTTTTCATTTAGTTTAGTTTTGAGTTCCTAGTATTTTAGTTTAGTTTAGAATTCGTTTAGTGGTGGATTTGTGAACTTGGAAATTCCAAGAGAAGGATTAGGGTTTGAGTTGTGTTGTGGTGATGTGGTGGCTGTTAACAAGACTTGAGTGGTATTTTTACTGGCCTAGAATAGAGAATACGGACTTAGGATATTACCATTTCGGTTTTGTGACATTTAATGGCCTACAGAGAATCTGGAGCAACCCGGGAAATTTCTGAGGAAAACAAACAATACCAGAAACCTAGTGGGACTAATAGGAAGCCAACCTACAAGTACGAACCCATTCCCTCACCACTTGGCCGAGGTGGCCGGATTTTATGGCATTGTGGCCGGCCACTTAGTGGTTTCTGGTGCTGGAATTGGTCCAGTAGCTCACACACTCCATATACTACCCCATGTACTGTTTGTTTATCCCCATTTTACCTGAAAGAGAATCTGGGAGCACTTTGGGTTGTTTTTGGCTATGTTTTTTGTATTTTGGAATTCTTGGTTTTAGTATTTGATATTGTATTGGGTTGTTGGGCGTTTGTACGTCAACAACAAGGGTTGTTTGGTTGCTTTTGCACGCGTAAGCTATAGGTTCAAACCTATGAGCGCATCGTGTGCCGTATCGGTTTTCCGGATTCGATTTTAATAGCGATTTCGATTGTGTATTATTGTAGGTACCTTCGCGTGGATTCCGAGGCGATGGAGCATGGCGTCATCTACTTCGGCAAGTAAGGAGCAAGGTGAGTAGATCTATATCTACGGGGGAAGTCGGGTGGATGGCGTACATCAACCCTGCAAGTTTTTGATGGAAACCAATCTATAGGATACAGTCGTAGAAACCTAGATTAGAAAACTAGGGACATGGTTAAAAGATAGTTAGAGATGATATGTGTGATTGAATATATATATATATATATATATATATATATATATATATTGAGATGAGATGAAAGCTTTAGGGATATGAAAAGTGAATGTGAACCACGACTTATAGATATGTAGTTGCACTAGAATAAGTATGAGCTTCAGAGTAGCATGACATTAGATGTATAGGATAGAATGTATATGTAAGATGACTTGATATGAGATATTAATGTGATGGAAAGAGTATACGATGTGATATGATGACTTGGTGTGATATGTCGTTATATGGACACGAGTCGATATGTGATAATTGATACCTTTGCCGGTCCCCTGATGTGAGATTGTTATGGATAGGACCTGGGAATTTGGTATATAGATATATATAATGTGGTGAATCATGAATGATAGGCCGTACGAGACGTTAAGTCCGTACCCTCATTTTCTTATAGGTTGATAGGATCCCTAATGGTTCAATGATGCCGTACGATGATTTATTGTACGTGATGAGCTTAATTGATGATTGATCCGTACCCTTGACTAGAGGATGTCGTACGATGGATTATACCGTACGTGATGTTGTGAGGCTGGATGCCGATTTCTAGATTCACCGACTCGGTCATGTTAGATACGTATACCTTATAACATTTAGCTGACGATTTACTTTATGCTACGTTCATGTCATTCTCATTGCATTACATATGCCTGTGCTAGTACACCTACACTATTATCGATGATGCGTATGTTACACTTACACAGATTGGCTGGCTTACACACTTCATCATCGATAATTGCTATGTCACTACACAGTAGAATTGCTGCATCATGATATGACTCCTTGCATGATTTATTTGCTATGTTCACATCATTACGATATGTCGCATGATATACTGATATTGTCACATCACTGTTCCATGTTGCATGATATACGGATATGCTTACATTTCTATCATATGTCGCATACATCATGCTTTATGATTTTACGCATTGAGATATGCTGTTTTCATGAGATTTCTAGATTTGAGAACCGTGGTTATTTCAAAAGAATGTATGTATTGTTTTAAAAACCCGGTTTCTCTTGATATGATATTTCGAGACGTCCACAATGTGTTTTCTCGGTTCTGAGATTGGCATGTGAGACCCGATTTGAGGAGTGGGAGGCACCGTCTGCGGGTACATGGTGGACTCGGTATGGTTCCCCGGGGCGAGAGATGATTTTCGTGGTGTAGACGATGAGCCTGGAAGAGGGAGTAGTACCTACCAGTGATAGTATTTGAACTCGGCGGTTATCCGGAGGATATCGACCGGAGTTATGAGATGGATATGGGCTGACCCGTTCTGCCGGAGCCCGTGGGCCGATCCCGCAGACGGAGTCGAGATATGAGGATTTACGTGTCGATGTTGGACACGGGTTTCATGATGTTTCGAGTGTCGATGCTAGGCACTCAGGTTCCATGATTTTGATGTGTCGCGAGGGACACACGTTGATTTATATCCTCATATTCTCATGCATATGTTTTCATGATTTTACATGCATGATGTTGTTGTGTCATTGGTGGACACGTGGACGAGATCCACATGCATACAGGCATTGATTATATGGTTGGATGATATCCATATGTTGATAGGCATCGATTATGTTGTTGGCATATACTTACATACAGTCACCCTAGATATCATAGTATTACCTTTATGATATAGTTGACCTAGAAAATCGTTATTTTATTCGATTTCTACCTGTTGATGTTTTCTACTCATGAGTTGGCAACTCACCCCCGTTGTGCCACAGTTCTTGTAGGTTGACCGCATGGATCAGTAGCGGCATCGCTGGCACACAACTACATTTGGGTGATTTGCTTTGGTAGGTGGGACATTTGTATCGTGCCCACTCTTGTATTTATACTTCATGTTGTATCTAGTCAACTCCATCAATCAAACTAGTATTTGTATAAGTAATGAGACTTAGCAAGACTTGTAGTTGCGAGACTTGAGCGATGGGTTTTATGTTCGCTTTTGGGGTTGATGTCTTGCTTTACTTTATCTTTTGTGGTGATCTTCGCCGTTGGGCGTCGTATACTTATATTTATGATTTTCATGGTTGTGGATCCGCCGTTTGGCGAATAGCTAGCTCTCGCTTGGGGATGCCTTTTATATTATTATGTATTGTGGTTTTTGATCAAAATATACAAAGGAGGTGCTGCCCAAATTTTTAAAAGACGAAACATGTTTTTCAACTAATCAAACTCACTTGCATTTTCATGTTCCATTATCTATGCATTTAAGAAAACCTTGATTTCATTATACCTTTATTTCAAAACTTCACCTCCTTTATTTTCTTTAAAAGGTTTAGATTTCTGGGCTTCGGCTTGTAAGTGCACGGCAGCGTCCCGGCCGTCTGAACGAGGCCAAAATGCGGAAACGATACTTTTCTAAAACTAGAAACCGGCGCTACCGCGGACTGTTAACCCGGATTGGGCCATTAACCTAATGCTAGCTAGAGAATGGGTAGAAAGCGATACCGAGCGATCCGTGTCCTTCGGTCTTCGGCCTCCATCCCGATCTCCTCGCGGAATCTCCGGTCTTCATCTCCTCGTCGGAAAGGGCACCACATCGCCGGGTTCTTTTACGGGCTCCCACCTTTGGACCGAGGCAACGCGGGCATGAAGTTGGCGAGCCGACGTGTCCAAGAATGCTGTAGACTCTATGTAGAATGTTATGTCTCAAGGGGTTGTATTAAGTTGCCATTTGGATGGAGGAAGGAGATAAACTTTTGGAGATGAGCTAAGGGGTTTTTGTGCAAGCAAAAGAGATGAAAAACCCCACCTCTAATTTTTGGACAGCCCCCCCTTTGTGTGGCCGGCCCCATGTGTGGTGAAGGGAGAGAGAAAATAATGCGAGAGAGAGAAATGGGTGATGATGAGGAATAATCATCACCCCAAAGTCAAAACAATAACCCATCACTCAACCCATCATATAAAGTAAACAATGGTGAACAAAGAAGTCAAATGATGGTTGAACCATCATGATACAACTACTTACAAAAACAACCCTCCAAATTGCTAATTTACACATTTGCAAATAAGCCCTCTTCCACCAATTTTCAGCCAATGAAAAAAACAAAGGAAAATGGCCGAAACGGAAAGCAAACTGGCAACTTCAAAAAACTGATCCCGTAATAAATTACAGGAAAACCCCGCGACTGTATATACATACCCGCATTTGTATTCCGACCGAATACAAATGCAATGAGACAAAATCTACACTGTACAATACTAGGATCTGGCTTAAACCAAAGCCCGCTAGTATTATCCGTCCGATCATGATCCGTGCAATACCGCACGTATATGATCGAACCCTGCCATATAACCATACGGCCTCTACAGCGTTTCGCCCGAAACTTGAGAAACTGTCTGTGGGGGACTCTAAAGACTCGTCAATACTTTGGCTGTGGATTTAACCACTAGCACGTCAGAGGTATTAGCCATACGTAACGGGCTACCAGGTATTGACCAAAAGGGACGTCGATGAGCGAACTCATCCTGACACCCCACTGAGCCTGTCAGTGACAATATCCGTACAGTCCGGTCCGTTCGTCTATGAGCATCGCATGGCGGGCCTAGGGGGTTGGTGTAACAACCGAGTCCAGTTATACCAATTCCAATTACTGTATGTGTTGTTTGTGGTATTTATTTCATTTATCATGTTTGGTTGCAAAATGGTAATTTACTTTATATTCGACCCGTTTACTTGAGCTCGTTGTTTCCTAATTATAGATTACACTAACATTTCATATTCTTTCTTATAACCATTTAAGTCACTTAAAATAATTTAAAATACATGACATGGCTTGTTTGATACCCCTAACCCTGTGGTAGCGTCCTTGCATCGTGTTCTCGTCCCGTTCATTGAAACGGACGTGTTTGGACGACTACGCGCACGTACGTGCGTCCGTTCTTGGGGGTATGCTTTTTCATTACAAAATCCTTCATTTCAATTTTGGAACTTGTTAATAATTTTCATATTTCAAATCCAAATTTTTGGACCCGACCCGGGCGCAATTCTGAAATATTTTGTATCCCGCCAAATCCTATTTAATTTTGAATTTCTTAAATCATTTAGAAAATATTTCACAGCTTACAGTATATTTTCTCAACTAACTAGTTATTGTTTAAAAACGGTAAATCTTTTATATTTTTCCCTAACCAATTCTTTATTTCCCCAGCCAATCAAAACCCACGTTTCTCCTCTGGGCCCCATAGCTTTTCTTTCTCTCCCCCTTTCTCCTTCTCTCTCTCTCTCTTTCTCCTTTCTCTCACCCCCACAAAACGCCAAGTTTATATCTCCTCTTCTTTCTCTCTCCTATCTTTTCTTTCTATCTCTCTCTTCTCGCGCCGATTCTCTCTCCTCTCGTGAGAATCCCGTCACCGCCCCACGATATCCTCACCTCCCTTCTTCATACCCTTCATCTTCTTTGATTATTTTTTTTAAAACCCATGCACGAGAGAAAGAAACCCAATCAACTCTCATCGCCTCCATCACCCTAACCCTGTTCCTCGGCGACACCCTCTGCAGCCACTCATCTCCATCATCTCTTCTCCTTCTTCCTCCCTCAAAAGAAACCCACTGAGCCCAGAAACACCCACTGTGGCCTTAACCCAGCACTGCCATCTCGTCGCCGCCGACTCCCTCTTCTCGTCGTCACCACCTCCCTCTCCCTCTGCTCCTTCCCTCTGCTCTTTCCCGAGCACTTGACCCTGCAACAAACCCCCACCAAACATCAAACCAAACCCTAGCGCAACCCTAACCTCTTATCCGAGCACCTACACCCTCGCCGAAGTGCCGCCGACCCTCACCGACGACGCTGCCATCCCTCTGCAATCCAGTGAGTAAGTTCGTTCCTCAATCTCCTTGTTCTCTGTCATTATTCTTGTTTCCAGTCCATGAACTCTTTTACCATCAAAGAGCTCACTGTTTTCCTTGGTTTGCCGGAATCCGACCGTGCCGGCGACGATCACGACGACCCAGCGAGGACCTCTGACCCGTGTTGTTCCACTGTTCGTCGTTTGGACTCTTTCCGTGTACCGTGCGCGCGTCGCGACTTTTTCCGCCGACGCGTGACGTTCCGTTTACCGCTTCACGATCCGTCGAGGCAAGTAAAACTTGCTACATGCTACTTAATTTATTATATATACATTTGATGGCACATTAAACCCGTAGTTTAACTTTAGTACCATGATTTCCCTTTTTCGTGTTCGATGTCGCGTTATATCATTTTAGTTTCCAGACTTGAAACCTACCGTTCGTATTTACTTCATTAAACCAAATAACCACATTCATATGTTTTAATCACATTTTAACTATTGACATAGCCTATGGTATTCTTTCTATAGAGTTACTCCATCAGACACTCGTGTGCATTTAGCTATGATTTCATCCATTGAACCTATTTATAAATCATTGCATCCCTAAAATTTCTTAATACTTGTTAACATAATTTAACGGCCATAATTGTCATACTGTATTCATATAATGTTGAAACCATCTCTGAAACACAAACTGATAACCGTACAGCTACGTAGTTTAATCTGCGCATATTGCTCTTAACCTATTATGTTAGTGTTTATACCCTAGAAGGCCATTACTGTATCATACTAGTTTGTATATTACTTAATGGAAGCTTGGGAAATTCACAGTTATATAACAGTCTTGCTAAACATAGTAGTATGCTACTTGGTTTTATCTATCTTAATATGTGAGTATACGTATTGATAGAGCTCTTAGGATCTTGCTTGACTACCAGCGTTGTGATGGCAGTCACACTAGTGGGGGCTGGGTAGTCTACAAGCACATCCTTTTTCAGGTCCCTAGTCGTTGGATTATCGAGACAGGGTATCGATACTCCGGAGTAGACTAGTGTGTACGCTTCTCATCCCAGTTGGGGAGATGGTCTGTCCCACAGTCATCAGTACGTCGTACTGGAGATAGTATACAGGCGCTCGTTAGGTTACGGGTACACCGGACATGACTCACAGGGAACTGTTGGTTGGGATTATACCCATCGTCAGTTAACAGTTCCCAGGTGACATGAGTACAGCACCATCCGCAGACTTGACACTGTTACTTCGCCTCGAGTGTGTCCCACTGTTCTTAGATTGCTACCCTACCATGGCTTAAAGGAGTCGTGCAAACAGGTAGCAGTTGGGTGCAGTCCCGAGCACTTGGAGGCAGTGGCGGTTAGACAGGATTCGTCTCTCCCGGTATTGGGAGTTGATATCGCGCTGTGTCAGAGAGCCATTACGCAAAGTCCCTGGCCAGGGCAAGCGAGATTTACTGGTAGGTTTTCCAGTAGTTTCTCAAGGTGTAATGGACTACACTCCGACACGACTTATACCGCTTTTAGGGGACTGACGCTTGCCGCCCCCTAGGCCCGATATGAGATAGTCTTAGACGAACAGACCGGACTGTACGGAGATTGTCACAGCAGGCTCAGTAGGAGTTCGGATGGGTTTACTCATCGGCCTTCTTATCGACATCTACCTGGGGACCGTTACGTACAGCTAGTGCCGCTTGCGGTCTGTGGTTAAACCCACTGCCAGCGTAGTGTCGAGTCTTTAGAGTCCCACACAGAGAGTTTCCCTGCTTCGGGCGAAACGATATAGAGGTCGTATGGTTTTACGACAGGGTTCGGACGCATACGTGTTTTTACGCACGTACGATGTTCGGACAGTTTTTACTAGTCGGCTTTGGTTTAAGCCAGATTCTAGTATCGGATTATTGGATTTATACAGTCTAAAGTTTTTCCGTGTTTTTACGGATTGGAGGGGCGTTCTCGTAATTTATCGGGAAGCTTCTTGAAGCATGGTGACTTGGGGGTTAAGGTGGCATTTGCATTAATTGGATAAGTGAGTCATGGTGTGAATCATACATGGAGTTAATGAATCATTTATGATTTATATGACTCATGTGATGAATCACTTAGTGTATTAATGAAACATGATGATATATCATTATTTGTTATTCATTTAATATATATGATATGTTTCATACACACACACATGATCTATTCATCCAAAAGGATTCTCACTCTCACCTTCTCTCTCCTCAAGCTCTCTCTCTTCAAACCCTAACCCTAACCTCTCATGTGTTGAGATCAAGGGTTAGCTAGACTAATACTTCCATAATCCAACTTTATATCACCTAGGTTGCTTAGATTAGCACTTTGAGTAACCTAGTTACCTCAAGTTAGAGGTTAAGCTTGGAGTAGGAGCTCTCGGGTGGATCGTCTTTGACTCGAGGAGGCCGTTGAGGTGCCGACGTTCCAAAGAGCCTACAAGGAGTGGAGGACAGTGATGAAGACCTGAAGGACAAGTAACGTGGGTATAACTTCGAATCAGAGTAGTTAAACCTTTCGTAGTTTGCTAGTAACGGTTTAGATACGATTCATGCGCTCAAGTCCGTGTTACGAACCTTTGATGATCGTTTTTCATATATTCCGCCTCCCCGCAAGTTCGTGGGGTGCGTGACATGGACTTACATATTACATGTGCCAATTTATTGTGTTGTTGATACCCATGCTTGTCTATTTATAACCATGATTATGTTAGTTGATTATGAGCACCCACATGATATCTTTTACACCCTGACATGACTTGCTACACACATATTACTTGACCCGACATGGTACCGTACACTACTTGACCTGACCTGATGTACCATGGCTTGACCTGTTACCTAATCTTGTGTCTAATGCCAACAAACCTGACATGTAGTCCTTACGGACCGTTCCTGTTGTCTTTCCAGATAAACATGTACCTGCTTGCTCCTGCGTTGGCATTAGTTCTTGATTACTTAAATACCTGACTTGAACACTTATAACTTGGGGGTATGGGGAAATCAATGATGAAACCTAACCTGTAACTCGACAGTTCGATACCTGTTCTGATCAGTCTTACGGGCTAGGCCAGCCCCGGAGTGATGATGCTGACATCACTCATCTGTACATGCTACCTTTTACTGCCTAGCGGCACGTCTCGGATTCAGCCCGAGAATCTTGACCGTGGTCCCGGGCACGCGCGGGATACTATTGAGTTACATCGATGATCCATCAAATTGATTTCAAAGACTTGAGAGTAGATAACCCAATAGACCAGTTTAGTTTACTCACTGCACACTACCCTTCACTGCCCTGATTTATATTGCTGTTACACCTGCTTTATCATTCATGATTATATTTGCATTGCCTGTTACCCTGTTTAAAGTTAATTGCTTGATGACATGACGCGCTGACATCTGGGTTTTGCATGGCCCAGATTCCGTACCTTTGCTGCAGTCCGAGTAGGAGTACTTCAGCCAGCAGGCTGAGCAGTGAGGATTCAGTAGTAGTTAGTTCTTTTACTTTCAGCATTTTATTCCTGATGTGAGCCCGCATTATGGGACATACATTCCAGTTATTTTTGTATTGGATCTTTTGCTTCCGCATTTTTTTATTATTCTTGACTCATTTTATCTTGGCTTATGGACATGTATTAGATAGTTAGATTTTATTCTTGATATCTCTGCAGTCGTAATGTGACCGTGGATGGATACTTCCTACCCACAGGTAGCATGGTTGGCTATGTCACGTGCCCATCTTAGCGTACTCTGGGAAGCGGGGCGTGACAGTTGGTAAAAGTCAGACCCCCAAAAGCGGTACAAGTTGTGTCGGAGTGTAGCCCAGAACACCCTGAGATACTACTGGAATACCTACCAGTAAATCTCCTGCCTTTGCCAAGGACTTCGTGTAATGGCTCTCCTAGACACAGCGCGACCTCACCCCCAATACCGGGAGAGACGAACCCCTGCAGATCCGCTCATTGCCTCCATGTGGCTCGGGACTGTACCCAACTAAAACCTGTTTGCACGACTCCTTTGAGCCGTGGTAGGGTAGTAATCAAAGTACAGTGGGAACTCACACGAGACAAATGACGATTTCAGGTCGATGAACTAACCTGTACACATGTCACCAGGGAACTGCTATCTGACGTCTGGTATAATCCCAACTAGCATGTTCCCGGCGAGTCCTGTCCGGTGTACTCATAACCCAATGAGCACCTGTATAAATCTTAGGTGAACCAACTGACACCAGTGGCTTGTGAGACCGGCCACCGCCCCTCTTCGGGGTCTCGACTGTATACACTAGCCTACTCTGGAGTATCGATGCCCTGTCTCGAAAACTCCCACGACTAGGGACCTTTTAAGGATGTGCTTATAGACCCCAGCTCCCACGTATATGATCGCCATCATACTGCTGGCCGTCAAGCAAGAATCCTAAAGGCTCTATCAACGCGCAATAGTGACCTGTAAGATCACCTAAAGCAGTACACGATGATAAAGATAAACCAGATAGCATACTATCATCTTGAGTAAGACTGTCCTACCGGCATAGGTTCTCCCTCAATCATTGCAATCACGTGCCTGTGATCCAATAGTTGACTCTGAGGGCACTATATCCAACAATCTCCCATTTGCACTCAAGGCTAATTATTGCGATGTCGCATACTCACGGCCCGTGCGATACCGAACACCCAACTCCTCTACTAATCAGTCTCACAAAACCCGGTTGTGAAACTAATGAGTTCGAGAAATAGCCTCAGTGAGTGGATCCGCTCTGATGTTTCTTTCTATGTCTCTCTTTATCTCAAGTTCGCGGAGAAAGCCATCTCCCGAAATGAGCAATACCTGTCTTAGAATATGTCTGGATATCTGATGGGACCTAGCTCATAAATGAACTCCAAATCCAAACTTCTTAGACTGTATTGTCAACTCAGTATCCTGCGCCATGCCTCCCTCAGTATCCCCTTGGACCACCTGTCCAAAATACTGCCCCTCATTAGAGGGAAAACTATAACTCTGATAGTCACTCTGTCGTCCAGGTCACCTTGGAAGCCTGGAATTATAACCGTCTCCCGAAAAAGGCTGTTGTTATCATATCCCAAGAACATCCACTTATGTTCTAAAACTGCTTCCGAATGTTTCTCCATGATTGGATCAATATCTACTTATTGCATCTACTGCAAAAACAACATCTGGTGTGGTACTTGACATCTCATGATTGACTCAATTGCTTAAGCAAGTGATCTGCCAATCACGCACATCCCTCTCCCCTTTAGTCTGTAAGACACCTTTAGAGAGGGTGACTCCATCACCTGCAGGTACACTACCGTGCCAGGAGTCGTCCATTCTAAATACCTTTAGAATGCTGTCTAAGTACCCTGATTGGGACACTTCCCAAATCTAGATCTAAAACCATAGAACTAGTAACCAGAATATCTGATATAATATCCATGTCCTATCTGGAGAAACCACTGTGTGACAACCAAAGTATAACCGACCGTAGTATAGGAATTTCACTTCCTACTCTGTGTATGTCATCCAAATACCAGGACATCACACCCTACTACCTTCTTAACAGATCCATCCCCTATTCTGATGAAGTCAAACCTATGACTGTCATATCAGAAATAGATGATCTATCTCCGCTATTTCTGTTTTAGTCTATAAATAGACATAAGCCACTTGTCCACCATGCTTCCGCTGCTCCCACTGACTACGACAACCCTCTGGCAGAGTTATATACACGTGCACTTCTAAAGCTAGTTTAGAACGACGCTATACTCATCCTTCTGCCGGGCCTCACAGTCTGGAACAACAGCAATGGCAAGCCTGGGTAAACAAGAACCTCCCTGTCACCGTCCTTGAGGCTACCGGAGTACCTCTTGGGTGCCTGAGGTTACCCACCATATCTGCGGAGTGGCCAATGGAATGTCAAACCAGATTGAATCTTCAGGTTCTTATCAAATTTTCAGTAATCGTTTGCGGTTCTGGAATCACTTCCAGTTCTACCATACTCCCACTTCTGTTTTCTGAAAAATCCATTTTACTTAAAACTGTGGTGAGTCTAGAACAATATCACTATTGATCTTCCAGATGGTAGAAAGTCAACCCTCGTCATAGCCTGGGTCAACCCACAAACAACCATTACAGAAACGTGCCTTGAGTTATCCAGAGTCTGGTTTTAAGCATATGCCGGACAACTCCCCGTACCTTAACATCGTTAATATATGAACTGTTCTATATCCAATATAGAAATAGAGGAATGGATTTAATTGGAACCAGATTCAAATCATGCAACTGTCTCCAGTGCATGTCAACTAAATGGAAGGAGGCCGATCAGCATTACTCAACTTAGGAGTGCTTCCAATTATGAGTAACCTGAAAGAGAAGCAAGTTCTCTTTATCATTACTATCAACTGAATACCATACACAAGTATCTACATCTTCGATCACCTGAAAGAATCCTGATACTTGCAATACCTGGTTCTCTAATTTATTCATATACCTATAACTTCTCAAAACTTGGACCTTGTGTTTCTACGAAACACTTGTCTAAAAACTAGAGAAGTCATAAGTAAACCAAATATAGTACGAGTACCAACCCCTCTGTCCTGATGGACACTGGACAACATACAATACTCTGTATAAGTCCCCTGAGTCTAATAATTCAATCCATGTATGTCGTAGGTTAAAAACTCTACTTATGGTTAAGAAGAATTATACTGCTGTTTAATGCTCCTTACCTAACCATCCACTGATATAGGTAAATGTCATGGACATAATTTCAAAAAGGTACATCTCAGTCTATAAAAATAGACGTACAGATATATCAATTTGAAATTGGTGCATAGCAACGGATATTCAAAACCAAATATTTGCCGTCCGGCAAACAGCCCAGGCGATTTCCTCAAATATCACCAATTACAACGAATTCCGATATAATGAGGATGATCACCTAATTCCCAATAACTTACTCCCATTCATCATCTGAAAAACCATACAGATGTGAGAATCATACCTGGTAAATACATACCCTAGAGTAAGGACTAATTGGGAAATCAGTTTTCTTTTAACAGTACACAGTGAAACTGAAACATTGAAATGTTTCGTAGGGGTATCCGGGTATTCCTAGTAATGCCTCTACCATTATCCAGATTCACAACTGTAACCGCATATTTCTTTGTCATCTCTCTAAATCCCTTCACATGTCTTTAGTCATTACCTTCTGTACACCCTCTTAGGCTAAATGGTTTTCTTCCTTCCCTACCGTTCGGCACCAGCCTATGGTTTGGAAGAAGACTATCCAATAAGCATAATGGGTGTACTGTCCTAATCCTAGGAGCACTCGCAACGCGAGAGAATGTGAAGATAAAAGACAACTGAATAAACCTTATTCCTATTTCTCCTGAACCAGAATCCATCCTCGAACTGGAACAAGTTCCTTTCGAGTTCGTATATAACCATACGATGGAGTATCCAATAAACTGTGGATCTTCGTAGTGATACGGAGTGTTCTGGAGAAATACAAAGGTGAAGTAGGATTGGCGAAGAAATACTTGGTTTGGTCGTGAATAGCAGTCGCAGTTTACCTTGCCCTCTATCTAATCCCTTTATTTGTCTTTACATAATACCTTCTGTACACCTTTAGGCTAAATGGTTTTCTTCATTCCTTACCGTTCGGCACCTGCCTATGGTTTGGAAGAAGACTATCCAATTAGCGTAATAGGTGTACTGTCCTAATCCAAGGAACACTCGTAACCTGAGAGAAGGTAAAAGGAAAAGACAACTGAATAGTCCTATTCGTTTTCTCCAGAACCGGAAACCATCCTCGAATAAATTCCTTCGAGTTCGTATATAACCATACGATGGTTTTATCCAATGGAAGTGGACGTTCGTAGTAATACGGGGTGTCCTGGAGAAAAGGGTAAAAGTAGGAGTGGCAATGAGGTTTGCAACTCTGACAATCCAAAAGCCAGTGTTTTGAGAAGGTTCGGTCAACTTGGTCACTGAGTCATAGTCAAGGGTCGGGTCATGGTCGCTGCCAAAGAGAGAGAGAAAAGAAACACTCAGCGTGCACTCTAACCTAGATCAGAATGGTTATCACTTTATCTAACCAGGAAACCTCCCACTGTATCCTTAAATTCTCCTCCAAACTTGAAAGAAGAATTAGTCGGGATCACCCGAAGAGTAAACCAACTCATCAGTGGGAATCGGGATCCAACTATCATCGCATGATAACGTGACGGAATCCACTCACGTTATCATACTCCATAAGGTATGCGCATATCTGGCAAGTTTCAGTTTCTTTAGAAACTCCCGATGTGATTTTTACCCCATGCTCTTATGACCTTGGCGAAGGTCAACAAATCATAAGTCACATGTCAAGTTCTACCCGTCATTTTCCAGGTTAATTTGAACTTACCCGTACCTACCCTTGACTTTGGCCAACAAGGCAGTACGACTGTCCCAAACCAACGCATCTATCTATGCAGCAGAAAGGTAACAAGCAGCTACCATACACTATGCCTTGACGAAGGCCAACAAACACAGCATGAATACTACGTGCTACCCGTCTGAAATGACGGAGGGCTACGAATGGTTTTTGGCGAAAAACCTTTAACGTAATGAACTTGATATCGTTGAAGGAACCGGATAACTTTTTATAAAAATATAGTGACGAAAACCTTTGCTAAAGAGGTCACTCCCGGTGAAGGGATCTCGGCTCTTTCCCCGTAGAATGAGGTGCAGGATATTCCAACTGAATACCACGATGCAAAGCAAAAGGCAATCGGCTATAGTGGAGTTATTACCCTGACGCAAACTTCTGTCCAAGGGGTCACTCCCGGTGAAGGGATCTCGGCCCCTGCCTCGTCGACTGAGGTGCTGGATATTCATAAACGAATACCACTGTGCAAAACAAAAGTGAACGTCCTTGCAATAACAGCTTTTTGAAAAATTGTTCCAACAACATCAGAATAGGTTTGTTTAGCTTGCATTGATCCGAATCAATGCAGTCCCATCAATTGATCACACCAATAAAGAACGAAAATACGATGTACGTATATGCCACCCGCATTCGCCACTGGGTCCCGTCATCACCCGTTAGGTTACTTAACTAACGACAGAGCGGGGACTGGACTAGCGCTGATGCAAAACATATACAACATCTACTAGTATATATATCAATATATAATATTCGCTCATGGCGTGATAAAATGCAACATCACAGAAATGTAATAAGCATCACAGAACAATACAGATATCTGGGATCCCCGGGTTTCATAGAGCCGCTACTGAAACCCGACGTTCCCCTGGTCGTGTGGATAGCCTGTGCAATGAAATCCTAGACCCCTACGGGCGCGGCAAGTTAGCCGCCAAAACCTGAAGCGAGGCAGCCCCCTTCAGCAACGTGAATGGACCACCCAGCACTTCACGGAATCCGGTAACTTGGGCACCCCTCCTGGGTCAACCTGTACCCCCTACGAGTGCGGCGAATAGCCCGCCAATTCTAGAGTAAAGCCCCTTCCGTCTCAATGCCATGAGATGCGGGCTCGTTGCCCTCTAGAACCCGGCTATCTATGCACCCCTCCTTGGGGTAGTCCTAGTACATAAAGTAAAATATACATACAACGGGTACATCGACCTCACCCCGGTCGTGCCCCAAAAGAATAATATACAAACAGGCAGTGACGACAGTCCACATGTCGGACGCTCGCCCCGCAATATCAAATGTACATATACACCCAAACTGTACTAACATTGCTCCCAGGCCATCCACTACGACAAATCCGCAACATCACAGCACAACACAGAACATCAACGTGAATGTCACGTTCGCAAATCCGTCTAAAAGGGCTATAGCAGTTAGACAGGATTTACCGATCAAGTGACATTCACGGTCGCAGATATAATGTAAATACTGTGAACTAACATGTTTAAAATTTTCGATCGACTAAATTTTCCGAAGTGGGCCCCAAGTACAATACTCAGTACACAAAATAAATCTGGGCCCAAACAGAATATACCAAAAACCCCAATTCCAACACAGACCTACTGAAGAAATTTGGTACACTGTGGCTACAGTACGGCGGCGGATCTATGGCCAAAAGGGGGTTACGGTCTCGGATCCGCCGCGCTACAGTAAAATCAGCCGACCAAATTTTTTCAGTTCTCTTAGAAAAGCCTGCACAGTTTTCTGCAATACACCAAATTTTTTTTTGACAACAAAAAAATTTCGATAGAAACTGATTCTCGGAAAATGTGGTTTTTTGGAATTTTTGTTCGATCGAAGTTCTAAACACGTTAGAGCAAGCAAGACTAGGTTAATGGCGTGGCTCTGATACCAATGTAAGTGCACGGCAGCGCCCCGGCCGTCTGAACGAGGCCAAAATGCGGAAACGATACTTTTCTAAAACTAGAAACCGGCGCTACCGTGGACTGTTAACCAGGATCGGGCCATTAACCTAATGCTAGCTAGAGAATGGGTAGAAAGCGATACCGAGCGATCCGTGTCCTTCGGTCTTCGGCCTCCATTCCGATCTCCTCGCGGAATCTCCGGTCTTCATCTCCTCGTCGGAAAGGGCACCACATCGCCGGGTTCTTTTACGGGCTCCCACCTCTGGACCGAGGCAACTCGGGCACGAAGTTGGCAAGCCGACGTGTCCAAGAATGCTGTAGACTCTATGTAGAATGTTATGTCTCAAGGGGTTGTATTAAGTTGCCATTTGGATGGAGGAAGGAGATAAACTTTTGGAGATGAACTAAGGGGTTTTTATGCAAGCAAAAGAGATGAAAAACCCCACCTCTAATTTTTGGACAACCCCTCCCTTTGTGTGGCCGGCCCCATGTGTGGTGAAGGGAGAGAGACAATAATGCAAGAGAGAGAAATGGGTGATGATGAGGAATAATCATCACCCCAAAGTCAAAACAATAACCCATCACTCAACCCATCATATAAAGTAAACAATGATGAACAAAGAAGTCAAATGATGGTTGAACCATCATGATACAACTACTTACAAAAACAACTCTCCAAATTGCTAATTTGCACATTTGCAAATACGCCCCCTTCCACCAATTTTCATCCAATGAAAGAATCAAAGGAAAATGGCCGAAACGGAAAGCAAACTGGCAACTTCAAAAAACTGATCCCGTAATAAATTACAGGAAAACCCCGCGACTGTATATACATACCCGCACTTGTATTCCGACCGAATATAAATGCAATGAGACAAAATCTACACTGTACAATACTAGGATCCGGCTTAAACCAAAGCCCGCTAGTATTATCCGTCCGATCATGATCTGTGCAATACCGCACATATATGATCGAACCCTGCCATATAACCATACGGCCTCTACAGTGTTTTGCTCGAAACTTGAGAAACTGTCTGTGGGGGACTCTAAAGACTCGTCAATACTTTGGCTATGGATTTAACCACTAGCACGTAAGAGGTATTAGCCATACGTAACGGGCTACCAGGTATTGACCAAAATGGACGTCGATGAGCGAACTCATCCTGATACCCTACTGAGCCTGTCAGTGACAATATCCGTACAGTCCGGTCCATTCGTCTATGAGCATCGCATGGCGGACCTAGGGGGTTGGTAAAAGTTAGACCCCCAAAAGCGGTACAAGTCGTGTCGGAGTGTAGCCCAGAACACCCTGAGATACTACTGGAATACCTACCAGTAAATCTCCTGCCTTGGCCAAGGACTTCGTGTAATGGATCTCCTAGACACAGCGCGACCTCACCCCCAATACCGGGAGAGACGAACCCCTGCAGATCCGCTCACTGCCTCCATGTGGCTCGGGACTGTACCCAACTAAAACCTGTTTGCACGACTCCTTTGAGCCGTGGTAGGGTAGTAATCAAAGTACAGTGGGAACTCACACGAGACAAATGACGATCTCAGGTCGATGAAATAACCTGTACACATATCACCAGGGAACTGCTATCTGACGTTTGGTATAATCCCAACTAGCATGTTCCCGGCGAGTCCTGTCCGGTGTACTCATAACCCAATGAGCACCTGTATACATCTTAGGTGAACCAATTGACACCAGTGGCTTGTGAGACCGGCCACCGCCCCTCTTCGGGGTCTCGACTGTATACACCAGCCTACTCTGGAGTATCGATGCCCTGTCTCGAAAACTCCCACGACTAGGGACCTTTTAAGGATGTGCTTATAGACCCCAGCTCCCACGTATATGATCGCCATCATACTGCTGGCCGTCAAGCAAGAATCCTAAGGGCTCTATCAACGCGCAATAGTGACCTGTAAGGTCACCTAAAGCAGTACACGATGATAAAGATAAACCAGATAGCATACTATCATCTTGAGTAAGACTATCCTACCGGTATAGGTTCTCCCTCAATCATTGCAATCACGTGCCTGTGATCCAATAATTGACTTTGAGGGCACTATATCCAACACGGCTTACTTGATTTACGTTATGCCTTTAGACGTGGCGTAATTTAAGTGCCGGTCACGAACTAAATTTCGGGTCGTGACAGTCTTCACTCTTCTTAATCCTCATCGCTGTCCTCGAATTCTGGGACATCGTAAATATCCCTGGGTTTTCAACGGCATACGACACTCCATCCCGGATGCTTCAAACACCGAGTAGTATACTTGGAACGCTTGGTTCAGAATGATAAATGGATCTTCCTGACCGTAAAATAGAAGTGTGTTCACACTGGTCAATCCATATTCATCTTTGGAAGTCCCGAGATTGCTTCTCCACTTATCCGTATCGGTTCGTGTATCGTACCAAGTACACTGAAATATATAAAAGGGTTCTGATCGTCCGGGATATTGGATGCCAAGTATACAATTTAAGTATCCATAATAAATCACACCATCCGATCCTACCGTCGCAATCCCACTATTATGAGTGGTTCTAGATATTTCTATGTTCTTAACTTCTAATTTGTATCCAAGGACACCGAATCTTTTAAAATATGCAACCTTCATACTAGGAAACTGAGCTAAGCATCTTGAATCACACTCTAATGATGCAGAAAAGTTCGGATCGTGGATCTAACAAAACAAATTTTACGACAAATACATAACGATATAAGTTTAGATTAAAACTGATAGCAATAACATGTTATTTGAATAATTTACATGATCTGCAACCCAATCACAAAAATTATCCTGATGATATTTTTCCAATCGTTCATCGTTCCAATCAGGATGCCCCTCACGTACCTCGTTTAAATGAATTCTGTTCTCAATAATAAATTATGACATTAATATTATATCATTTCATACACACACAAACACAAATATAACAATTAATCCAAAAAAACCTACTCTCTAATTTTTTCAAGACATGCGCTATTGAGGAGGATAAACCGGTATATCTTGTTGATAAACATAGTGTCCACCCTCTTATAATAGGCTTTACCATATGGCCCGTCCTGAATTCTTCGAGGCCGGTTAAGTCTCGTCTTAATGTTCTCGTCCAGATAGCGGGAACAAAATGTGGTTGCTTCATCTAGAAGATAACCTTGCATGATAGAACCCTCTGGTCGATTTCTATTGCGTATATACTTTTTAAGAGTGTAGAGGTACCTAAAGAAAAATATGTTAAATAAATAAATACAGGCATACAGGACAACAATAATTTTACAAATTGCGCGAAACGAAAAATTCCACATACCTCTCGACGGGATACATCCATCGATATTGTACCGGTCCGGCTAATTTAGCCTCAGTTGTAAGATAAACCGTCAGGTGTATTATGATATCGAAGAATGACGGTGGGAAAATACACTCAAACTTGCAAAGTATCTGTAAGTCCACGTTAGCCATCCCCGGTTCTTTGGGGTTGCGGAAATGGTGAAAAACGATTTTTCTTTGGTGTCAACATGGACTCAAAATACGGATCTTTGTTAAACAACTATCTAACAACCTAACTGGGAGTTTTACCTACTCGGTTAGGGGGTTATACCTTAACTTGAACTCCTTCTCTTCGACTCCTTGTGGTGGTCGGATGGTTCTCTCCTCATCGTCTCCTTGTGCCGAAGATGGATCCACCTGAAATCTTCTACCTTTGGGTCCAACCTCAATCTTGAGGAAACTAGAACACTTGGTTTGCCAGACCTTGTATACTAGGATGAGTAGAGAAGTGTTTTGAGTTCTATCTCTATGGTTCTTGCTTCTCAACACATGAGACAATAGAACCATGAACTAGAGAGAGAGCAAGAGGAAGAGGGAGAGCTTGAGGATGAGAGAGAATGAGAATGATAGAATGAGCAAGACTTTTCTCACCCTTGCTCTCATAATCCAAAATAATCATAACAAATAATAATAATTGAGTATTATGTGATGGTTGTTATCATATCAAAATGGCAATATCATTTCATGCATTAAATGCAATTTGTGAACAAAGAAGCAAGCAAAGGTCAATGCCAAGAAATGATAGCCATTATCATGATGATGGTCAACAAGTCCAACCTAGTCAACTACGTCAACAAGTCAACAAAGTCAACCTTTCAACACAACCATGGCACAATAATACTTAATTAATATTATCATTAATCATATTTCTTATTCTCATTAGGGTTTAGCAAAAGTCAACAGTCAACAACCCTAATGAGAATCCTCTGTCTCTGTCTCTGTCAACCGTGCATACACACCCGCATCCGCATTCCGAGGAACACGAATACAAACGAGATAAAACAAATCCCAAAACGTACACTAGGATCTGGCTTAAACCAAAGCCCGCTAGTGATAACTTCCCGGACACTAAACGTGCACAAGTGCACGGATGTGAACGAACCCTGTCGCAAAACCATGCGACCTCTACTCTTTTGCCTAAAGGCGAATAGCTCCCTGTGTGGGACTCTAAAGACTCGACACTACGCTGGCAGTGGGTTTAACCACAGACCGCAAGCGGCACTAGCTGTGCGTAACGGCTCCCAGGTAGATGCCGATAAGAAGACAGACGAAGTGAAACCCATCTGAACTTTTACTGAGCCTGAATGTGACAATCTGCGTACAGTCCGGTCTGATCGTCTGAGAATATCGCATGGCGGGCCTAAGGGGCGGTAAACGTCAGTCCCCTAATAGCGGCACAAGTCGTGTCGGAGTGTAGCCCAGAACACCCTGAGATAACACTGGAAACCTACCAGTATATCTCGCTTGCCCTGGCCAGGGACTTTGTGTAATGGCTCTCCTAGACACAGCGCGATATCAACCCCCAATACCGGGAGAGACGAATTCTGTCTAACCGTCACTGCCTCTAAGTGCTTCGGGACTGCACCCAACTACTACCTGTTTGCACGACTCCTTTGAGCCGTGGTAGGGTAGTAATCTAAGTACAGTGGGAACACACTCGAGGCGAAGTGACAGTGTCAAGTCAGCGGACTAAGCTGTACTCATGTCACCTGGGAACTGATAACTGACGATAGGTATAGTACCAACCAACAGTTCCCGACGAGTCCTGTCCAGTGTACCCGTAACCTAACGAGCACCCGCATACTATCTTAAGTACGACGTACTGACGGCTGTGGGACAGACCGTCTCCCCTGCTGGGATGAGAAGCGCATACGCTAGTCTACTCCCGAATATCGATGCCCTGTCTCGATAGTCCTACGACTAGGGACCTGCATAAGGATGTTCTTGTGGATTACCCAGCCCCCACGAGTGTGACTGCCATCGCAACGCTGGTAATCAAGCAAAGATCCAAAGGGCTCCACTAATGTGTATAGGTGATATACTAAAAGAAACACATGTACACATTAAAGTAGAAACAAACCAAGTAGCATACTACTATTTTGAGCAAGAATGTCTATACAAGGTGAATATCCCAAGCTTCCATTAAGTAATATACAAACTAGTATGATACAGTAATGGCCTCTTGGGCATATACACTAACAATCTCCCACTTGCACTAAGGCCATGTACTGGCGTATCGAAGACCTATCATCTCGATCTGTAAGTCCATGCTACCTCTCCCGGTGCTTTCGGGCATGCGGAATTTGGTGAAAAACAATTTTCTAGAGGCGGTAACATGGACTCAAAACCGGATCTTTGTTAAACATCTAACTAACAACCTAACTAGGAGTTGTTAAGTACTCGGTTAGGGGGTTATACCTTTCTTTCTTGAACTCCTTCGTCTTCAAGCCTCGATGGTTGTCCGGATCGGCTTCACCCCGTCGTCTCCTTGCGCCGAAGATCGATCCACCTGAAAGCTTCTACCTTTGGCTTCTTCTTCGTGCTTTGAAGAAACTAGTTCACTCGGTTTGCTAAACCTTGTGAACTAGAGTGAGTAGAGGAGAGTGTGTTGGGATTTTTCTCTATGGTTCTTGGTTCTCAACACATGAGACAAGTGAACCATAAACTAAAGAGAGGGAGAGCAAGAGGAAGAAGATGAGAGCTCAAGAACACAAGAGAGAGAATGAAAAATGATAGAATGAGAAAAGACTTTTCTCTCTTGGCTCTCATAATCCAAAGCCATTATCACAAATCACAGCAATCAAGTATTATGTGATGGTTTAAGCTACAATAGCCATATCATTTCATGCACTCATTTTTCACAAGAGAAACAAGCAAGTAAAAAGTCTTTGCCATGAAATGATAGCCATTGTCATCATGATGGTCAACTAGTCCAACCTAGTCAACCGGTCAACGGAGTCAACAAGTCAACAAAGTCAACCCTCAACAACCATGTCACCATAATACTTAATTAATATTATTGTTAATTACATATCATATTCTCATTAGGGTTGAGCAAAAAGTCAATAGTCAACAGTCAACAACCCTAATAAGAATCCTCTGCCTCCGTCTCTCCGTCAACTGTGCATACACACCCGCATCCGCATTCCGAGGAACACGAATACATACTGGATAAATCTAATCCCAAAACGTACACTAGGATCTGGCTTAAACCAAAGCCCGCTAGTGTTAACTTTCCGGACACTGTACGTGCATAAGTGAACGGATGTGACAGAACCCTGTCGCAAAACCATGCGACCTGTCGCAAAACCATGCGACCTCTACTCTTTTTCCTAAAGGCGAATAGCTTTCTGTGTGGGACTCTAAAGACTCGAGACTACGCTGGCAGTGGGTTTAACCATAGACCGCAAGCGGCACTAGCTGTGCGTAACGGTCCCCAGGTAGATGCCGACAAGAAGACTGACGAGGTGAAAACCCATCTGAACTCCTACTGAGTCTGACCGTGACAATCTCCGTACAGTCCGGTCTGTTCGTCTGATACATTGCATGGCGGGCCTAGGGGGCGGTAAACACCAGTCCCCTAATAGCGGTACAAGTCGTGTCGGAGTGAAGCCCAAAACACCCTGAGATAACACTGGAAGCCTACCAGTATATCTCGCTTGCCCTGGCCAGGGACTACTCGTATAATGGCTCTCCTAGACACAGCGCGATGTCAACCCCCAATACCGGGAGAGACGAATCCTGTCTAAACGTCACTGCCTCCAAGTGCTTCGGGACTGCACCTAACTACTACCTGTTTGCACGACTCCTTTGAGCCGTGGTAGGGTAGTAATCTAAGTACAGTGGGAACACACTCGAGGCGAAGTGACAGTGTCAAGTCAGCGGACTAAGCTGTACTCATGTCACCTGGGAACTGATAACTGACGATAGGTATAGTACCAACCAACAGTTCCCAACGAGTCCTGTCCAATGTACCCGTAACCTAACAAGCACCCGCATACTATCTCAAGTACGACGTACTGAAGGCTGTGGGACAGACCGTCTCCCACACTGGGATGAGAAGCGCATACGCTAGTCTACTCCGGAGTATCGATGCCCTGTCTCGATAGTCCTGCGACTAGGGACCTGTATAAGGATGTGCTTATAGATTAACCAGCCCCCCACTAGTGTGACTGCCATCATAACGCTGGTAATCAAGCAAAGATCCTAAGGGCTCCACTAATGTGTATAGGTGATATACTAAAATAAACACATGTACACATTGAAGTAGAAACAAACCAAGTAGCATACTACTATATTGAGCAAGATTGTTTATACAAGGTGAATATCCCAAGCTTCCATTAAGTATTATACAAATTAGTATGATACAGTAATGGCCTCTAGGGCATATACACTAACAATCTCCCACTTGCACTAAGGCCATGTACTGGCGTATCGAAGACCTATCATCTCGATCAGCCGCTCGAACTGAGTCTGGGGCAAGGCCTTGGTGAATGGATCTGCAGTGTTATCTTCTGAAGCAACCCTCCGAACCTCGATCTCCAGGCGATCTACGATCTCCCTGATCAGGTGATACCGCCTCAAGATGTTTCTGGATCTCTGATGGGACCTGGGTTCCTTCGCTAAAGCTATAGCCCCGTTGTTGTCGCAATACAGAGGTATTGGATCAACAATGGACGGAACCACCTGAAGTTCTTTCAAGAACTTCCTCATCCAGAAAGCTTCTTTTGCGGCATCAGATGCAGCGATGTATTCCGCTTCCATCGTCGAGTCTGCAACGGTTTCCTGTTTGGAACTCTTCCAACACACCGTCCCTCCATTGAGGGTAAAGACAAAACCCGACATGGACTTGGAATCATCCTTGTCACTCTGGAAGCTGGAGTCAGCAAAGGCCTCGATCTGGAGGTCTTTTCCGCCATACACAAGAACATCTCCTTAGTCCTTCTCAGGTACTTGAGAATGTTCTTTACCGCTATCCAGTGTTTCTTCCCTGGGTTTGACTGATACCAGCTTACTACACTCAGTGCATAAGCTACATCCGGTCTGGTACACAACATCGCATACATTATAGAGCCTACCGCAGAAGCGTAGGGTATAATAGACATGCGATCCCTTTCCAAATCAGTCTTGGGAGACATCTCTTTGGAGAGGGTGATCCCGTGACAAGCCGATAGATTACCACGCTTGGAATCTTCCATACTGAATCTTTTCAGTATGGTGTCGATATACCTGAACTGTGAAAGTCCTAATATCCTCTTGGATCTATCACGATGAATCCGGATCCCCAGGATGTATGAGGCATCACCCAGGTCTTTCATGGAGAACCTGTGTGACAAGAACCCCTTGACAGATTGTAGCATAGGAATGTCATTTTATATTAAGAGAATGTCATCCACGTATAAAACGAGGAATACTACAGTTCTCACTACAAATCTACTATAGATGCATGGTTCATCTGGATTTTTGATAAAGCCAAATTCCTTGACCGTCTCATCAAAACAGATGTTCCAACTCCGCGATGCTTGCTTTAGTCCGTAAATGGACTTAAGCAACTTGCACACCTTTCCGCTGCTCCCACTCTGAATGAAACCCTCTGGCTGGTCCATATAGACACACTCTCTAAATTTCCATTTAGAAAAGCGGTCTTTACGTCCATCTGCCAAATCTCATAATCGTGGAAGGCAGCAAGGGCAAGAAGGATCCGAATGGATTTCAGCATAGCTACTGGAGAAAAAGTCTCGTCATAGTCCAAACCAGGTCTTTGACGAAAACCCTTTGCAACCAGTCTAGCCTTATAGGTCTCAACCTGTCCATCTACACCAATCTTCCTTTTGAAGATCCACTTGCATCCTACGGGTTTTACCCCGTCTGGAGCAATGTCCAACGTCCATACTTTGTTGGTGTACATGGACTCCATTTCGGTCCGCATTGCATCCAGCCATTTTACCGAGTCGACGCTCTGAACGGCTTGCTGGAAGCTAGTAGGCTCATCATAATCTATGATGCAATCCTCTCTATCCCCGTCTATGAGAAAACCGTAGTATCTCTCGGGCGGATGAGACTGCCTACTACTTCTGCGGAGCGGCGTAGGAATGTCCTGTTCTTTTGAACCCTCTGGTTCCACTAAGCTTTCAGTAATACCTCGTGGTTCTGGAATTTCTTCCAGTTCTACTGTGCTCCCACTTATCTGGGTTTCCAAAAACTCAGTTTCCAAGAAGTAGGCATGACGAGAAACAAAAACCTTTTGTTCCTCTTCGCAGTAGAAGAAATATCCCTTGGAGTTCTTTGGATATCTCACGAACTTACACTGTACTGAGCGTGCTTCGAGCTTGTCCGCATGCTGCTTTTTAACAAAAGCTGGACATCCCCATGTCTTAATGTGCTTAAGATAGGGTCTCTTCCCATACCACATCTCATATGGTATAGTAGGCACAGTCTTAGTTGGAACTCGGTTCAAAAGGTATGCAGCTGATTCTAGTGCATACCCCCAGAATGATCGCGGTAACTTAGCGTTACTCATCATGGACCGTACCATATCCAATAGGGTTCGGTTCCGTCTCTCCGATACACCGTTATGTTGCGGAGTGTATGGAGGAGTAAGCTGAGAGAGAATTCCGTTCTCTTTTAAATAGTCCAGGAACTCGGCACTCAAGTATTCACCACCTCGATCCGATCTTAGAATCTTGATACTTTTGCCGGTTTGTTTTTCTACTTCATTCTTATATTCCTGGAATTTTCCAAAGGCTTCGGACTTATGTTTCATTAAGAAGACATAACCGTACCTTGAAAAGTCATCCGTAAAAGTAATGAAGTAAGAATAACCGCTTCGCGCATGTGTAGACATTGGACCGCACACGTCGCTGTGTACGAGTCCCAAGTGCTCGCTCGCTCTTACTCCGTGTCCAGTGAACGGAGTCTTTGTCATCTTTCCTTTGAGACAGGATTGACAAGTTGCATATGATTGATATTCGAACGGATTCAAATATCCTTCTGTATGCAACTTCGTCAACCTTCTCTCATTGATGTGACCCAGTCTACAATGCCATAAGAAAGTCTGATTTCTTTCCGGAGACTTTCTTTTGTGTGTATTCTGGACATTGAAAATCTATGGTTGGTTTAATACGTATATACCATTGCTTAATGTACCTGACCCAATCAGAACTTGATTAAGGTGAATGTTTACAACATTGCTTACAAACGCAAATTCATAACCTTCTTTAGAAACCAAAGATACAGAAATGATATTATAAGTTGCGTTGGGTACAAAAAAGCAATTACGTAAAACCAAAACATGTCCATCTGACATTCCCAGGTGATAGTCCCCCACGGCCTTAGCATCCATGCTAGCTCCGTTTGCAACTTTGAGGGTCATGTCACCTGCCTTCAAAACCCTACGGTTTCTCAACGCCTGCAAAGAATTACAGATATGAGATCCTGATCCGGTATCCAATACCCAGGAAGTAGAGTTTATTGAAAGACAGTTTTCAATAACATACACACCTGAAGCTGAAGCCGCAACCTGCTTCAATTCCTGTGTCCTGGCTTTCCAAGCCCTGCAATCATTCTTCCAGTGTCCCTTCTTATGACAATAGAAGCATTCTTCTTTATCCACAAGCTGCCCCGCTTTCTTTGTTGCCTTTGCCTTTCCCTTCGTATCCACTTTACCAACACCGCCCCTTGGTTTGGCGGGGGTTTTCTTCTTCTTTCCCTTGGCTTTCGCCTTGGACCTAGAAGAGGAAGATCCTCCTACAAACAAAGTGGATGTTTCCCTACCTTTCTGTAGGGTGCCCTCTGCACTCCTCAGCATGTTGAGGAGTTCTGAAAGTTCAACTTCTTTTTCTTGTAAGTTAAAGTTCAGGATAAACTGGGCGTAAGTGGAAGGAAGGGACTGGAGAATCAAGTCCGTATAGAGCTCGTTCTCTAACGTGGTACCAAGTTCCGTGAGCTCCTTAATGAAGCCAATCATTT
Source organism: Agapanthus africanus (assembly GCA_030015575.1). Classification (NCBI taxonomy): domain Eukaryota; kingdom Viridiplantae; phylum Streptophyta; class Magnoliopsida; order Asparagales; family Amaryllidaceae; genus Agapanthus; species Agapanthus africanus. Next base: position 233,636,965 of record JASDDO010000012.1, read on the forward strand.
TAAGCACGTGTTCCGCTACCGATGATCCGATGGCCAACCTTGCCGAAAATAACTTCTTCGACACTTCGTATCTTTCGATACGAGATTACTCTCCATACAGTTCTTTTGTATGGAGAAATATGGATTCGAGGTCCATATTCTCGTGCCTTCTCTGATGTTCATTGTCCATAGAGGCAAGTACGAGGCACTTGGCCTTCACGCTATCAATCTCCTAAGTCTTACGGATTTCCTTATCCGCGACGCTGGAGGTGGGACCTGGGACAGGGGAGCTTTGGTGGTAAGAAGATACCCCAGCTTGTCGTAAGTGATTGCCATTTTGACATTCCTGAGCCAATATTTGTAGTTTGGCCCTGTCAGTATGTTTTTATCTAGAAGTAACTTAAGTCCAGTCCTGTCGATTGGTCGCTGCAATTAGGAGAGAGAAGAAGAAACACTCAGCATGATGCTCTTGCAAGTTTAGAGTGGTTTTTAGTTTGTCTAAACAGGATGGCTCCCACTGTTTCTCGAATCCCTCCTCAAACCAAAAAGGAAGAATTAGTCAGGATCAATCTCACCGTACAATACTTGCTTAACCGTTCTGCCAGGCTGGTGTCGGTACTTCGAGGGAGGTTTTCCAACGCTTTCGCGAAGTTCCTTAATTTAAGAACCTCTTTTCCCTGGGGGCGTAGCCCCGCTAACACCTTTCTAGACACCTACTAGGTTTATAGCATTGATCGTTAAGTGAGAAATTTCCCGAAGAGTAGCATATACTCACAGTAGGATCGGGATCCAAATATCATCGCGTGACAAAACTGAAGGAATCCTACCAGAATCATCACACTCCAAATGGTATGCAACACTAGCAAGTTTCAGTTCTTTTGAAACTCCCGATGTGGATTTTTGCCCCATGCTCTTATGACCTTGACTTTGGCCAACAAATCATAAGTCACATGTCAAGTTCTACCCGTCGTTCTCCAGGTTAATTTGAATCCACCCGTACCTACCCTTGACTTTGCCCAACAAGGCAGTACGACTGTTCCAAACCAACGCATCTATCTATGCTGCACATGAATACCCAATAGCTACCAATCACTATGCCTTGACTTTGGCCAACAAACATAGCTTGAATACTATTGACTATTCATGTGAAACGACGGAGGGCTACGAATGGTTTTGGTGAAACCGTGAACGTAGAGAACTTGATATAATCGATGGAACGAGATAGCTTTTAAAAGGAGTGGCTCAAACTCCGCATTTTAAAAGTTTGTTTTGAAAAGAACCGAGTGGTTTTTCGAAAGTGTTCCAACGACTTTTACTTGGTTTATTTTCTTGCATTAGTTCTTTTAATGCGTGATATTCTTGCATTAGTTCTTTTAATGCGTCCCATCATTTAATCCTACCATTGCAGAAACAACCAAAATATGACGTACGCTTATGCCATTCGCATTCGCCACGGGGCCCCGTCATTACCCGTTAGGTTACTTAACTAATGACAGAGCGGGGGCTGGGCTAGCGCGGCTGTAAAACATAAGCAACGCCTAAATAATATCATATATAGATATACATTGCAATGATAGCCATTTCAGATCACAGATGAACACATTGGATATACGAGGAACCTGCAATTCGTACGAGCCTGTAACGAAAAGCAGATTACACGGTCGCGGTGAATAGCCAAAACCCCACCCAAGTCCCCTACGGGTGCGGCAAACTACCCGCCAAGTACCCGAAGCGAAGCAACCTCCCTCAACCCCGTGAGTAGGCCACTCGGCACTTCGGCATACCCGGTAGTTTGTGCACCCCCTTCATGGGTCTATCCTAGGAGAAAAAACAGTAAAAAGAAATTATACAATGACGGCTACAACCCCGACCCGGTTGTGCGGCCATACAAATAATTATTACATCAATTTAAAAATTTACATGAATTGAAAGAAAAGAAAACTTTCGTCTCACAACCCCCGACTATTCACCCGCGACAATCCAATGAATTCATATACAAAAACCAATAACATTACAGATCACAGATTTGTATAACCCCCACTAATCGACATATAGCGATTAGCAGACGTTCAATACAAATATCACATCACAGAAAAACCCGTCAGCTTAAGTATTTAGAAGTTCGATAAAAAAATACGGATTTTTAGGCCCCAAACACAAAATTTTCGTTCTGGAAAATCTGAGCTGAAAAGACATATTCCAAAAATCCCAAAACAACCCCAGAAATACACTGCACTAAATTTGGACCTCGGCCGAGTCAACTCGGCCGCGGAAACGCGGCGGGAGCGTGCTCCCGCCGCGTTTCCGCGGCGCTTTGATCGGTTCTTGGGACCAAATTTTATGGTTATTCTATAAAAAGCCTGAGCCGATTTTTAAGATGAAATTTATCAATTTTTGAACAGAAAAAAAATCGGCAGAAACTTGACATATCGGGTTCGTTTCGTGACTTTTTCTTTGATCGATCTTCTAGTTACTTTGCTAACATGTTAGATAGAGTTTAACTAGGCTCTGATACCACTGTAAGTCCATGCTACCTCTCCCGGTGCTTTCGGGCATGCGGAATTTGGTGAAAAACAATTTTCTAGAGGCGGTAACATGGACTCAAAACCGGATCTTTGTTAAACATCTAACTAACAACCTAACTAGGAGTTGTTAACTACTCGGTTAGGGGGTTATACCTTTCTTTCTTGAACTCCTTCGTCTTCAAGCCTCGATGGTTGTCCGGATCGGCTTCACCCCGTCGTCTCCTTGTGCCGAAGATCGATCCACCTGAAAGCTTCTACCTTTGGCTTCTTCTTCGAGCTTTGAAGAAACTAGTTCACTCGGTTTGCTAAACCTTGTGAACTAGAGTGAGTAGAGGAGAGTGTGTTGGGATTTTTCTCTATGGTTCTTGGTTCTCAACACATGAGACAAGTGAACCATAAACTAAAGAGAGGGAGAGCAAGAGGAAGAAGATGAGAGCTCAAGAACACAAGAGAGAGAATGAAAAATGATAGAATGAGAAAAGACTTTTCTCTCTTGGCTCTCATAATCCAAAGCCATCATCACAAATCATAGCAATCAAGTATTATGTGATGGTTTAAGCTACAATAGCCATATCATTTCATGCACTCATTTTTCACAAGAGAAACAAGCAAGTAAAAAGTCTTTGCCCTGAAATGATAGCCATTGTCATCATGATGGTCAACTAGTCCAACCTAGTCAACCGGTCAACAGAGTCAACAAGTCAACAAAGTCAACCCCTCAACAACCATGTCACCATAATACTTAATTAATATTATTGTTAATTACATATCATATTCTCATTAGGGTTGAGCAAAAAGTCAATAGTCAACAGTCAACAGTCAACAACCCTAATGAGAATCCTCTGCCTCTGTCTCTCCGTCAACTGTGCATACACACCCGCATCCGCGTTCCAAGGAACACGAATACATACTGGATAAATCCAATCCCAAAACGTACACTAGGATCTGGCTTAAACCAAAGCCCGCTAGTGTTAACTGTCCGGACACTGTACGTGCATAAGTGCACGGATGTGACCGAACCCTGTCGCAAAACCATGCGACCTGTCGCAAAACCATGCGACCTCTACTCTTTTGCCTAAAGGCGAATAGCTTTCTGTGTGGGACTCTAAAGACTCGAGACTACGCTGGCAGTGGGTTTAACCACAGACCGCAAGCGACACTAGCTGTGCGTAACGGTCCCCAGGTAGATGCCGACAAGAAGACTGACGAGGTGAAAACCCATCTGAACTCCTACTGAGTCTGACTGTGACAATCTCCGTACAGTCCGGTCTGTTCATCTGATACATCGCATGGCAGGCCTAGGGGGGCGGTAAACGTCAGTCCCCTAATAGCGGTACAAGTCGTGTCGGAGTGAAGCCCAAAACACCCTGAGATAACACTGGAAGCCTACCAGTATATCTCGCTTGCCCCGGCCAGGGACTACTCGTGTAATGGCTCTCCTAGACACAACGCGATGTCAACCCCCAATACCGGAAGAGACGAATCCTGTCTAAACGTCACTGCCTCCAAGTGCTTCGGGACTGCACCCAACTACTACCTGTTTGCACGACTCCTTTGAGCCGTGGTAGGGTAGTAATCAAAGTACAGTGGGAACACACTCGAGGCGAAGTGACAGTGTCAAGTCAGCGGACTAAGCTGTACTCATATCACCTGGGAACTGATAGCTGACGATAGGTATAGTACCAACCGGTCAGTTCCCGACGAGTCCTGTCCAGTGTACTCGTAACCTAACGAGCACCCGTATACTATCTCCAGTACGACGTACTGATGGCTGTGGGACAGACCATCTCCCACACTGGGATGAGAAGCGCATACGCTAGTCTACTCCGGAGTATCGATGCCCTGTCTCGATAGTCCTGCGACTAGGGGCCTGTATAAGGACGTGCTTATAGATTACCCAGCCCCCACTAGTGTGACTGCCATCACAACGCTGGTAATCAAGCAAAGATCCTAAGGGCTCCACTAATGTGTATAGGTGATATACTAAAATAAACACATGTACACATTGAAGTAGAAACAAACCAAGTAGCATACTACTATATTGAGCAAGATTGTTTATACAAGGTGAATATCCCAAGCTTCCATTAAGTAATATACAAACTAGTATGATACAGTAATGGCCTCCAGGGCATATACACTAACACGATCAGCCGCTCAAACTGAGTCTGGGGTAAGGCCTTCGTGAGTGGATCAGCAGTGTTATCTTCCGTAGTAACTCTCCGAACCTCGATCTCCTGGCGACCCACGATCTCCCTGATCAGGTGATACCGCCTCAAGATGTGTCTGGACTTCTGATGGGACCTGGGTTCCTTCGCTAATGCTATAGCCCCGTTGTTGTCGTAATACAGAGGTATTGGATCAACAATGGACGGAACCACCTGATGTTCTGTCAAGAACTTCCTTATGCAGACGGCTTCTTTTGCGGCATCTGCAGCAGCGATATATTCCGCTTCCATCGTCGAGTCAGCAACGGTTTCCTGTTTGGAACTCTTCCAACACACCGCCCCTCCATTGAGGGTAAAGACATAACCCGACATGGACTTGGAATCATCCTTGTCACTCTGGAAGCTGGAGTCAGCAAAGGCCTCGATCTGGAGGTCTTTTCTGTCATACACCAAGAACATCTCCTTAGTCCTTCTCAGGTACTTGAGAATGTTCTTTACCGCTATCCAGTGCTTCTCCGCAGGGTTTGACTGATACCGGCTTACCACACTCAGTGCATAAGCTATATCTGGTCTGGTACACAACATCGCATACATTATAGAGCCTATCGCAGAAGCGTAGGGTATAATAGACATGCGATCCCTTTCCAAATCAGTCTTGGGAGGCATCTCTTTGGAGAGGGTGATCCCGTGACAAGCCGGTAGATTACCGCGCTTGGAATCTTCCATACTGAATCTTTTCAGTATGGTGTCGATGTACCTGGACTGTGAAAGTCCTAATATCCTCTTGGATCTGTCACGATAGATCCGGATCCCCAGAATGTAAGAGGCATCACCCAGGTCTTTCATGGAGAACCTGTGTGACAAGAACCTTTTGACAGATTGTAGCATAGGAATATCATTTCCTATTAAGAGAATGTCATCCACGTATAAAACGAGGAATACGACAGTTCTTGCTACAAATCTACTATAGATGCATGGTTCATCTGGATTTTTGATAAAGCCAAATTTTTTGACCGTCTCATCAAAACAGATGTTCCAACTCCGCGATGCCTGCTTTAGTCCATAGATGGACTTAAGCAACTTGCACTCCTTTCCGCTGCTCCCACTCTGAATGAAACCCTCTGGCTGGTCCATATAGACACACTCCTCTAAATTTCCATTTAGAAAAGCGGTCTTTACGTCCATCTGCCAAATCTCATAATCGTGGAAGGCAGCAATGGCAAGAAGGATCCGAATGGATTTCAGCATAGCCACTGGAGAAAAGGTTTCGTCATAGTCCAAACCAGGTCTTTGACGAAAACCCTTTGCAACAAGTCTAGCCTTATAGGTCTCAACCTGTCCATCTACACCAATCTTCCTTTTGAAGATCCACTTGCATCCTACGGGTTTTACCCCATCTGGAGCAACGTCCAACGTCTATACTTTGTTGGTGTACATGGACTCCATTTCGGCCCGCATTGCATCCAGCCATTTTACCGAGTCAACGCTCTGAATGGCCTGCTGGAAGCTAGTCGGCTCATCACTATCAATTATGCAATCCTCTCTATCCCCGTCTATGAGAAAACCGTAGTATCTCTCGGGCATATGAGACTGCCTACATCTCCTGCGGAGCGGCGCAGGAATGTCCTGATCTTTCGAACCCTCTGGTTCTACTAAGCTTTCAGTAATAGCTCGTGGTTCTGGAATTTCTTCCAGTTCTATTGTGCTCCCACTTATCTGATTTTCCAAAATCTCAGTTTCCAAGAAGTGGGCATGACGAGAAACAAAAACCTTTTGTTCCTCTTCGCAATAGAAGAAATATCCCTTGGAGTTCTTTGGATATCCCACAAACTTGCACTGTACCGAGCGTGCCTCGAGTTTGTCCGCATGCTGCTTTTTGACAAAACCTGGACATCCCCATGTCTTAATGTGCTTAAGATAGGGTTTCTTCCCACACCACATCTGATATGGTGTGGTAGGCACAGTCTTAGTTGGAACTCGGTTTAAAAGGTATGCAGCTGATTCTAGTGCATATCCCCAGAATGATCGCGGTAACTCAGCGTTACTCATCATGGAACGTACCATATCCAATAGGGTCCGGTTCCGTCTCTCCGATACACTGTTATGTTGCAGAGTGTATGGAGGAGTAAGCCGAGAGAGAATTCCATTCTCTTTTAGGTAATCCAGGAACTCGGCACTCAAGTATTCACCACCTCGATCAGATCTCAGTGTCTTGATACTTTTGCCGGTTTGTTTTTTTACTTCATTCTTATATTCCTGGAATTTTTCAAAGACTTCGGATTTATGTTTTATTAAGAAGACATATCCGTACCTTGAAAAGTCATCCGTAAAAGTAATGAAGTAAGAATAATCGCTTCGCGCATGTGTAGACATTGGACCGCACACGTCGCTGTGTACGAGTCCCAAGAGCTCGCTCACTTTTACTCCGTGTCCAGTGAACGGAGTCTTTTTCATCTTTCTTTTGAGACAGGATTGACAAGTTGCATATGATTGATATTCGAACGGATCCAAATATCCTTCTGTATGTAACTTCGTCAACCTTCTCTCATTGATGTGACCCAGTCTACAATACCATAAGAAAGCCTGATTTGTTTTCGGAGACTTTCTTTTGTGTGTATTCTGGACATTGAAAATCTGTGGTTGGTTTAATACGTATATACCATTGCTTAATGTACCTGACCCAATCAAACTTGATTAAGGTGAATGTTCACAACATTACTTACAAATGCAAATTCATAACCTTTTTTAGATAATAAAGATACATATATGATATTACAGGTTGCATTGGGTACAAAATAGCAATTACGCAAAACCAAAACGTGTCCATCTGACAAGCCCAGGTAATAGTCCCCCACGGACTCAGCATCCATGCCAGCTCCGTTTGCAACTCTGAGGGTCATATCACCTGCCTTCAAAAACCTACGCTTTCTCAACGCCTGCAAAGAATTACAGATATGAGATCCTGATCCGGTATCCAATACCCAGGAAGTAGAGTTTATTGATAGACAGTTTTCAATAACATACACACCTGAAGCTGAAGCCGCAACCTGCTTCAGATCCTGTGTTCTGGCCTTCCAAGCCCTGCAATCTTTCTTCCAGTGTCCACTCTTATGACAGTAGAAGCATTCTTCCTTTCCCACAAGCTTCCCCGCTACCTTTGTTGCTTTTGCCTTTCCCTTCGTATCCACTTTACTAACACCGCCCCTTGGTTTGGCGGGGGCTTTCTTCTTCTTTCTCATGGCTTTCACCTTGGATCTAGAAGAGGAAGATCCTCCTACAAACAAAGTGGATGTTTCCCTACCTTTCTGTAGGGTGCCCTCTCTACTCCTCAGCATGTTGAGGAGTTCTGAAAGTTCAACTTCTTTTTCTTGCAAGTTGAAGTTCAGGATAAACTGGGCGTAAGTGGAAGGAAGGGACTGGAGAATCAAGTCCGTGTAGAGCTCGTTCTCTAACGTGGTCCCAAGGTCCGCGAGCTCCTCAATGAAGCCAATCATCTTAAGCACGTGTTCCGCTACCGATGATCCGACGGCCAATCTCGCCGAAAACAGCTTTTTTGAGACTTCGTATCTGGCGATACAGGATTGCTCTCCATACAGTTCTTTTGTATGGAGAAATATGGATTCAAGGTCCATATTCTCATGCCTCCTCTGATGTTCATTGTCCATAGAGGCAAGCACAAGGCACTTGGCCTTCGCGCAGTCGATTTCCCAGGTCTTACGGATTTCCTATCCGCGACGCTGGTTTTGGGACCTGGGACAGAGGGAGCTTTGGTGGTAAGGAGATACCCCAACTTGTCATAAGTGATTGCCATTTTGACATTCCTGAGCCAATCTTTGTAGTTTGGCCCTGTCAGTATGTTTTTATCTAGTAGTAACTTAAGTCCAGTCATGATGATTGGTCGCTGCAATTAGGAGAGAGAGAAGAAACACTTTAGCATGATGCTCTTGCAAGTTTAGAGTGGTTTTTAATTTGTCTAAACAGGATGGCTCCCACTGTCTCTCGAATCCATCTTCATACCAAAAAGGAAGAATTAGTCAGGATCAATCTCACCGTACAATACTTGCTTAACCGTTCAGCCAGGCCAGTATTGGTACTTCGAGGGAGGTTTTCCAACGCTTTCGCGAAGTTCCTTAATTAAATAACCTCTTTTCCCTGTGGGCGTATCCCCGCTAACACCTTTCTAGACACCTACTTGGTTTATAGCATTGATCGTTAAGTGAGAAATTTCCCGAGGAGTAGCATATACTCACAGTAGGATCGGGATCCAAATATCATCGCGTGACGAAACTGAAGGAATCCTACCAGAATCATCACACTCCAAATGGTATGCAGCGCTAGCAAGTTTCAGTTTCTTTTGAAACTCCCGATGTGGATTTTTGCCCCATGCTCTTATGACCTTGACTTTGGCCAACAAATCATAAGTCACATGTCAAGTTCTACCCGTCATTCTCCAGATTAATTTGAACCCACCCGTACCTACCCTTGACTTTGGCCAACAAGGCAGTACGACTGTCCCAAACCAACACATCTATCTATGCTGCACATGAATACCCAATAGCTACCAATCACTATGCCTTGACTTTAGCCAACAAACATAGCTTGATTACTATTGACTATCCATGTGAAACGACGGAGGGCTACGAATGGTTTTGGCGAAACTGTGAACGTAGTGAACTTGATATAATCGATGGAATGAGATAGCTTTTAAAAGGAGCGGCTTAAGCTCCGCATTTAAAAGTTGTTTTTGAAAAGAAACTGAGTGGTTTTGAAAGTGTTCCAACGACTCAACTTTGGTTTATTTTCTTGCATTAATTTATTGCGTCCCATCATTTAATCCTACCATTGCAGAAAACAACGAAAATATGACGTATGCTTATGCCATCCGCATTCGCCACGGGGCCCCGTCATTACCCGTTAGGTTACTTAACTAACGACAGAGCGGGGGCTGGACTAGCGCGGATGCAAAACATAAGCAACGCCTAAATAGATATCATATATAGATATACACATTCGTCATATACAATGATAGCCATTCCAGATCACAGATGAACACATTGGATATACTAGGAATCCGTATTCCGTACGAGCCTGTAACGAAGAGCGGATTACACGGTCGCGATGAATAGCCAAGACCCCACCTTAGACCCCTACGGGTGCGGCAAACTACCCGCCAAGTACCCGAAGCGAAGCAACCTCCCCCAACACCGTGAGTAGGCCACTCGGCACTTCGAGATACCCGGTAGTTTGTGCGCCCCACCTTGGGTCTATCCTAGGAGCAAAAACATTAAAAGAAATTATACAATGATGGCTACAACCCCATCCCGGTTGTGCGGCCATATAAATACTATTACATGAATTACAAATTACATGAATTGAAAGAAAAAGAAAACTCTCATCTCACAACCCCCCGGCTATTCATCCGCGACAATCCAATGAATTCATATACACATACCATCAACATTACAGATCACAGATATGTATAACCCCCACTAATCGACGTATAGCGATTAGCAGACGTTCAATACATATATCACATCACAGATATAACCCGTTAGCTTAAGTCTTTAGAAGTTCGATCAAAATACGGATTTTTAAACCCCAAAAACAAATTTTGCTTTCTGTAAAATCTAGGCAGAAAAAACATATTCCAAAAATCCCAAAATACCCCAGTAAATACATTGCAGCAAAGCCGATCCACGGCAGAGTCAACTCGGCCGCGGATCCGCGGCAAGAAGCTGTTCTTGCCGCGTTTCCGTGGTGAGTTGGTAGGTTCTGTGGATCGTTTTTCGGCAGTGTACACTAAAAACCCTGAGTCGATTTTTGGTATATGTCAAATAATTTTTACAGCAGTTTAAAAATCGACAGAAAGTTTGAATTCCGGGCATGTTTCGTGACTTTTTCTCCGATCGAACTTCTAGTTACTTTGCTAACATGTTAGATAGTGTTTAACTAGGCTCTGATACCACTATAAGTCCACGTTACCCATCCCCGGTTCTTTGGGGTTGCGGAAATGGTGAAAAACGATTTTTCTTTGGTGGCAACATGGACTCAAAATACGGATCTTTGTTAAACAACTATCTAACAACCTAACTAGGAGTTTTACCTACTCGGTTACGGGGTTATACCTTAACTTGAACTCCTTCTCTTCGACTCCTTGTGGTGGTCGGATGGTTCTCTCCTCGTCGTTTCCTTGTGCCGAAGATGGATCCACCTGAAAGCTTCTACCTTTGGCTCCAACCTCATTCTTGAGGAAACTAGAACACTTGGTTTGCCAGACCTTGTATACTAGGATGAGTAGAGAAGTGTTTTGGGTTCTATCTCTATGGTTCTTGCTTCTCAACACATGAGACAATAGAACCATGAACTAGAGAGAGAGCAAGAGGAAGAGGGAGAGCTTGAGGATGAGAGAGAATGAGAATGATAGAATGAGCAAGACTTTTCTCACCCTTGCTCTCATAATCCAAAATAATCATAACAAATAATAATGATTGAGTATTATGTGATGGTTGTTATCATATCAAAATGGCAATATTATTTCATGCATTAAATGCAATTTGTGAACAAACAAGCAAGCAAAGGTCAATGCCAAGAAATGATAGCCATTATCATGATGATGGTCAACAAGTCCAACCTAGTCAACCGGTCAACTAAGTCAACAAAGTCAACCTTTCAATCCAACCATGCCACAATAATACTTAATTAATATTATCATTAATCATATTTCTTATTCTCATTAGGGTTTAGCAAAAGTCAACAGTCAACAACCCTAATGAGAATCCTCTGTCTCTGTCTTTGTCAACCGTGCATACACACCCGCATCCGCGTTCCGAGGAACATGAATACAAACGAGATAAAACCAATCCCAAAACGTACACTAGGATCTGGTTTAAACCAAAGCCCGCTAGTGATAACTGCCCGGACACTAAACGTGCACAAGTGCACGGATGTGACCGATCCCTGTCGCAAAACCATGCGACCTCTACTCTTTTGCCTAAAGGCGAATAGCTCTCTGTGTGGGACTCTAAAGACTCGACACTACGCTGGCAGTGGGTTTAACCATAGACCGCAAGCGGCACTAGCTGTGCGTAACGGCCCCCAGGCAGATGCCGATAAGAAGACGGACAAGGTGAAACCCATCTGAACTCCTACTGAGCCTGAATGTGACAATCTGCGTACACTCCGGTCTGTTCGTCTGAGAATATCGCATGGCGGGCCTAGGGGGCGGTAAACGTCAGTCCCCTAATAGCGGTACAAGTCGTGTCGGAGTGTAGCCCAGAACACCCTGAGATAACACCGGAAACCTACCAGCATATCTCGCTTGTCCTGGCCAGGGACTTTGTGTAATGGCTCTCCTAGACACAGCGCGATATCAACCCCCAATACTGGGAGAGACGAATCTTGTCTAACCGTCACTGCCTCCAAGTGCTTTGGGACTGCACCCAACTACTACCTGTTTGCACGACTCCTTTGAGCCGTGGTAGGGTAGTAATCTAAGTACAGTGGGAACACACTCGAAGCGAAGTGACAGTGTCAAGTCAGCGGACTAAGCTGTACTCATGTCACCTGGGAACTGATACTGACGATAGGTATAGTACCAACCAACAGTTCCCAACGAGTCCTGTCCAGTATACTCGTAAGCTAACAACCACCCGCATACTATCTCAAGTACGACGTACTGACGGCTGTGGGACAGACCGTCTCCCCTGCTGGGATGAGAAGCGCATACGCTAGTCTACTCCGGAATATCGATGCCCTGTCTCGATAGTCCTACGACTAGGGACCTGCATAAGGATGTGCTTGTGGATTACCCAGCCCCCACGAGTGTGACTGCCATCACAACGCTGGTAATCAAGCAAAGATCCTAAGGGCTCCACTAATGTGTATAGGTGATATACTAAAAGAAACACATGTACACATTAAAGTAGAAACAAACCAAGTAGCATACTACTATTTTGAGCAAGATTGTCTATACAAGGTGAATATCCCAAGCTTCCATTAAGTAATATACAAACTAGTATGATACAGTAATGGCCTCTAGGGCATATACACTAACAGTATCAACGCAATAGAATTTTCTAGTTTCTCTAGCGTCACATCATCCAGTGTTTTAGCGCATAATTCTCTGAAAAAACAACATATGTCGTTGATTACTAGACTAACCGATTCGGGGAGGGAAGTCCTGAGGGCTAATGGGAGAAGGTGCTCCATAATAACATGGTGATCATGACTTTTCAGCCCATCGATCTTGCCTTTCAAAATTTTTATCTTCTTGCTGAATGATCCTGAGAAACCTGTGGGAACTTTCAAATCATGCAACACTTGCAGAAATCTTTTCTTCTCCGGTTGTAACATATGATACGCGGCATTGGGAAGTACAAACTTGTCTGGTTTACCCGCTACCAGTTTAGGATGCAATTCACTTCTAATTTCCCAGTCCTGTAGATCCATCTGAGCATTGAGGTTGTCTTTCGATTTCCCGTCTTTACAAAGAATCAAGTTGAGTACGTGCTCGGATATTCCCTTCTCTATGTGCATGACGTCCAGACAATGATGCACTAAATCTGTTGACAAGTACGGAAGCTCAAAGAAAATGCTTAACTTGATCCAGAATGGTGGTTTGACCTATTTTGTCGGATCCATCCCGAAGGTCACATTATTGTAACCATCCCACTGAGCAGTCACGTCCTCTCCGGACAATGGGGCTGGAGGTCTAAGAAGCTCCTGATGACCATCAAAGTGAACAGCGTCTAACCTGTATGGGTGGTCTAGAGGCAGGAAACGTCGATGGCTGCAATAACAAACCTTCCTGCTAAAATTCAAGAATTTTGATGTTGTATGTTGATGGCAATGAGGACATGCTTTGTGTCCATGTACGGACCAACCTAATAGCATTCCATACGTAGGAAAGTAATTAATTATCCACATTAAAGCCGTACGCAATATGAATGTTGTATTTGTGTTTGCATCGTAAGTCTTTACACCATCAATGAATAAAGATTTTAACTCCTCGATCAGAGGTCGGAGTTAGACGTCGATATTGTTTCCCGGTGAGTTTGGTTTGTCGATAAGAAGAGGTATCATAAAGTATGATTGGTCCATAACCAACCAAGGCGACAGATTATAAACTATCATTACAACTGGCCATGTACTGTGGCTTCCATCCATATAGTTGAATGGGAAGAAACCATCACTAGCTAGTACGAACCTGACATTGCGAGGATCGCTACTGAATATTGCGTGCCTCCTATCGAAATCCTTTCATGCCGGTGAATCTCTTGGATGACTCATTTTTCCATCTTCACTTGGAGGAGCACGTGATGCCAAATTATTTCCTCGGTTGTTTTCTTGCACCTGAATAGCCTCTGCAGCCTCTGTGTTATGGGAAAGTATCGTGCTATCTTGACAGGTATATCGGGCTTCTTATCAGAATCTTTCGGCTTAAACCTGGCCTCTCCGCATGTTGGACTCTCTTTCAAATCCGAATTCTCTTTCCGGTACAACACGCAATTTTTAGGACATACTTGAATCTTCTCACACTTCAGACCCAAATCAGACATCATCTTCTGGGCTCTGTACCAGCTGTTGGGCACGTTATTTCCCGGGGGCATAGAATCTTTCAAGAACGAAAGAAGCATTGTGAATGACTTGTTTCTCCATCCATTTAGGCACTTAATCTGGAAAAGTTGGACGAACCATGAGAGCGTGGAATACTTTGCATTCTCATAAATTGGTTTTCTAGCATCATTCATGAAATTTTCATACTTATCCGCACGCGGTCCTTGACCGGAAGGAATATCATCTTCGGTACAAATAGATTCACCTAGGGCAGTCTACCATATCCCCCATTTCTTCTGATGGAAAGAAATTACCATCTTCTTCTTCTGCCGCATTACCGTCTTCTCCTTCTTCTTCTGCCGCATTATCGTCTTCTCCTTCTTCTTCTGCCGCATTACTGTGTTCTTCTCCTTCCCCGTGATATAGCCAAGTTGTATAAAGCCTAGTAAAACCATGTTTAACGATATGAAGCTCTGCAAATTCTACCTTCTGCCAGTACTTATTCCCACATCTATCGCACGGGCAGAGAATCTTCTCTATTACGATCTTATTATGTGTGCATGCAAATTCAATAAAAACAGCAACTCCTGCGACAAACTTAGGTTGCATACGTTGTTGCCAATCCACATACATCCAGTCCTTAACTCTGACGTACTCATGGGCCATGTTAGACTGTATAACATATAAATTGTAGGTTATGATGACTATATTGAGAAATCTAAGAACGGGATGGTTATTGACAAAGGAGAAAATCCGTGTATATGCTTTGTGTGTGCGTTTGTCGTTGAAAAGAATAAATTATCGATAATCAAAGTTAGATTTGAGGATACCCATGTATGAGTTGTATTCTATATATGTGTGTTTCAATTTATGATTTCGCTTAAATGTAGGGTTGTTAGTGTGTATGTGATGTGTGTGCGTTTGTTGTGTATTCGTGTTGTATGTGTGTGTTTCGGCTGTCGGGGGTAAGGCTTCTATCCCATTAAGAATGTATAGAGCAGACACCCATTCGCTTGTGCTTTCAACCGTTTCGAGAAAATTTCGGCAGCACCTCCCCGCTGTTCTCCTTGTACACTGTAATAGAATAGATAATCATTTCAAAGCTGTGAAACAACGTTGAAATGAACATCTAATCTATCTTTGTACACGGAGAACCAGCGGAAAAGTACCGACGAAATAATTCGAAACAGATGAAAACACAAGTGAATGCAGGTGTTTGCTTTATACATTCCTAACTTGTCCACACGGGACAAATCTATCGGTTATCATACAATTGAATCTTCTCGTCACATAGACTACACGGCGGTTGTTAGTACCAAACTATACCGTCCAATATTTAACAACCTTCGTATAGTTCTATGTCATGACGAACATCGAACGTATGTTAACCGATAGACGGGGACTAAGTGGCGTTTTGAGTTTCATATATGAGTATCGATGAGAATATGAAAGTTTCATATTATCATCGAGTATCATATATTGGTTTTAACTTGAACATCTTGAATCACTCTCTAATGATGCGTTTGTTGTATATTCGTGTTGTATGTGTGTGTTTCGGCTGTCGGGGGTAAGGCTTCTATCCCATTAAGAATGTATAGAGCAGACACCTATTCGCTTGTGTTTTCAACCGTTTCGAGTAAATTTCGGCAGCACCTTCCCGCTGTTCTCCGAGTACACTGTAATAGAATAGACAATCATTTCAAAGATGTGAAACAACGTTGAAATGAACATCTAATCTATCTTTGTACACGGAGAACCAGCGGAAAAGTACCGACGAAATATCTCGAAACGGATGAAAACACAAGTGAATGCAGGTGTTTTCTTTATACATTCCTAACTTGTCCACACGGGACAAATCTATCGGTTATCATACGATTGAATCTTCTCGTCACATAGACTACACGACGGTTGTTAGTACCGAGCTATACCGTCTGATATTTAACAACCTTTGTATAGTTCTATGTCACGACGAATATCGAACGTATGTTAACCGATAGACGGGGACTAAGTGAGCGATAGACGGGGACTAAGTGAGCGCTTTAAGTTTCATATATGAGTATCGATGAGAATATGAAAGTTTCATATTATCATCGAGTATCATATACTGGTTTTAACTTGAACATTTAACATGAATAGGTTTTACGTTTACGTTTCGTTATTAAGGGTTCGAAATTTCAAGTTTAGGGTAAATTTATCTTGCGTTTACGGTAAAGTTGTACGTTTACGTTATCATCAAATATCCTACTGAATGAACTAGTGCACCCTAAACCCTAACCCTAAATAACCCAAATTAACCTAATTAACCACAATTAACCATAATCGTTACCCTAACACAAATTATCCCTAATTAACCCAAACTTAACCCAATTTACCCAAATTAACCCTAATCAACCCAAACTTAACCCAATTTACCCAAATTAACCTAATTAACCCTAATCAACACCCTAACCCTTTCAAATTATCACTATTTAACCCAAACTTAACCCAATTTACCCAAATTAACCTAATTATCCCTAATCAACCTAAACTTAACCCAATTTACCCAAATTAACCTAATTAACCCTAATCAACACCCTAACCCTTTCAAATTATCACTAATTAACCCAAATTAACCCTAGCCTATAATCCTAAACCTGAACCAAACCCTAACCCTAACCCTAATTACCCTAGCCCTAACCCCAACTAATTAACCCTAACCCTAACCCCAACCCCAACCGAACCTTAACCCTAACCCTAACCCCAACCTCAACCCAACCCTACCCCTAACCCCAACCCTAACCCCAACCCCAACCGAACCCTAATCCTACCTTAAACTGAATCCGATGCCTAACCCTAACCCTCACCACTACCCGAACCCTGAACCCTAAACCCTAGCCCCAACATCATCAAAACTATAAATAAAAGCATTATTAGAAGCAAAAATTTAAGATTTACTAACCTGTAGCGGGCGGTGGAGGAGACGATGGAGGAGACCGGTGGTCGACGACGCAATCGGCGATGAGTCGCGGGCGGTGGCGACGAGGAAGTCGACGAGGAAGTTTTGGGAACGATCGAGGGCGGTGGCGGGCCTCGGGAGGAGGGCGGTGGCGACGAGGCGCGGGATCGAAGTGTGACAAGAGGCGCGCGCGGGAGAGTGAGAGAGAGAATTTTTGGGAATGGCGAGGGCTTTTCTGTGCCATTTTGTTATTAATAACCTATATATATGCTCCTACGGACTTAACCGTAGGGCCTTCTTTTGCGGCTCCGTAGGGCCAAACAACAAATTACGATTTAATATTTTTAAATTAAAACGTAGGGCACCGTAGGGACAACCATGGGGACCTATGGATTAATCCGTAGAGACAATAAAAAGTTGCCCCTACGGATTCCTGTAGCCGTAGGGGCAACCCCTTATTATAGTAGTGGTGGGGGACAACATAATGACAAGCAAGGCATGAGAGAGAGAGAGAGAGAGATGAGAGTATGGCTCCACCCTTGACCATTTCCTTCATCTCATCCTCATTTGTTTTCTTCACTTCACCATTTTCTCCATCTCCTCCTCCTCCTTCACCCTCCTCTACCTCCATGAACCATCTCCAAAACCTTGCCAAAACATCACCTCACCTTCATTAAAAATGCATACAACCTCACCCTACACCCCATGGTTGAATCAAGTTTGGATTTTGAGCACTTAGAGCTTCTAGGGTTTTTTCTTGAGTTGCTTCATAGAGGTATAACCTTCTTTTCTCATCTTGTTAATTAGTTTCCTAATCTTCTAGTTTAGTTTAGAGATCATTTAGTGAGTTTTGTGATTTTGGAAATTTCTATGTTGATGTTTAGTGGAAGTTTGGACTTGTGAAGTGGTAATTGAGGTGTAGTGAGTGTTTATATGACCTTAGTGATGATTTTACTGGCCAAGACCAGAGACTAGAACCTAAAACACGAAGTTAGAATTTTCCAATGTCGGTTTTGTGGAGTTTTTGAGGATCAAATGAATTCTGGAGCAACTTGGGGTATTTATAAGAAAAATAAATAACTACACTGACCTAGTTAGACCAATAGAAGACCACCACAGAAGAACGAGACCAAAATCCCAAAATTGGGCCGGCGACACCGGTTACCATAGCACTTCTCGCCGGCCAAATTTTGGAGTTTGATGTTGGGGTTTGGCTTGTAGCTCATACTTCTTATAACTTAGCTACCGTATTGTTAGTTTTGTCCTAGTCTACCTGTGCCAAAATCCGGGAGCACTTTGAGTTGGTTATGACAATGCTTTCCGATATTTGAATCTTGGATTTTTTGATTTCCTGATGTGACTTGGTCGTTCGACGTTCGCACGTTAAAGTCAGATAGTATTTTGTTGTTTTAGCGCGCGTTGACCATAGGTTCTAACCTATGTGCATTTCGTATGCCGTATTGGTTTTTCGGACTTGTTTTAATAGCATTACGATGTGTTTTGATTATAGGTACCTTTGTGTGGACTTTCGAGACGACGAAGCACATCGACTTCGGATAAGCAAGGAGTTTAGCAGGTGAGTAGATTTATATCTATGGGGGAAGTCGGGTGGATGGCGTATAGCACCCCCGCAACCGTAGTGCTAGGGTTATATATATATAGTCTATAGGGTTATTAGAATACTATAGCGATAGTAATAGCCTTAGTAGAAGATATATCTCTAGTTCTATTTTCCTAACCTTTGAGCTATATATACACACATATGGGAAAAGGATAATTATGATATGATGATACGAGTCGTTATAATACGATATAATGATATAAGGCGATGTGATATAATATGAATACGAGATGACATGAGATTATATATGATAATATGAGATGAAATGATGTACGTGACTATAGATCCGTACTATTGATTTGATGATATCGTACGATGGATATTCCATACGTGATATAATAAGGATGAATCGCCGATATCTATTTTGACTCGAGTGATTTTATTTTAAAATCACGAAGTAGATGTTGTGATATGTTTAGAGTCATACCTACTTTCGAAACTAACGAATCGTTACGCACTTTTAAATGATGATTTCAAGGAGACGCTACAAACTTTTCAAATGGTATCTTTTTCAAAAATATCATAGCCCATATTTTCTAAAACAACAATTCGTACTATTTTAAACTATAACTGTATGACTCATACGTAGTTGCGTATTTTTATACTGTTCGCGTTACGATTTCTTATTTCTGTTTACGCTCGCGTTATAATTTCTTATTTCTGTTTACGCCCGCGTTACGATTTCTTATTTTTGTATACGCTCGCATTTCAGTCATTTATGATATATATATATATACTACGTTTCATACCCTTTTGTTTACATGACTTCGTTTGCTAGTACACCTGCACAATTACCGATAATGCGCATGTTACACTCACACAGATTTGCCGGCTCATACATTCATCATCGGTAATTGCTATGCCACTTACATAGTAGAATTTCTATATCATGATATTATTCTTAATTGTAAAGTACATTCATTGTTCAGTACTATCATATGACATGTTTGCATGATATACTTGATATGCTCACATTACTGTTCTATATTTGCATATATCGTACTTTATGGTTATATGCATTGAGATGCTGTTTTCATGAGCTCTCTGGATTTGAGAACCATGGCTATATTTCAAAGGAAATTATAAATTGTTTTAAAAACGCAGTTTCTCGTGATGTGATTTCGAGGTGTCCACCATGAGTTTTCTCGATTCTGAGCTTGTTTTCAAGACCCGATTCGAGGAGGTGGACGAACCATTTGTGGGTACATGGTGGACCCAGTAAGATACCCCGGGGCAAGAAGATCGTGGAGTAGACGATGAGCCTGGCAGGGGGATATGCTACCTACCGGTGATAGTTTGGACCCGGCGGTTATCCGGAGGATACCGGCCGGAGTTGTGAGATGGATATGAGGGCCGATCTGAGGATGCGGCGCCTGAGATATGAGGATTTACGTGTCGATACTGGACACGGGTTTTCATGATGTTTCGAGTGTCGATGTTGGACACTCAGGTTCCATGATATTGATGTGCCGTTAATGGACACACGTTGGTTGATATTCTAATACATACAGGCATATGATTCAGATGATTGTATTTTACTTGTTGTTATTGGCATGATTCTATTGTTGATGCATATGCATACATGGTCACCCTAGATATCATAGTATAACCTTCATGATACAGTAGGACCTAGGAATTGCTGTTTATTCGATTTCGACCTGCTGATATTTTCTACTCATGAGTTGGCAACTCACCCCCATTGTGCCACAGTTTCTTACAGGTTCGCTCGCCTGGATCCGTAGCGGTATCGTTGGCACACAGTTTCTTCAGGGTGTTTTGCTTCGGTAGGTGGGACACACATTGGATTGTGACCACTCTAGTACCTTTTATTCCTTTTGTATCTAGTTAAACTTCATCAATCAGAAACTAGAAATTGTATATTGGTAGACATAGACAGACTTGTGTATTTGCGAGACTTAGAGCGATTGGCGTATGTTCGCTTCTTTGAGATGATGATGTCTTACTTTATTTATTCTTTCTGTGTTTGATTTTCGCCGTAGGGCGTCGTATATATGTTTATTTCGTGGTTATGATTCCGCCAATTGGCGAAGATCTAGCTCCCGCTTGGGGATGCTTATATATTGTTATGTATATGGTTTTGGATCAAAATATACAATGGAGGTGCTGCCCAAAATTTCAAGGACGAAAATGTTTTCAAAGATAGTATACATTCATTGCCTTTTTATATTATATGACTTATACTTTTAAAAATGAAGGCTTGAATTTCTTATGACGATGTTTCAAAACCGTACCCCCACTATTTTCCGCAAAAAAAATTAGATTTACTGGGCTTCGGCTTACTTGAATTACGTTACGTTTTTAGACGTTGCGTGATTTAAGTGCCGGTCACGTGCTAAATTACGGGTCGTGACAAAGTTGGTATCAAAGCGTTAGGTTTAACCTTGGTTCGAGTCTAGGTTTGACTATGCGGAATCTAGGGCGTAATATATTTCGGAACCCTGGCTTAATCTTACGGAACTTAGACTTAACTGGGGGGTATTAGAGCCGGACTTTCGTTACGTAGGTTGACCTTGGTTGATGGAGTAGGTAACTCAAGTAGAGTAACTGATTGGTTCGGGACGGAAGTACGCGTTTCGCCATGTCCTATTTGTTCTACTTACCGCAATCAAGAAGGTGTCGCTTTGCAGCTAGCCGGTTGAGCACGGGTTGATCCATAGGGAGATGGTAGTATGTCCGTTCGTGTTTTAGACGAGTCAATGAAAGAATGTATATATGTGTTCAAATCTATCCTATGTGTTTGTATTTATGTTCAAGTAAGGTTGTTAGGGTTAAGGTTGGTTAGTAGAGTTAGGATTAGTCTTGTGCTTTTCTTTTGCCATTCTTAAAATGATGTTGGGATAATCGAACGTAGCGGGGATTAGGAGGACATAGAAATGGGATTTGCGAGTTTAAGCAAGCTTTCCAATACTAAATCCATTCCTAGTGCCCCTTGTCCGTCCGCTAAATGCGCTTATTTCCAACCCTCGGCCAAACACCCGCTGTAAGTCCATGCTACCCTTCCCCGGTTCTTTGGGGTTGCGGAAATGGTCAAAAAACAATTTTTTTGCTAGGGTGGTAACATGGACTCAAAATACGGATCTTTGTTAAACAACTAGCTAACAAACTAACTAGGAGTTGTTTAACTACTCGGTTAGGGGGTTATACCTTTCTTGAACTCCTTCGTCTTCAACTCTTGGTGGTGTACGGATCGGCTTCACCCCGTCGTCTCCTCACGCCGAAGATCGATCCACCCGAAAGCTTCTACCTTTGGCTTCTACTTCGAATTTGAAGAAACTAGAACACTTGGCTTGTTAGGCCTTGTGAACTAGGATGAGTAGAGGATTGTTTTGGTGTTTTTATCTCTAAGGCAATAGTTCTCAACTCATGAGAAGGGTTTGCCTTGAGCTAGAGAGAGAAAGAGGAAGAGGAAGAGGGAGAGCTTGAGCAAGTGATGGCAAGAGAGAGAAATAAAATGAGAGAATGAGTAAACCTTTTGCCATCCTTGCTCTCATAATCCAAAATCATCATCACAAGTAATAATAATTGAGTATATTGTAATGGTTATTATCATGACAAATGACACTATCATTTCTTGCATTAAATGCAAATGGTGAACAAAACAAGCAAGCATAAGTCAATGCAACCAAATGATGGCCATTTTCATGATGGTGGTCAACAAGTCCAACCTAGTCAACCGGTCAACAAAAGTCAACAAGTCAACTAGGTCAACCTTTCAACCCTAACCATGTCACTATAATACTCAATTAATATTATTGTTAATCATGTTTCTTAATCTCATTAGGGTTTGACAAAAGTCAACAGTCAGCAACCCTAATAAGAATCCTCTGCCTCTGTCTCTGTCAACTGTGCATACACACCCGTATCCGTGTTCCGGGGAACACGAATACAAACGAGATAAAACCAGTCCCAAAACGTATACTAGGATCTGGCTTAAACCAAAGCCCGCTAGTAATAACTGCCCGGTTAGTAAACGTGCACAAGTGCGCGGATGTGACCGAACCCTGTCGCAAAACCATGCGGCCTGTCGCAAAACCATGCGACCTCTACTCTTTTGCCTAAAGGCGAATAGCTCTCTTTGTGGGACTCTAAAGACTCGACACTACGCTGGCAGTGGGTTTAACCACAGACCACAAGCGGCACTAGCTGTGCGTAACGGCCCCCAGGTAGATGCCGATAAGAGGACGGACGAGGTGAAACCCATCTGAACTCCTACTGAGCCTGAATGTGACAGTCTCCGTACAGTCCGGTCTGTTCGTCTGAGAATATCGCATGGCGGGCCTAGGGAGGCGGCAAACGTCAGTCCCCTAATAGCGGTACAAGTCGTGTCGGAGTGTAGCCCAGAACATCCTGAGATAACACTGGAAACCTACCAGTATATCTCGCTTGCCCTGGCCAGGGACTACTCGTGTAATGGCTCTCCTAGACACAGCGCGATGTCAACCCCCAATACCGGGAGAGACGAATCCTGTCTAACCGTCACTGCCTCCAAGTGCTTCGGGACTGCACCCAACTACTACCTGTTTGCACGACTCCTTTGAGCCGTGGTAGGGTAGTAATCGAAGTACAGTGGGAACACACTCAAGGCGAAGTGACAGTGTCAAGTCAGCGGACTAAGCTGTACTCATGTCACCTGGGAACTGATAACTGACGATAGGTATAATACCAACCAACAGTTCCCGACGAGTCCTGTCCAGTGTACTCGTAACCTAATGAGCACCCGCATACTATCTCAAGTACGACGTACTGACGGCTGTGGGACAGACCGTCTCCCGTGCTGGGATGAGAAGCGCATACGCTAGTCTACTCCGGAGTATCGATGCCCTGTCTCGATAGTCCTATGACTAGGGACCTGTATAAGGATGTGCTTGTGGATTACCCAGCTCCCACGAGTGTGACTGCCATCACAACGCTGGTAATAAAGCAAAGATCCTAAGGGCTCTACTAATTTGTATAAGCAATATGCTAAAAGAAACACATGCATATATTAAAGTAGAAACAAACCAAGTAGCATACTACCATTTTGAGCAAGATTGTCTATACAAGGTGAATATCCCAAGCTTCCAAAAGTAATATATAAACTAGTATGATACAGTAATGGCCTCTAGGGCATATACACTAACACCCGCAACCATGTATCCAATTAAGTCACAACTACATGTCACGTTGTAGTGCGCTTAAAGAACTTCTCGACTTAGGTCGCGGCTATATGTTACGTATAGCGCGCCTAAGTGAGAGGGTTGCGTTTGTTTGGTCTAGGCTCGTTTCAAGATGTTTGGCGAAGAGAAGCACAAAAGATTTTTCCGTCCTTCATACTAACCTTCCTTAGCCCCTAACAAGTGTGGAAATTATTCACACATTTAAATGAAAACAAGAAAGAAAAGAAAGAAAGGTAAAAAAAAAGGTTTTACAAATGATAGCAAGCTAACTACTTGAGTCATCACCTAGGCAAGGAACTCCGTCGAGTATCATGGCTTGAAAATGCGGATAAGAAGAAAAGGAAAATAAAACAAGAAATAACAACTACTTAACAATAAGAAATAAAATTACACTAGGAATTAAAATTACAAGACAAGGAAATAAAATTACAGTACAAGATAAATAAAGATACAAGATAATAAAAATAACCCTCATCTTCATTGATCTTCTACTCAAGAGCTCTCACTACAATTTCATGGAGGAAAGATGAAGAAGAAGAAGAAGAAAAGCAAACTAATCTACACTAAATCCTAACAAAGAATAAGCATTTTACAATGGCTCAAAACTGGAGTATTTATAGGCAGAGAGCTGAAACCCTAGACCTAAATTCTGAGCCCATACAAAGTTACAAAACTACCCCCAAAATATCTTCTGGAACCGAGTTGACTCGGCCGCGGAACCGCCGTATAAGTGCCACTTTGACCGCGGTTCCGCGGCGCTTTGGGGGATTTATGTTGTCGTTTTTTCTATGGTTTCTTGTGTTGCTATATTCTGTTGTTCTACATGTCCCAAATTGCAAAATGCTTCTAAAGTTTCTTCAGATTTGCAACAGTCCAAAATGGCTTCACTTTTAATTCATTTGACCTTTTATCTCTCTCGAGCTCCGCGCACCCATTGAATCTTGTGCTGCCCCTCTCGTGCTCTGTGCTTGTCCGAGACACGAATGACCACTGTTATTTTTCCTGTCTCTTGAACTGGTAAGCGGCACTACACGGATACGGATGACCGGAACCCGGCTTTTGTCTGTTCGTGGCAGATGTTCTGGATTTTGGCGTAACTGTGGAGATTTTGTATGATTTGCGTTATTTTGGACCAGGAACATGTAACCTGTAAATATGTAGCAAACACGGATCAAAAGCACCTGCCTATAAACAAACGAGCAGAGGAATGAGCGGTATTAAATGCAATATTCTAGTATGAATTGTAACGTACCGTGCGTATGTTCCGAGGCATACTTACGATACGATGCTCCGTTTAAGTAACCTTAGGATGTACATATCTTGAGATCTGTGATTCTATTCATTCTTGTGATCTACCCTCATTGATGTCTGTTGCGGTTCCTGTCACCATGGCTACGCGAGCTGAGAGAGCTGCTGCTAGAGATGCGGTTAGAGCGAGCTCGTCATGGAGGATGACTAACCATGATGTTCTTCTGGTGACAAAGGAACGTATCGGTATAGTGTTTGTGTTGAGATCTCTCATTAGAGGTGAGTGTTTGGATTTGCACCGGATGATCAGGCTATTGATAGAGGCTGTCAGATTGAGAGGACTGTTGATATACAGCCTGCCTCAGAGATCGCGATGTTGTCTACCGTGCAGAGTGATGACCCAGCTGTTGCTGAGACTGATGGGATGCCACCTCCAGAGTTTATGAGCTGAAACCGCTGGAGCTTTCAGACAGAGATGTGACAGAAGATAGCCAGTCTATCTTGAATTGAACGACTGAGATAATTCGTCTGATCTGATGCGCCGACGCAGACTCAGTTGAGTTGAAGAATTCCAGTTTGGAGAATCTTACTCAGATCTAGAGTAAATCGATCAAGAGTGGACGTTGTTCGTTGGATGCGCCGATATGAAATCGGTAAGTTGACCAGTTTTGGATAGAAGGACCTCACCCAGATGCGTTGTGAGTTGATCGAGAGCGGACGAATGAAGCGTATTCCTCCGATAATTTGGACGAGTCCTCGAGATGTAATCGACTAGATATATTCCACAGAGTGGTGAAGATACTTGAGTTCGTAGTTTTGAGTCCTTGTAAGAGACTCCAGATTTAACTATAGCCAAGAATGAATTGTAGTACGCAGACAACGAGACGTGATTTCGATGTGGACGATAAGGAAGATAGGTGGAACAAGAGGTTCGTACGAGATATTAACGAGCTGTCGTTACTCACCGTTGAGGCCAGAAAATTGATATGTATGCAGAGGTGTTGGATACGGCCAAATTACAGAGGAAAGCCGTGCTGAGGACGCAGCCGTCTGGATGAGAAAAAGATTTAAGTAAGAGTACCAACCTCCGTATAGTTCGGCATAGGTGAGATCGGAAGAAAGCATGAGCAGGTTCTTTCCAGGACACCGCAACGATAAATATTTGCACCCAGAATCAGTTGTGTCGCGCATATTCAGAGGGCCAGATGCCGTCACCAGTGACGTGTTACTTTACGAGTAGTTATGTTAATTGGCCAAGAGAGGATCTGCGGAGTGCCAGAGCTGAACTGTTTCGTTATCACACCTGACCGAGCCGACGAGCAGAAGGATTGCGAGATTGGTAATCCAAAAAGAAAACAGAGGCTCAGAGACAGAGGATGCCAGACCGTGAGCAGAAAGCAAGTGGATGTTCTTGCTCTGCCAGCTTTAGGCCCACCGGCATTTTTTCGATATTGAAGGAGTTGTACCTCAATGTCATTTATTGCGATTTGCGTTTTATGATCCGAGTATCACACTTTTATCGCTTGGACTTGAGTTTCGATGATTGGGTTTCGTGATTTATGTTTTCGTGCACCATGGCTGCACCTACTGGATATTTTCATTTGTACACAGTTATTGCACTTGATTTATGTTTTATACACCATTACATGGGTTTGCGATTTGTGCATATCTGTTGCACTTGATATTGATTTTGTGCCTTGGCTGCACGTATTTATGATTCCGTGGATTTCGATACTGTCGATTTGATTTTGTGCTTGTTGTATGCACTTGACTTAACTTATGCACTCGGTATAGCTCACATGTGCTTGCAGTGCATTGGTATGGGTTTTGTGCACGCAGTTGCACACGTTTGTGATTTTATACACCTTGGTACGCTCGGTGTTGTTTTTTTGCGCATTTGAGATATTGATAAGTTTTCGGGCACCTAGTGCACCAGATTGATATTCGTGCATTTGTTGCACCAGATTTGTATTTCGTGCATTTGTTGCACCAGATTTGTATTTTCGTGCATTTGTTGCACCAAATGTATATTCTGTGCATTTGTTGCACAAGATTTATACTCCGTGCATTTGTTACACCAGATTTATGTTTTCGTGCTCGTCTGCACTTGACGTTTGTTATCGTGCAGGATACTACACTAGATGTTTTGTACGGACTTGACGTACTTGATTTATATTTTTGCGCACACTGGGCATATGAGATGTGGTTTTGTGCACACCGGGTGCACTCGAATGAGATTTTATTCGTACATGATTGTTGCGCTTGATTTAGATTTTTGTGCACTTTAGATGCACTTGATGTTGTTGTCGTGCACACCCGTTGCACTTAGTTTTTGCTTTTGTGCATATTCGTGGCACTTGTATTGGATTTGGATTTCCATGCGCACCAGACACATATGATATTGGATACGCCTTTTGAGGCTGATTTATTTCGGAGCATCATATTTTCATGATGGGTACTATATTATGTAGTAGCCGAGCAGGACTGGTCTGAGGAAAGTTCCTGAGTATTTTTGCATACATTAGTAATTACCAAGCGGTTTTCAAAAAGGAGCTATAGTCTCATTATTTTTCTATGTGCCCAGGGGTGACACGAACTTTGACAAGGAAAAACTTTTGGGAGATTTCAAAAAGACGGGACATATATCTTTAGCAAACCTATATAAACGTATATCTATTTCTTTACCAAATGAGCTTCCGCCACTTGTACCATGAGTTACGCATCGCACAGCGATTCGGAAAAGATTTTGGATGTGTTTTATTCAGTTCTAGAGGATTTTACAAGGATGCGTACTATATATGTATTATGATTTTGATTATAGTATATTTGAGAATGGCATTGGATTTCGAGATTTGCATCTCCTTTATAACTCCTATGGTTGCGTGATGCTTGATGGAGTTTCGATTTTGAGTTTCACACTCATTTTCATGCGCATACGATGTGCTGAGATGTGTTTGAGTATTCCGTGATTTCGAAGCCCCGTTGATTTGGATTGATTATTGAAATGTTTTGGTATTTGGGGGTTAAATTTAAATTTAGAGACCGAATTTATTTAAGAGGGGAGATTGTAACATTTCAGAAAGATAAAATATTATTTTTGGAATTTAAATATTAAAATAATATATTTCACGAAAACTATTCGATTTGCGAATTGGGGTTTTCGTAAAATGGTATAATTATATACCAATATTTGGAAAAATATTTGGAGATTAATATGTATTATTTATTAAAAGGGGTATTTATTGGATTTGGGCATTTTATAATTTATTATATGCAAGTTTAAATTAAAACTTGATTAGTACACTACTAATCACAATTAAACCAAACCGTATTTTTAATTAGCCATGGTTAGTGCACCATGACATGTTGTATTTTGTTGCATGTTCGTTCATTTGCATTTTGTGACTTGTGATTTATTTGTGAGAAGAAAAGAGAAAGAAAAGCAAAAGAGAACAAATGATTGAGGAGAGAGAGTGGGGGATAACATAATGACAAGCATGGCATTAGAGAGAGAGAGAGAGAGATAAGAGTATGGCTCCACCCTTGACCATTTCCTTCATCTCATCCTCATTTGTTTTCTTCACTTCACCATTTTCTCCATCTCCTTCTCCTCCTCCTTCACCTTTCTCCACCTCCATGAACCATCTCCAAAACCTTGCCAAAACAACACCTTACCTTCATTAAAAATGCACACAATCTCACCCTACACCCCATGGTTGAATCAAGTTTGGATTTTGAGCACTTGGAGCTTCTAGGGTTTTTTCTTGAGTTGCTTCCTAGAGGTATAACCTTCTTTTCTTATCTTGTTAATTAGTTTCCTAACCTTCTAGTTTAGTTTAGAAATCATTTAGTGAGTTTGGAAATTTCTAAGTTAATGTTTAGTGGAAGTTTGGACTTGTGAAGTAGTAATTAAGGTGTAGTGAGTGTTTACAAGACCTTAGTGATGATTTTACTGGCCAAGACCAGAGACTAGAACCCAAAACACGAAGTTAGAATTTTCCGATGTCAATTTTGTGTAGTTTTTGAAGATCAAATGAATTCTGGAGCAACTTGGGATATTTATAAGAAAAACAAACAACTACATTGACCTAGTTAGACCACTAGAAGACCACAACAGAAGAACGAGACCAAAATCCCAAAATTGGGCCGGCGACACCGGTTACTGTAGCGCTTCTCGTTGGCCAAATTTTGGAGTTTGATGTTGGGGTTTGGCCTGTAACTCACACTTCTTATTACTTAGCTACTGTATTGTTTGTTTTGTCCTAGTCTACCTGTGCCAAAATCTGGGAGCACTTTGAGTTGGTTTTTACAATACTTTCCGATATTTGAATCTTGGATTTTTGGATTTCTTAATGTGACTTAGTCGTTCGACGTTCGCATGTTGACGTCAGATAGTATTTTGTTGTTTTAGGGCGCGTTGATCATATGTTATAACCTATGTGCAATTCGTGTGCCGTATCGGTTTTTCGGACTTGTTTTAATAGCATTACGATGTGTTTTGATTGTAGGTACCTTTGTGTGGACTTCCGAGACGACGAAGCACATCGACTTCGGATAAGCAAGGAGTTTAGCAGGTGAGTAGATTTATATCTACGGAGGAAGCTGGGTGGATGGTGTATAGAACCCCCGCAACCGTAGTTCTAGTGTTATATATATATATATATAGTCTATAGGGTTATTAGAATACTATATGCGATAGTAGTACACTTAGTAGAATATATATCTCTAGTTCTATTTTCTTAACCTTTGAGCTATATATACACATATGTGGGAAAATGATAACCATGATATGATGATTCGAATCATTATGATACGATATAATGATATAAGGCGATGTCATATATGTAGGGTTCCAAGGCACTCTTGTGAAGGTTCATAAAGCATCAAACATGCCCGAATAAAATTTTACATGTGCCGAACAACCCAAAGACGGGATCTTTGCTAGATTATTAGGGTTTAGCATGCAAGATGATATCTTTAAAGCTAAGTGTGAGGGATTACAACCTTTGTACTCCGCTCCTTCGCTTCACAAGCTCCGAGTAGAAGTCCCTTCGCCGCGATCCACGATCTCCAGGACTCAAGAGAGGCTCCACGACTCGAACGATCCAAGCTAGCTTGAAGTGTTCCGTTTCTCCGATGATCTACGTCGAAGTTGCTATAACCCAAGCTTTCTCAGTCTAAAGAGATGAACACCCTAATCTAATGGGCTAGATTAGATGAGGATGATGGAGTAGTATCTATGCTATCTTTTTATTTCACTTTCTCACAATAAATCATCATAAAAGGATTAAGTAGTGAGCTCTCTCTCAAACTCAAGAGAGAAGAAGATGAAGAATGAAAAGAATAATCCTTTTATAATGAATAGTAGTCAAGAGTATATGATTGATTATAGAACCATGGTTAAGGATGAGAGATTAAAACTTGTAGAGAATAAACTAGAGTTAGGGTTTGGTTAGGTTAAGGATAAGTATCAACCATAATATCTTAACCAAGACAAAATAGAATCCTTCTAGAATGAACAAGAAGGAGCTAACCCTAATCAAACCATAATCCCTTTTTATCATCCTTAAACATGTTTTATAATAAATCATATCATGTCACAATAATATATATCACATATATATTATATATTTGCAACAAAAGAAAATAATACAATTAACATATATCGCATATATATCAATGTATTAATCCGGTGAGAAAATGAAATAATAAAGCGAACCAATATTAGATAATGTAATACAATATATCATATATATAATTATACATTAAATCATCGAATCAACACTTGATCCAACGATCTGGCTATATCGAATATAACCGACTAATATATCATGTACCGATTCATCGAATCAACACTTGATTTGATGTCCCGGTTCATATCTAAATATCGCGAGAATATAATACGGTATCTCATATCGCATTATCCTCGGTCCTGCACATATCACATATGTGCCTCTACTCCGTTTTGCCTGAGCCAAGAAACCTCTGTGTAGGACTCTAAAGAATCATCAATACGCCGGTAGCATGTGATGATCATATCAAACACCCACAAGCTGCAAGCGGTCAGCTAAACGTAACAGCCACCCAGGTATTGAGCGATCAGAAGATCAACAAGCTAGCTTGTCCGTTCTCCTGTGAATCCAATCAGTAACACTCCCATACAGTCCGGTCTGTTCGTCTGATATGTCGCATATCAAGTCTAGGGGTGGTATACGTCAGACCCCAGTAACCGATAAGTCGTGTCGATGTGAGGCTCATAACAGGTCGAGAAACTACTAGTAACACTTACCAGTATATCTCTATATCAGCCCTGGCCAGGGACTTCCAGTTATAGCCAATCGAACACAGCACAACATCAACTCCCTATACCGGGAGAGACGAATCCCCTCCTATCGCTCATTGCCTTCATGTGATTCGGGACTGTACCCAAAGCCACCATTTTGCACGCCCTCTTGGACGTGTTAAGGTGGAAATCAAAGCATAGTGGGAAGCACACAAGACTCTATGACGATCTCGGGTCTACAGACTACCCTGTACCAGTGTCACCGGAGAACTGCCATCTGACGTGTGGTATATCACCATCTGGGAGTTCTCGGTGAGTCCGTCCATTGTACCCAGTCTCCACTGAGCACCCGTACACCATCTCTGATGTCAAACACCGATGGATATGGGATCATCCATCGCCCATCATATGGGTCAAGATGCGTATACGCTAGTCTACTCTGGTGTATCGATGCCCTGTCTCGATATACCCTCGACTAGGAACAGTTATAGGATGTACTCATCAACTACTATGGCCCACTAGTACGATCTCATCATAGTCCCAGCAGTCGAGTACAGATCTTAAGGGCTTTATCAACATTTGAGAGTAAGACAGTAAACCAATACAAGTCAACATGTTAAGATAAAGTGAAACCAAATAGCATACTATCATGACGAGCAAGAAAGTCCTCTCTGTATATATCCAAGCATCCATTATAATATACATCAAATGTACAACAATGGCCTCTAGGTCATATACATAACTAACAATCTCCCACTTGCACTAAGGCCAGTTGCTGTAGTATCTCATACCTAGCATCCCGAATAATCTCTCAAACTGTATCTGGGGAATGGCCTTCGTGAGTGGATCCGTAGTGTTGTCCTTCGTATCTACTCTGCTGACCTCGATCTCCCGGCGATCAACTATCTCCCTGATCAGGTGATACCGCCTCAGAATATGTCTGGACTTCTGATGGGATCTGGGTTCCTTGGCCAAAGCCACAACTCCATTGTTATCGCAATACAGAGGTATTGGATGTTCAATGGATGGAACCACACCAAGTTCAATGATGAACTTCTTCATCCAGACAGCCTCTTTGGCAGCGATGTATTCAGCCTCCATCATCGAGTCTGCAACGGTATCCTGTTTGGAACTCTTCCAACATACCGCCCCTCCATTGAAGGTAAAGACAAATCCCGAGTGCGACTTAGAGTCGTCCTTATTACTTTGGAAGCTGGAATTGGTAAAGGACTCCACCCGGAGTTCTCCGTTACCATACACCAAGAACATGTCTCTAGTCCTTCGCAAGTACTTGAGAATGTTCTTCACAGCTGTCCAGTGACTCTCTCCAGGATCTGCTTGATACCGACTCACTACACTTAGTGAGTATGCAACATCGGGTCTGGTACATAGCATCGCATACATGATAGAGCCTACTGCCGAAGCATAGGGTATCCCTTGCATGCGAGCTCTCTCCAAATCAGTCTTGGGAGACATCTTTTTGGAGAGAGTGAGTCCAGAGATCATGGGTTGGTTCCCACGCTTGGATTCTTCCATACTAAACCTCTTTAGTATGGTGTCAATGTACCTGGATTGGGACAATCCCAATATCCTTTTGGATCTATCTCTATAGATCCTAATCCCCAATATGCAGGAGGCATCACCTAGATCTTTCATTGAGAATCTTTGTGATAAGAAGAGCTTGACTGATTGCAGCATAGGAATATCATTTCCTATCAAGAGTATGTCATCGACATACAATACGAGGAAGACAACCTTACTCTCTGCTACCTTCCTATAGATACAAGGTTCATCTATGTTTTTGATGAAGTCAAACTCTTTGACTACTACATCAAAACAGATGTTCCAACTCCGCGATGCTTGCTTTAACCCATAAATGGATTTAAGCAGCTTGCACACCTTTCCGCTGCTCCCACTATCTACGATGCCTTCTGGCTGAGTTATGTACACGCACTCTTCTAAATCACCATTTAGAAAGGCGGTCTTAACATCCATTTGCCAGATTTCGTAGTCATGGTATGCAGCAATGGCAAGTAAGATCCGGATGGACTTAAGCATAGCCACTGGAGAAAAGGTTTCGTCATAATCCACACCTGGTCGTTGACGAAATCCCTTTGCTATAAGTCTAGCTTTGAAAGTCTCAACTTTTCCATCTACACCAAATTTCTTTTTAAAAATCCACTTGCTCCCAATGGGTTTTACCCCTTCAGGAGAATTTTCCAAAATCCATACTTTATTGGTGTACATGGATTCCATCTCAGATCGCATTGCATCCAGCCATTTCACAGAGTCACCACTCGTGATGGCCTGCTCGAAACTAGTCGGGTCATCATCTTCCATGATGCAATCCTCGCTTCCACCATCAATGTGAAAACCGTAGTATCTCTCAGGTGGATGAGAAACCCTGCTAGATCGGCGGAGAGGCTGGGGTTCGTCGGGTACTACTGAATCCTCTGGTTCTACCAAATCATCTGTTGTAGTTTGTTCTGCTGGAACTTCTTCCAGTTCTACCTCAATGCCACTAATCTGTTTCATAAGAAAACCTTTTTCTAAGAAAGTGGCATGTCGAGAAACAAACACCTTTTGTTCCTCGGAGTGGTAGAAGATATACCCTCACGAATGTTTGGGATATCCAATAAACTTACATAGGACAGACCTTGCCTCGAGCTTGTCCGGATTGTGTGTTTTAACATAGGCCGGACAACCCCATATCTGAATAAAATTAAGACATGGTCTCTTACCATTCCATATCTCATATGGAGTAGTAGGCACTGATTTGGTTGGAACTCTATTCAATAGGTATGCAGCTATCTCCAGTGCATATCCCCAGAAGGAAATAGGTAACTCAGCAGTGCTCATCATAGATCGCACCATATCTAATAGAGTGCGATTTCTTCGTTCTGATACACCGTTGTGCTGTGGTGTATAAGGAGGAGTAAGATGAGAGAGAATCCCATTCTCTTTTAGATAATCTAGGAATTCATTGCTTAAGTATTCACCTCCTCGATCAGATCGAAGATAATACTCTTGCCCGTTTGATTCTCTACTTCGTGCTTATATTCTCTGAATTTCTCAAAAGCTTCAGACTTGTGTTTCAACAGGAACACATGCCCGTATCTAGAGAGATCGTCAGTGAATGTAATGAAGTAGGAAGAACCGTTCCTGGCATGCGTAGACATGGGACCGCATACAACACTATGTACCAGTCCTAAGAGTTTAGTAACTCTTTCTCCGTGTCCACTAAACGGAGCTTTGGTCATTTTTCCTTTGAGACATGAATGGCAAGTATCATAAGATGATAATTCGAACGGATTCAAATAACCATCCTTATGTAACTTAGCCAGTCGTGTCGCATTGATATGACCAAGTCTACAATGCCACAAGAAGGATTCGTTCATTTCTGAACTTTTCCTCTTGTGTGTGTTTTGTATATTGAGGACTGTACTCTGATTTAGAATGAATATGCCATTATGTAACGAGCCTGATGCAATCAACTTTTGATCTAGGAATATGTTCATAACATTATCCTGTACTACAAAATTATATCCTTCTTTACTTAATAAAGAAATTGATATAATGTTGCACATCATGTTCGGTATATAATAGTACTCATTCAGAATCAGTGTATCACCACTTGGTAATACTAGGTGATATTCGCCAACTGCTTTGGCTGCAACATTTGCACCGTTCCCTACTTGAACGGAATGATCACCTTTTCCCAGTTCTCTACCTTTACGTAGCCCATGTAACAATTTACATATGTGGGATCCTGATCCGGTATCTAATACCCAGGACGTAGGGTGAACTGAGAAACAGTTCTCAATAACTAACACACCTGAAGAAGATGCATCAACATGCATGTTCTTTTGGGCGGCGTGAGAATCCAGATATTCTCCTGTTTCCTATTCAGTCTTATAACTCTTATAAGAAAGAACGGGTCCAACGTTCCCCTGCTCAAATAATAAGCGGGTTCAGTCAATACATCCATATTATTATCTTGATTATGGCCTGACATGGTCACTACCTGGAGAGAGAGAGAAGAAAACACTTTAGCGTATTCTCTTGCAAGATTAGATTGGTTATTATCTTATCTAATCAGGATATCTCCCACTGTTTTTATCAAATCTACCTTCAAACCCTAAAAGGTAAGATTAGCCGGGATTAATTACACCCTACAATTTCGTCAATCTTTCAGCCAGATCAGTGTCGGTACTTGAGGGAGGTTCCCTGTGCTCATGCACGGACCTAATTAAAGTAAACCTCGTTTTCCCAGAGGCGTAACCCCGTTAACACTTTTCTAGACACCTACTTGATTGACTAATTGTCCTGTGTAAAACTCTCCCAGGAGTAACTCTTACTCGCAGTGGGTATCGAGATCCAACTATCTCATAGAAGGTATGCAATCTCATTGCAAATTTCAACACTTGAAATTCCCGATAATGCTTTTACCCCTAGCGTCCCATGACCTTGACGGAGGCCAAACTACCCATAGGGCGCTAGTCAAGTTCAACCCGTCATTTCTTGATTGAATTAAACCCACCCGTACGACCCTTGACGGAGGCCAAACTACGCCGTACGAATACCCTAATCCAATCACATCATATGCTAGCAGATAAGCACTAGTTAGCTACCGTACACTACGCCTTGACGGAGGCCAAACTACCGCAGCACGAATACTAAGTAGTACTTATCTGAAATGACGGAGGGCTACGCAGGTTTTTCAGAAAACCATGAGCGTAATGAACTTGATATCGTCGTAGAATCATGTGAAATTTTGAAATGGAGTGTTTTTGAGGCTTTCATTAGTTTTGCTAAAGAGGCCTCTCTCGGTGAAGGGATCTCGGCTCTTTCCTCATCGAATAAGGTGCAGGACATATCATATATATCACTGTGCATAGCAAAACTCTAAAAGCAATCAAAAGACAAACCGAGTTTTGTAGCATCTGCCAGTTTCGCTAAAGAGGTCACTCCCGGTGAAGGGATCTCGGCTCTTTCCTCATCGAATAAGGTGCAGGGTATATCATATATACCACTATGCAAAGCAAAACTGTAGCTACCCTTTTTATAAAGTTTTGATTCTACAACATCTTTTAGGTTTCTTTTCTTTTTATTAATCTCATTAATAAAAAATCCCATCAGCTTATGCTTCCTAAGCATTACAGATAAATACGACGTACACTTATGCCATCCGCATTCGCCTCGATGTCCCATCGTGCACCGTTAGGTTAGATTACTAACGACAGAGCAGGGCAGGGCTAGTGCGGGTGTAAAACATAAGTAACGTCTATATAATATATCATATATACTATATACTGTATCCATCACAAAATATCAAATGATCACATCACAGATATCGCAGCAGAAACATAGATATAATGTGGGATATACTAGGACGTCCGTATATAGAATTTAGCCAACAATAGAAAATACGGATTCCACAGTCGCGATGAATAGCCAAGCCCACACCCTGGACCCCTACGAGAGCGGCAAGCGACCCTACCAATTCTGGAGTTTAGGAGACCCGGTCTCGACTCCTCGAGATGACCTCCCACTGAACCCCAGAACCCGGTCACCTGTGCTCCCCACCTTGGGTCCATCCTAATGCGGAAAAGTAAATAATATACAACACTGGTGGCATCAACCTCAACCCGGAAGTGCCCCAAATAAAAGAATATTACATTACATTTGAATTTACATGAATGAAAATATAAAACTCTCATCTCACATAAAACCCCCGGCTATTCAATCGCGACAATCCTGCACATCATATCTCAGCAACACATAATATCTCATATCATCAACGTAAGTAAGTATGCATACACCGATCGTCGTCGATGTATAGCAACGACAACCGGCAATACAACTACATACTACACTTACGGTCACAGAAAAGAAAGTGTAAAACTACAATATTTGGAATCCACAATCACTTTAGACATCGTAAATCCGAAATATCACATACTTCGCATTTCATGCCTAACTCTATGAATTCCACATATTGTATCACATTCCAGATAAATAGACAGTATTAAACTTTTCGAACAGATAATCAAATACCTAAAATTTCCTAAAGTGCTCAACACTTGAGCGGAGTTCAAATAATCCCAGAATATGTCACAGTACCAGTGATCCAGCCGTAGAAGGGTCAAGCTAACGCCTCACATGTGGCACGCCGTACTGCCCCAAACCCGAAGGTTCAAAAGGCAGTTCAAGACGGTCACATAATCGAGTTAAGGTTTGTTGTCTTTTAGAGGGTCCACCACAAAACTTGCACGCATTTCCGAAAGATTTAAACTCGAGAAAATATTCAACACTTGAAAATTTTTCGTGTCGGGAAAAGTGAGTTAATGATATCCGTTCAAACTTTTTAACAGTTTCTAAATATCCGGAAAAACAATAACGAATTTAAAATTCCCGATCGAATCGACGATTACAAAATAAACCCCAGAATACTCAACACTTGAGTCAGATTAAAAATACCCATAAAATAGTAACCACAGAGAAAAGAATTACTGTGCAAAATTCCGTACCTAATACCCTTACCCTGCCGCGGAACCGCCGCCAAAAGTGGGTAATTGCCGCGGTTCTGCGGCCTGATTGGTAGATATTCTGCGTGTTTAAGTTTAGTTAATTACCGCAATCAAGACGGTTTCGCTTGTAGCTAGCCGGTTGAGTACGAGTCGTCCGCAGGGAGATGAGAATCTTTTTCTATGTGCTTTAACGAGTTAAGTCCAGTTTTCCAGATTTTGTTGTGATTAATTAAGTGTTAAAATGATATTTAAAGAGAGCTTGTTAGGGTTAGGATTAGGTTAGTTTGAGTTAGGAGTCGCTCACCTCTTTCGTTGCCCCTCTTAATATCGGTGTTACGGTAATCGGCAACAACGGGGATTAACACGACTAGGAAGGAACTTGCGAGTATAAGCTAGGTTTTCCAACGCATAAGTTCTTCCTTTTGGTGCTTGTCCGTCCGTTCTTGGCTCTTAGCCATAACCTCCGGTTAATTCAACCACAACCGGTCTCACTACGGAATCACCGCTATCATGTAGGATAGGGTGCCGTAAGGAGCGGATTGTGGTTCAATTAACGGGAGTCGATTTAAGATGTTGGGCAAGGAAAGAGTGAGAGAGATTTCCTTCTCTCAAACTTCCCTTATCCTACCCTAACAAGTATGAAACTACTCACACATCATAATGAAAAGAAAACAAAACAAAAGAGGAAGATAGAAAGAAAGAGATTAGACGATAACAACTAGCTATTTGCGACCTCACCTTGGCAAGGATCAAGCGTAAGCATCATGGTTGTTTTAATGATAAAGGAAAAGAGAGAAGAAAGAAACAATAAGAAATAACAACAACTAAGTTAACAAATGGAAATTACAAGCAATTAACAATTTAACTAAAGAACAAGACAAGCATGATAAGTAAAAAGAACTCCTTTATTCATTCTTCACTCACAAAAGCTCACTACAAGATTTTTAATCGAGAAGAGATGAGAGGAGGAAGAAGAACAACAACAAAAACCTAAAAAATAAATACAAGATTATGCACCCTTGGCTTTACAAGGTTCTGGGCTATTTATAGGCAGGGAAAAGGAGATCTAGGGCAACAATCAGAACAAATGTGAAAAGACCAATCTACCCCTGAAGTTCCATCATGTGAGGCGCCAGTACGGCCGCGGATCCGCGGCCTAGACCCCCTATTGGCCGCGGATCCGCGGCCCTATGGTGGAGTTGGGCCCTCCAACTTTCTGTGCTTCCCTGGTTTTCTGTGTACTTTATTCTGGTATATGTGTTTTCTCAGATTTGCTTCACGATTTTTCCAGAATTCTAGTGGATCAAAAGGTGATTGGACATGGATCTTTTGTCATGATTTTCTTGAGCTCCGCGTAGATTTCTTGGACTTGGTGTTGCCATTGTGCTTTGTGTATGAAGGTGACAATTGATTTGTCATTTTGTCTCCTAAACTGGTGTGTGGCAACAGACGGATAAAGAGCGGAGACCCGTGTTTTATCTGTGGTTGGCAGGAACCCGGATTTTGTCGTGTTTTTCCATGGATTTCACCGTTTAGAGCCGAGAACCTGTATCCTGCAATTGACTAGCAAACACGGCTCAAGAGTACCTACCGATATGCAATGTGATAAAAATTGGGCGGTATGAAAATGCAAAAATCTGATATGAACAAATACCCCCAAACTTATCATTTGCTCGTCCCGAGCAAAGCCAATTTATTCACAAAAAATTTCCTAACCTCACTTTCGCAGGGAACGCGATTGCACTGAGCATGTGCAACAAGCCGTTAAACCTCTAGGTGTCCCTAGTAGGAGGAGTGTTGTCTCCTGAGGGTTTTCAGCGGATACTACCCACAAAATCCGGTCAAGCTAGTTTTGTAAAATAACTAAGATTCAAACCCCTAAAGTTTTGTTTCAGGAAATAACAATTCTGTTATCCTAAGTCTAGACTATCGAACCTTTATTTTTCACACCTCGCTTCTTATTTAACTACAGATTTTATATGTCTTTACGTGCAGTGCAAATAGTGTCGTTAAGTTTCCAGAAGGATCGATTTACGTCATCATGTCACACAATAAAGCCCAGATAACAATTTTAAAAGGATCACATAAGTTTTATAAAGAGTTAAGCATTTTTCAAGTTTCGTTTTCCAGTAAGGTTTCAACTTTAGAATTTCTATCTTCCTTAACAGGAAACTAGGTCTTATTCTTCACTCCACCTTTTTCTTGTTTTCATTTCATACACACCTCTGTGAACGTGCAATAGTCTTTATCATAGAGTAAAACCTTCATATCTCCGCTAATTTTTTTTTATAAAAGCCTGTCTTTTATCAAGATTATTCTCACACAAAGAACCGTTAGGAATTTTAACTCGGAGGGAACACTTGCTTGATTTTGTTTTAATCTGGACTTTCTAGGCTTCTTAGCGAGCTTTGGGCCAATGCACCCAAACCAGTTGGTTTTAGGGCATTAGGTGTAGAAACACCCCAGCGGACTTAATTACTCAAGTTACCTAGGTCCAAAAACAAAAGACAGTTTGGTGTGAAAATCAGATGATTTAATACGAACGAAGATATAACCGGCAGTTCAGTTATTTTTTTGGATAAAAGACGTGTTTAGTGGGTTTGGTGTGTAATCATTCCAATCATGTTCCAGATGGGTTATTTTTCAGACTTAGTTCCAATTACGGCATCAATAACATTCTTTCATATTCGCTTTACTTCATAAACTATTCTTGACATTACTTATTTCAGAACAAACCTATTTGATCCTCAGAAAATCATTTATCTGTTTAAAAGTTTTTAAACATAAAAGACTTGTCATCTAATTCCCAAAAACTCACGACACGTGTAGTGTGATGTAAAGACGTATATCAGCTATAGTTAACTTCAAAGGAGAGTTATCTTTCAGGTTTTCAAAATCTAAACATAAGATTTAGTTATTCTTATTTGATCAAACAAAACCGTTGAAATGTTGAATCAGAGTCCTCCCACTAGCTAACTTGACAGAAAAGTTTTTATGTTTTTAGAAAATTTTCAGATTTTTATGGATTTTATGGATTTTAATATGCAGATGCAATATATATATATGAATGCGAAGGTAAGAAATGCGTACCGAGCGTACCCCCAAACTTAAACTGGACAGTGTCCTCACTGTTATTGCATGAAGAGATCATTTGAAGGGCCAAAACTGTCGGTTAGTGATACACAATTTTTTTTTGTTTTAAAAGAAAAGAAAAAGAAAAAGAATATACACAAATATATACAAAATGGTTTATACATACCCCCAAACTTATTTGGAACAGTATCCATTGTTCTTGGCTGGATAACCGAAGTTTGGTGGTAGGCAGAGGAAGATTATGCAGGGTAAACCGGCTCCTATAAGAACATGAGCTCCTCTGTTGGTTCGGCGCTAAGGTACGGTTTTAGTCGGTGTCCGTTCACTTTGAAAAATGAACCGTCCTTTGGATTTTCCAAATCCACAGCGCCCTGCGGATACACATTCCGCACAAAATACGGCCCTTTCCAGCGAGATCTGAGCTTTCCTGGATGGAAGTGAAGTCTGGTGTCGTAAAGCAGTACCTGTTGGCCAGGTACGAAGGTTTTGCGCAAAAGGTGTTTATCGTGGAACACCTTCATTCGATTCTTAACGACAACCGCGTTATCGTAATCCTCATCCTTAAGCTCGCTCAGTTCGTTCAACTGCAGCTTCCGATTGCTGTCCGCATCTTCGAGAGACAGATTCAGCTCCTTTATCGCCCAAAATGCGCGATGCTCTATTTCGACAGGTAGGTGGCACGCTTTTCCGTATACAAGCCGATAGGGAGACATGCCAAGGTCGGTCTTATAAGCGGTTCGAAATGCCCAAAGGGCATCAGTGAGTTTCAGCGACCAATCCTTACGGTTCTTGGAAACCGTCTTCTCCAGTATCTGCTTGATTTGCCGATTTGAAACTTCGGCCTGCCCGCAGGTTTGGGGGTGGTAGGGCGTGGATAGCTTATGATTAATGGAGTATTTCCGCATCAAGGCCTCGAAAGTCTTGTTGCAGAAATGACTTCCATTGTCGCTAATGATCGCTCGGGGGTGCCCAAAACGGGAGAAAATGTTTTCTTTAAGAAACCTAATGACAACCTTGTTGTCGTTAGTCCGGCTGGGCACAGCCTCGACCCATTTAGAGACGTAATCAACAGCAAGAAGGATGTACAAGTTCCCAAAAGAGCTGGGAAACGGCCCCATGAAATCTATCCCCCAAACATCGAAAATCTCCACAACCAAGATCGGTTGGAGCGGCATCTCGTTCCTCCGGGATATCCGGCCCATGTGTTGGCACCGGGAGCAAGTCTTGCAATAGTCATGAGTGTCTTTGAAAAGTTGTGGCCAGTAGAAACCACATTGCAAGATCTTCTCAGCTGTCTTTCTGGGGCCAAAATGCCTGCCACATGCTTGATCGTGGCAAAACGACAGCACACTCTTGAATTCCTCGTCAGGGACACACCGATGAATAATCTGGTCGAGACAGTACTTGAACAGATAGGGTTCGTCCCAGTAAAAGTGTTTTGCTTGGGATAAGAAGCGAAGTCTGTCCTGACTTGACCATTCAGTCGGTAGTAATCCCGTGGCCAAATAGTTCACAATATCTGCGAACCAGGGTTCGCAAGATACTGTCAAGAGCTGTTCATCCGGGAAAACATCGTTGATCGGAATTGGAAGCGAAGGTGAAGAAGGAAGTCGTGAGAGATGGTCGGCAACTACGTTTTCACATCCTCGTTTGTCCTTAATGACAAGGTCAAACTCTTGAAGCAAGAGGATCCAACGTATTAACCGAGATTTTGCATCTTTCTTCGCAAAAAGATGGCGCAGAGCAGAATGGTCTGTGTAGACAATGACTGGAGAGCCGATGAGGTAGGGCCTGAATTTTTCTAAAGCAAATACAACAGCTAAGAATTCCTTCTCAGTTGTTGTATAATTGAGTTGGGCGTCGTTCAGGGTTCGGCTCGCATAATAGATTACGTGCGGCATCTTGTTGATGTGTTGTCCAAGGACAGCACCAATGGCAAAGTCGGATGCATCGCACATAATCTCGAATGGGTGCGTCCAGTCAGGTGAAGAAAGAACGGGAGCAGAAGTGAGTGAGCGTTTTAGTGACTCGAATGCAGTCACACAGCGCGAGTTGAAGTCGAATGGCGTGTCCTTGGCCAGCAAAAGAG
Source organism: Agapanthus africanus (assembly GCA_030015575.1). Lineage (NCBI taxonomy): Eukaryota > Viridiplantae > Streptophyta > Magnoliopsida > Asparagales > Amaryllidaceae > Agapanthus > Agapanthus africanus. The sequence continues at coordinate 233,680,165 of JASDDO010000012.1, forward strand.
TCAAGGGCCTAGCAATCTTGCTAAAGTCCTTGGTAAACCGTCTATAGAAACCGGCATGGCCAAGGAAGGCTCGGATATCTCTGACGCATCGGGGAGGAGGCAGATTGGAAATGACCTCAATCTTTGCTTTGTCAACCTCTATGCCATTTTGCGAGATGATATGTCCTAAGACAATACCTTCGCGCACCATGAAGTGGCACTTCTCCCAATTCAAAGTGAGATTCTTGTCCTTATATCGGGTAAGGACAGCGTCAAGATGCAGCAAACACTCGTTGAAGGAATCGCCGAAGATGGAAAAATCATCCATAAAAATCTCCAGAAATTTTTGCACCATGTCTGAGAAGATTCCCATCATACACCGCTGGAAGGTAGCGGGCGCTTTGCATAACCCAAAGGGCATGCGACGATATGCGAACGTGCCGAAAGGACAAGTGAAAGTGGTCTTGTCCTGGTCTTTTTCGGCAATGGGAATCTGATTATAGCCGGAGTAGCCATCAAGAAAGCAGTAGTACTCGTGTCCGGCCAATCGTTCAAGCATTTGGTCAATGAAAGGTAGCGGAAAGTGGTCCTTCCGCGTTGCGGCGTTGAGTTTTCTGTAATCAATGCATACTCGCCACCCAGTTTGGGTGCGAGTAGGGATTAACTCGTTTGCCTCGTTAGTGATGACCGTTATACCTGATTTCTTGGGGACAACGTGGATGGGGCTAACCCACTGGCTATCAGAGATAGGGTAAATGATACCACTATCTAGACATTTTACGATCTCCTTCTTCACAGCCTTTTTCATGACTGGATTGAGACGTCTTTGTGGATCCCGGGCTGGTTTGGCATCATCCATCAGATGAATGTGATGCTCAACGATCAGGGGACTAATCCCCTTGATGTCCGCCATGGACCAGCCAAAAGCTTGCCTGTTGCTATGCAAGACCGCGAGAAGGGCTTTCTCTTGCTCTGGAGCTAGAGAAGCCGAAATGATGACAGGGAGGGTCTCGTTCTCACCTAAGTAAGCATACTTAAGGTGAGACGGCAAAGGCTTGAGTTCGAGCGTTGGAGGTGAAACGATGGAAGGTAAGATTGGTGCAGAGGTCTCGAACTCAAAGGACTCCAGCAAAGGTTCAAAACGAGTGTAGGCGACCGAGTTGGATGGTTCAGGTAACTCATCCGGAAATTCGAAAGATTCAAACTCGGGTTGTGCGCGGTTAAGATCGTTCGAGAACGTAAAACACTCGTAGTCGTTGTCGGGCGCAGAAACAACAGCAAGTTCGAGGAGGAACGCACTAGTGGCGTTAAGATTATCGTGATCAAACAGAAACTCCTCGAATTCACATTCTTCTGGGGTGATCTCCTGGATCGAGCAGACGTCCAGTATATGAGCATTAGGTTCGGCGGGCTGATTCCCCAACCTAAAAATGTTGAGTTCAATCGTCATGTTTCCAAAAGAGAGGTTCATCGAACCATTGCGACAATTGATCAAATCATTTGAGGTTGCAAGGAATGGGCGACCGAGTATCACCGGAATTTGATTCCGGGGGTTAGCTACAGGCTGTGTGTCTAATACAATGAAGTCAACGGGGAATATGAAGTCCCCGACTTTTATTAACACATCCTCTAGCTCACCCCTAGGATGGGTGATCGATCGGTCGGCCATTTGGAGAGTGCAGTGCGTGGGTTTCAGCTCTCCACGCCTAATTGCTCGTATACTGAGTACGGAAGCAGGTTAACACTGGCACCAAGATCTAATAGTGCGCGGTTGATGTTCTTATCCCCAATAGTAATAGAAATCGTAGGACAGCCAGGGTCCTTCCGTTTTTGTGGTAAAGATTGGGTAAGGGCATCACTCACAGCACTAGCCAAGAAAACTTTCTTGGGTACCTGGGACTTCCTCTTTTTCGTGCACAAGTCCTTTAAGATTTTCGCGTAGGACGGGACTTGTTGGACAGCATCTAAAAGAGGAATGTTAATGTTAACCTGCTTAAATAACTCCAGAATCTTCTCCATCTGAGGATTTTGTTTATTAGACCTCAACCGGTTTGGAAATGGAACATTTTAAAAATTGGTTGAGTCTAATGTTGGAGGAGGAGATTGTGGAGTTGGAACGGATCCCAGAACAGGTGTTTTCGTGGAGTGAGAAGTGGGTCCGTTCAGAGTAGAAGAAGAGGAAGGAGAGCCTTGTGAAGAACGGAGAATAGGCTCAGAAGACGAAGAAGCAGGAGAAGAAGAAGAAGAAGCGGCCGGGGTGTCATCGTTGATCCGTGTGCCAATGTTGTTTTGCAGCATCCTTCCCGATCTCAATGTGGTCACGGCACTCACATTATGATTCTGTTGTTCAAGAGCAACATGTACATTATGTGGGTGACCGGGATTTGGGAGTGGTTGGGACGGGAGCTTCCCCTTCTCTCACTCGCTTAAGGCCGCATTCAGCTGTGCAATCTGGGTCTCGATGGTCTTGATGCTTTGCCCGTGTGCGGCAGTGTGTTGCACTAAGGACTGAATGGAAGACTGGATGTTTGCGGTGGATTGTGTCGATTGTTTAACGAACGCCTCCAGACTTCGTTCGAGCGAGGAAACCTTATCGTTGTTTGACGGAACAAAGTTGTTTGGTGGAAAAGAATTGTTGGGTGCAAAGTTGTTCGTCTGATTTTGGAAAGGTTGGGGTTGGAAGGGCTGCTGAAACTGAGTTTGTTGTTGCGCTTGTTGTTGAGGAGGAGGGGCCCTTTGGAAATTGTTGCCTTGGAATTGATTCTGATTCTGATTCCAGGCGAAATTGGGGTGGTTCCTCCAACCGGGATTGTAGGTGGAAGTGTATGGATCATTCCTCGGTCTTTGCTGAAATGCAGCATTAACCTGATCCTGTCCTTGCGAGGGTGGATTGTAAGGACACTCTTCGGTCAAGTGAGAAGGATCGGAACAACAAGCGCAAATGGTACGAAGGGGAAGAACAGGGGCAGGAGCAGGAGAAGAGAATTTGCTCTCTATTGCTTCAAGCTTTCTCGTTATTGCAGCCATTTCAGCTTTCATCGCAATAGAGACATCAAGTTGGTGAATTCCTACCCTAGACTGACCGGTAGAAGTGGAGGTAGAAGAAGAAGAAGTCGGTCTGGTGCTCTCCCATTGTAGCGTTTGCTCCGCAAGGTCGTCAAAGAATTGTCACGCTTCCTCGTCAGATTTCGATAGGAAGTGGCCCTGACAGATGGTTTCCAACAACTGCTTCGTTGCTGGGTTCAGGCCCTCGTATAAGGTTTGGCAAAGTTGCCATTTCTCTATACCGTGGTGAGGACACTGAACAAGAAGGTCTTCGTACCGGTCAAAGCACTTCCAGAAGGGTTCAGAAGGAAGCTGAGAGAATTGGTTGATTTCATTTCGAATCCTTGCGGTTTTATGATTCAGATAAAATTTCTTTAGAAACGCTTTTACAAACTCGTCCCAACTGGTTATGGAGTGGGAAGCGGTGCTATACAGCCATTTTTCAGCAAGATCGCATAAAGTGAACGGAATGACCCGTAGACGTATAGCATCGTCCGACAGTTGGGTAGTTTTCATCATGGCACAGACGTTTTGAAATTTATTGATGAAGATATAGGCATCTTCAGATTCAAGCCCATGAAATCGTGGAAGCATGTTGATGAAGTGGGGCTTAATTTCAAAGTTGTCCCCATTGGCCGGTGGAAGAGAAAGGCAGGTGGGAAGTGCAGAACGGGTGGGATAGAAACGATCCTGGAGCGCGATTCGCTGCGGCGCTACAACAGGCGGTGGTGGTGGGTTATTGGTCTCCGTAGGAGGTGGAGCCAATCCAGGGGTAGTCAAAGAGATGTTCGGATTAAATCCTGACATCGCGGAAGAAGAGGTTGGTGAAGGTGAAGGTGAAGATGTATGAACAGAATTCCGGTCAACGTCGGAGTTGGCCGGCAAAGGGAGGGGTGAAAGATGAGTGGACGGAGTTTCGACGTCTGAGTCGATCGCGTAGTCGGTAGCGACTAACGTAACGCGGACTAGACGGGCGCTAGTGTCCCGAGTCCAAGCGGACATACACTAAACGAGTTTAGTATAGTCAAAGCGGAGAAGGTGAGGGTAAGAAAACGTCAATGGAGAAAACGATGGGTGGTGGGTGAAAAATGGATTTGGCGACAAAGGGCAAGTTTTTATAAAAGTTTTTTTGATTTTTTCCTTTTTTCCTTTTTTATTTTTAGAAAGAGCTTTACAGAAATATGTACGGACTTACGGCTTTAAGCAATCACAAATAAGATATGCACAATCTCACCTAGATCTAGGGTCACCTAGGTCTGCTAGACAGCTCCTAACTGTTCCAGAGGGCTAGAAATAGGACTTCAAACCGCCTCTTCTCCGTCTAATGCGGCCAGATAAGTGCCAGGTAAGTGGGAGGTTGTCCAACGCTTTCGCGAAGTTCCTTAATTAAATAACCACTTGCCTTCGTCACACTTGCCTAGGCACCGCAAAAGTCAGATAGGATAAACGGCCGATGCCTGTAACTAGTCCTCTGTCCTATTGAGCGCGAAGTCCTTAGGGCTGAGTCCAGTATTTTTTAATTTAACAATAGTCAATGCATATGCTTTTTGTGATTTTTGGGGTCCTGGGAAGGGTGATGAAATCCCCACCCAATCTGAATTGGTTTCAAGCCCCTTAAGTCCGTATTAATGAATGCAAAGCGATAACAAATCAACTGCAAACAATTTTTATTTTTAGCGCGGCGCAAAGAATCCTGCACAAGAACAGTTTATTGGAAGGGGGAAGAGAGTTTGCGCAAAGAATGCTGCAGAAAACACAGTTTATTGGAGTCCAGAGGAGTGGGAGAGAGGAAAGGAGGACTTACAGAGAATTTTGCACACTTAACTCCACCAAGTGGCCGCGGTTCCGCGGCCTAAGCTTGCTTATGCCGCGGTTCCGCGGCAGTACTGGGGAGTTGGGGCTCTGAAATTTTGGGGTCTGTTGCAGTGGTTGTCTTCTTCTTGTCTGAATTTGCTGAATTTTGATTTGCTCACTGTAGCTGCTCCAGATTTTTACAGTAGACCGTTTGCTTCGTTTTGATCCGTCGCGGTGTAGCCGCGAAATGTGGGTCTAACTTCCCACGTCTTTGGCACTGAACTCGATCTCCGTATTATCTTGCACACTTGCACAAAAACTAATCAAAAATAACAAAATGATTTTTTACAAAGTATATTTTTTTTGTTTTTCGGTTATATTTATATTCATAAGTTAACCCGAAATTACACAAAGAAATAAACTACCGTCTCCCCGGCAACGACGCCATTTGATTGGTAGATATTCTGCGTGTTTAAGTTTAGTTAATTACCGCAATCAAGACGGTTTCGCTTGTAGCTAGCCGGTTGAGTACGGGTCGTCCGCAGGGAGATGGGAATCTTTTTCTATGTGCTTTAACGAGTTAAGTCCAGTTTTCCAGATTTTGTTGTGATTAATTAAGTATTAAAATGATATGTAAAGAGAGCTTGTTAGGGTTAGGATTAGGTTAGTTTGAGTTAGGAGTCGCTCACCTCTTTCGTTGCCCCTCTTAATATCGGTGTTACGGTAATCGGCAACAACGGGGATTAGCACGACTAGGAAGGAACTTGCGAGTATAAGCTAGGCTTTCTAACGCATAAGTTCTTCCTTTTGGTGCTTGTCCGTCCGTTCTTGGCTCTTAGCCATAACCTCCGGTTAATTCAACCACAACCGGTCTCACTACGGAATTACCGCTATCATGTAGGATAGGGTGCCGTAAGGAGCGGATTGTGGTTCAATTAACGGGAGTCGATTTAAGATGTTGGGCAAGGAAAGAGTGAGAGAGATTTCCTTCTCTCAAACTTCCCTTATCCTACCCTAACAAGTATGAAACTACTCACACATCATAATGAAAAGAAAACAAAATAAAAGAGGAAGATAAAAAGAAAGAGATTAGACGATAACAACTAGCTATTTGCGACCTCACCTTGGCAATGATCAAGCGTAAGCATCATGGTTGTTTTAATGATAAAGGAAAAGAGAGAAGAAAAAAACAACAAGAAATAACAACAACTAAGTTAACAAATGGAAATTACAAGCAATTAACAATTTAACTAAAGAACAAGACAAGCATGATAAGTAAAAAGAACTCCTTTATTCATTCTTCACTCACAAAAGCTCACTACAAGATTTTTAATCGAGAAGAGATGAGAGGAGGAAGAAGAACAACAACAAAAACCTAAAAAATAAATACAAGATTATGCACCCTTGGCTTCACAAGGTTCTGGGCTATTTATAGGCAGGGAAAAGGAGATCTAGGGCAACAATCAGAACAAATGTGAAAAGACCAATCTACCCCTGAAGTTCCATCACGTGAGGCGCCAGTACGGCCGCGGATCCGCGGCCTAGACCCCCTATTGGCCGCGGATCTGCGGCCCTATGGTGGAGTTGGGCCCTCCAACTTTCTGTGCTTCCCTGGTTTTCTGTGTACTTTATTCTGGTATATGTGTTTTCTCAGATTTGCTTCACGATTTTTCCAGAATTCTAGTGGATCAAAAGGTGATTGGACATGGATCTTTTGTCATGATTTTCTTGAGCTCCGCGTAGATTTCTTGGACTTGGTGTTGCCATTGTGCTTTGTGTATGAAGGTGACAATTGATTTGTTATTTTGTCTCCTAAACTGGTGTGTGGCAACAGACGGATAAAGAGCGGAGACCCGTGTTTTATCTGTGGTTGGCAGGAACCCGGATTTTGTCGTGGTTTTCCATGGATTTCACCGTTTAGAGCCGAGAACCTGTATCCTGCAATTGACTAGCAAACACGGCTCAAGAGTACCTACCGATATGCAATGTGATAAAAATTGGGCGGTATGAAAATGCAAAAATCTGATATGAACACGGCCATATTGAGGAATTGGGGGCACGTTTTTCACCATAATTCTTATATTAGCCTGCTGAATTTTTTAGGTATTTTTAATTCTGGAAAAACCCAGATTTTAAAAAATGTACAGAGAGGGGTTTTAAATGTCGTATTCGGGTTCGATCGGGGGTTTAACTTCGTAAACACGTCGCCTAATGCTCTAGCTAGGCTCTGATACCACTGTAGGGTTCCTAGACACTCTTGTGAAGGTTCATAAAGCATCAAACATGCCCGAATGAAATTTTACATGTGCCGAACAACCCAAAGACGGGATCTTTGCTAGATTATTAGGGTTTAGCATGCAAGATGATATCTTTAAAGCTAAGTGAGAGGGATTACGACCTTTGTAGTCCGCTCCTTCGCTTCACAAGCTCTGAGTAGAAGTCCCTTCGCCGCGATCCACGATCTCCCGGACTCAAGAGAGGCTCCACGACTCGAACGATCCATGCTTGCTTGAAGTGTTCCGCTTCTCCGATGATCTACGTCGAAGTTGCTATAACCCAAGCTTTCTCACTCTAAAGAGATGAGCACCCTAATCTAATGGGCTAGATTAGATGAGGATGATGGAGTAGTATTTATGCTATCTTTTTATTTCACTTTCTCACAATAAATCATCATAAAAGGATTAAGTAGTGAGCTCTCTCTCAAACTCAAGAGAGAAGAAGATGAAGAATGAAAAGAATAATCCTTTTGTGATGAATAGTAGTCAAGAGTATATGATTGATTATAGAACCATGGTCAAGGATGAGAGGTTAAAACTTGTAGAGAATAAACTAGAGTTAGGGTTTGGTTAGGTTAAGGATAAGTATCAACCATAATATCTTAACCAAGACAAAATAGAATCCTTCTAGAAAGAACAAGAAGGAGCTAACCCTAATCAAACCCTAATCCCTTTTTATCATCCTTAAACATGTTTTATAATAAATCATATCATGTCACAATAATATATATCACATATATATTATATATTTGCAACAAAAGAAAATAATACAATTAACATATATCGCATATATATCAATGTATTAATCCGGTGAGAAAATGAAATAATAAAGCGAGCCAATATTAGATAATGTAATACAATATATCATATATATAATTATACATTAAATCATCGAATCAACACTTGATCCAACGATCCGGCTATATCGAATATAACCGACTAATATATCATGTACCGATTCATCGAATCAACACTTGATTTGATGTCCCGGTTCATATCTAAATATCGCGAGAATATAATATGGTATCTCATATCGCATTATCCTCGGTCCTGCACATATCACATATGTGCCTCTACTCCGTTTTTCCTGAGCCAAGAAACCTCTGTGTAGGACTCTAAAGAATCGTCAATACGCCGGTAGCAGGTGATGATCATATCAAACACCCACAAGCTGCAAGCGGTCAGCTAAACGTAACAGCCACCCAGGTATTGAGCGATCAGAAGATCAACAAGCTAGCCTGTCCGTTCTCCTGTGAATCCAATCAGTAACACTCCCGTACAGTCCGGTCTGTTCGTCTGATATGTCGCATATCAAGTCTAGGGGTGGTATACGTCAGACCCCAGTAACCGATAAGTCTTGTCGATGTGAGGCTCATAACAGGTCAAGAAACTACTAGTAACACTTACCAGTATATCTCTATATCAGCCATGGCCAGGGACTTCCAGTTATAGCCAATCGAACACAGCACAACATCAACTCCCTATACCGGGAGAGACGAATCCCCTCCTTTCGCTCATTGCCTTCATGTGATTCGGGACTGTACCCAAAAGCCACCGTTTTGCACGCCCTCTTGGATGTGGTAAGGTGGAAATAAAAGCACAATGGGAATCACACAAGACTCTATGACGATCTCGGGTCTACAGAATACCCTGTACTAGTGTCACCGGAGAACTGCCATCTGACGTGTGGTATATCACCATCTGGGAGTTCTCGGCGAGTCCGTCCAGTGTACCCAGTCTCCACTGAGCACCCGTACACCATCTCTGATGTCAAACACCGATGGATATGGGATCATCCATCGCCCATCATATGGGTCAAGATGCGTATACGCTAGTCTACTCTGGTGTATCGATGCCCTGTCTCAATATACCCTCGACTAGGAACAGTTATAGGATATACTCATCGACTACTATGGCCCTACTAGTATGATCTCATCATAGTCCCAGCAGTCGAGTACAGATCCTAAGGGCTTTATCAATATGTGAGAGTAAGACAGTAAACCAATACAAGTCAACATGTTAAGATAAAGTGAAACCAAATAGCATACTATCATGACGAGCAAGAAAGTCCTCTCTGTATATATTCAAGCATCCATTATAATATACATCAAATGTACAACAATGGTCTCTAGGGCATATGTATAACTAACAATATAATATGAATACGAGATGACATGAGATGATATATGATAATATGAGATGAAATGATATACGCGACTATAGATCCGTACAATTGATTTGATGATATCGTACGATGGATATTCCGTACGTGATATAATAAGGATGAATCGCCGATATCTATTTCGACTCGAGTGATTTTATTTTAAAATCACGAAGTAGATGTTGTGATATGTTTAGAGTCATACCTACTTTCGAAACTAACGAATCGTTACGCACTTTTAAATGATGATTTCAAGGAGACGCTAAAAACTTTTCAAATGGTATATTTTTCAAAAATATCATAGCCCCTATTTTCTAAAACAACGATTCGTACTATTTTAAACTATAAATGTATGACTCATACGTAGTTGCGTATTTTTATACTGTTCGCGTTACGATTTCTTATTTCTGTTTACGCTCGAGTTATGATTTCTTATTTCTGTTTATGCTCGCGTTGCGATTTCTTATTTCTGTATACGCTCGCATTTCAGTCATTTACGATATATATATACTACGTTTCATACCCTTTTGTTTACATGACTTCGTCTGCTAGTACACCTGCACAATTACCGATGATGCGCATATTACACTTACATAGATTGTTAGTTGTATGTATGCCTTAGAGGCCATTATTGTACATATGATGTATATTATAGTGGATGCTTGGACATATATAGGGAGGACTTTCTTGCTCGATATGATAGTATGCTATCTGTTTACTTTTTTTTTTATCTTAACATGTACACTTATTGTCTCTTTGTTACATGTTGATAAACTTCTTAGGATGTGTACTTGACTACCAGGATTATGATGCAGGTCATAATAGTGGGGCCAGAGTAGTCTATAAGTATATCCTTCAATTGTTCCTAGTCGTGGGAGTATCGAGACGAGGCATCGATATTCCAGAGTAGACCAGCGTATACCTTTCTTAACCCATATGATGGGCGATGGATGATCCCACATCCATTGGTGTTTGACATCAAAGATTGTATACGGGTGCTCAGTGGAGACTGGGTACACTGAACATGACTTTCCGAGAACTCCTAGAGGGTATTATACCTCACGTCAGATAGCAGTTCTCTGGTGACACTGGTACATGTTAGTCTGTAGACCCGAGTTTGTCATAGAGTCTTGTGTGATTCCCACTGTGCTTTGATTTCCACCTTACCACGTTCAAGAGAACGTGCAAAACAGTGGTTTTTGGGTACAGTCCCGAGTCACATGGAGGCAATAAGCGATAGGAGGGGATTTCGTCTCTCCCGGTATTAGGGGTTGATGTTGCGCTATGCTCGATTGGCCATAACAGGAAATCCCTGGCTAGGGTTGCTGAGATTTACTGGTAAGTGTTATCAGTAGTTTCTCAAACCAATATGGGCCTCACATCGGCATGACTTATCAAGCTATTGGGGTTTGACGTTTATCACCCCCAGGCTGGATATGCGACATATCAGCCAAAGAGACCGGACTGTACGGTAGTGTTATTTATTAGATTCGCAGGAGTATGAACATGCTTGCTTGTTGATCTTCTGATCGCTCAATACCCCGGTAGCCGTTACGTCCATCTAGTACCGCTGACGGCTTGTGGGTGACTGATATGATCATCACCTACTGCCGGCGTATTGACGAGTCTTTTGAGTCCTACACAGAGGTTTCCTGGCTCAGGCGAAACGAAATAGGAGCACATATGCGATATGTGCAGGACCGAGATTAATACGCGTATGTGATACCATATTCTAATCTCGCGATATGTGATATAGGTCGGTTATATGTGATATAGCCGGGTTATCGAATCAAGTGTTGACTCGATAAGTTGATACAAATGATATTAGTCGGTTATATGTGATATAGCCGGATTATTAAATCAAGTGTTGATTTAATAATTTAATGTATGATTATATATTTGATATATTAATTTTACATTAACTAATAATAGCTCACTTAAGCATTGCTTTTTCTCACATTTACACTTAATATATATGTGATATATATTATTGTGCTTATCTTTGTGTCATGCTTGATGATACATCATACATGGGTGTATGAGACTCACACCATGCTAAAGATAATTAAGGGTTTTAATTATTTAAGTTAAATACAAAATTAGGTGGAAATGAGTCATGGTTGGAAGCTTGGAGAAGCTTGTAGTAACCATTGACTTAGTCCACTAATTTTGTTTTACTTGAGATATTTATTAACCCAACCATTATCTTAAGCCATGGTTAAGTCTCTACATAAGTTATATGAGATATTATCTCACCCATGGTTGCTACTCTCACTCATTCCATTCACAACTTCATCTTCTTCTTCATTTCAAGAAAGCTCTCTAGCTTTTCTTGAGGTGAAGAAATATCGTGAGAAAAATTATTCTAAAGTGGGCAAAAATCCTACTTCATCAACCTACACTAGATTAACCATTTAGTTTAGGTTGTTTGCTTCACTAATTCCCAATTATTGAAGAGGTAGCTTGAGCTAGAGTCTCCTCGACGTAGATCATCTTCGGCCTTGAAGACTTCAAGCAAGCATGTTCATTTCGCTTTGTGGAGCCTAACTTGAGTTCGGGAGATCACTACTTGGAGCGAAGGGACTACTACATGGAGATATTGAAGTGAAGGACCGGTATACAAAGGTTGTATTCCTCATTCACTTAGTGTAATGTTTGATTACATTCTTATTTACCCTAATTCCTCTAGTTAGATCCTTGGTTAGGGTTCTTTAGATTACTAGAATTTTTTAAATTGCATACTTGATGCCCTTGAAAACATAGTGAGGATGCTAAGGAAGCCAGCAATGGTATCAGAGCCAAGCTAGAGAATTAGACGATGTTAGTAGAATTACGAAACCGAAACAACTTCGAAACAGTCGAAACAAAACCCTAGTTTCTTGTAGGGTTTCCTTATCACCTCATATAGGGTTTGGAAGAATCACACATGCCACAACTTTGATTTTAAGAGGTGCTAAGCAAACTTAACTAGGAATCGAACTAGAAATATTGAGTAACTACTAATAGTATCACAAGTAAAAGTTAATCTATCACTAAGTGGAGAAACTACAACCTTTGTAGACCTCCTAGGGTGACTCCTTGGATCTCCTAGAGTTTGGAAAGGCCCACTTGAACACTTCCGAGTCCACGACGATCCACCCGAAGTCCTTTGCTCAAAGCTTGTTGCTTCACTTGATCTTACAAATCGGTGGAGCAAACACCCTACACAAGAGAGATAGAGATGTGTAGGATGATGAAGTGGTTTATGTTATCACTTAAAACCCTCTCCTTTTCTTTTCCTCACACTAAACAAATCTCAAAAGATCTTGAAGAAGGAGGAAGATGAAGATTGCAAAGCTTTTTTGAAGATAATGATAATTCTTGTGTTTTAAAAATAAAACAAAAGGATATATATGTGAGACACTCTCACAACAAACCATGGTTAATATAAATATCTAGATATTTTATGATGAGTTAAAGAACAAAGGAAATTAACCAAGGTTAAGTCAATGGTCAAACAAAGAAGTGTGTAGAAACTATGAGTCATTTGTAAAGAAATGAGTCATTAGTTAATTTCCTTTATCTTTTAACTTAAAACAAAAACTATATATTAATATGAACCATGTGAGTCTTGCATTGCCATCTTCAATATATCAACAACCATGATATATATGCATGTATGTATGTGTGTATGCACATCAACATGTACATATACACGCATGCATCCATCAAAAGAATAGGGTTTAATAAAAGTGAGGTAAAAAGTCATTATTAAATCAACATTTGATTTAATAAACCGGTCATATCACATACGACCCGACCAATAGTTAACACCCGATTAACATACGGTATCTCATACACGTATTTAATCGAGTTCCCGCGCATATCTCATATGCACACCACATCGTTTTTCCTGAGCTAGAAAACTTCTGTGTGGGACTCTAAGACTCGTCAATACGCCGGCAGTAGGTGATGATCACATCAAACACCTACAAGCCGCAAGCGGCCAGCTAAACGTAACGGCCACCCGGGTATTCAGCGATCAGAAGAAAAACAAGCGAACCTGTCTGTCACGACCCGAAAAGTACGGAATATGACCGGCACTTAAATTACGGACGTCTCGAGGCGTACGTAATCTAAGTAAGCCAAAACCCACCCAGAAATCAAAACCAAAGAAGCAGTAGAGTGAAGGAAAAACGAATTTAAAGCAAGTAGTTTTAATAGCATAAGCCGAATTATGCGTTTTTAAAAACATCAAGTATTTCCTAAAAATTTCGGCAGAGTCTCCTTTGTAAATATTGGTCCCCAAACGGGATACAACATGAATAGTATACGAAATGAATTAAAAGGCATCCCCAAGCGGGAGCTAGCTCTTCGTCAATCGACGGTCACAACCACGCAAGCAATATAATATACAACACCAAGGGCGAGGATCAAAACTCAAAAGAAACTCAAAACAACAAGAAAAAACATAATAATACAATGCGCGACTCTAAGGTCGAAAGAATAACAGGTCTGGTTTCTATCTCTCTCAATTATACAATCTGGTTGATGGAGTTTCTAGATACAACTGAAATAATAATAAACAATGGTGGTCCTGATGCAAAGAACCCACCTAGCAAAGCAATCACCCGGAAGGAACAGTGTGCCAGCAAAGCCGCAACGAAACCTGTACGACAAAACCTGCAACGAACTGTGGCACAACGGGGGTGAGTTGCCAACTCGTGAGTAGAAAACATCCACGAGTAGAAATCGCATGCATAACGCTATCCTAGGTCATATCAGGTAATATCCTCAATAAAATCCTGGTCCAGCTATGTATAGTGTAATACTATATGCTCGTGTTAGTGCCTCAGATAGCAACATATCACATGTATGAGGTATGAATGTAATGTAATGAAATGAGTGAGACAACTGTTTTCTTTAATTTAATGGGATTTCTGTATGTATATAAAACGAGTATCCTCAATGAAATCAACAGAGAAATCCGTGTCAAGTATCGACACAAAACATAAATCCCAATATCTCAATATCTCAGGTTCCGGCTGCCCGGCTTAACCTGTATCATCAAATCTCAATGCCTTAGTATCTCAAATCTCAAATATCAATATCTCAGGCATCTCATGACTCCGGCCGGTATACTCCGGATAGCCGACGAGTCCAAATAATATCACCGGTAGGTAGTGCTCCCCTGCCAGGCTCATCGAATACAACCCGAACTTCTTGCCCCGGGGTACCTTACCGGGCCCACCATGTATCCGAGACGGTTCATCCAACTCTTCGAATCGGGTCTCGAAATCCAACAGCAATCATGAAAACTCATGGTGGACGACTCATACATCATGGGAAAACCACGCTTTTCATTTTAAAAAGAGAAAGAAGTTTAAACATAATCTTGCGGTTTTCCCCCAAATCCAGGAAATCTCATGAAAATCCGAAATCCAATCATCAATAGCAAGTAAACAGTGAATAATGATATGCATGAAGTAGCAAGTAAACAGTGAATAATAATCTGCATGAAGTAGCAAGTAAACAGTGAATAATAATATGCATGAAGTAGCAAGTAATAACTGCAATGTCTAAACTAGCATATGAGGCAAGTACACTAATATCATGTCGAAACTATCAGCTAACAAGCTATATCAATGAAATAATCTTCTCTAAAGTGTAGGTGACATGGCAGTTACCGATGATGATGTGTGTGAGCCGGCAAGTAAGTGTACATGGAACATACGCATCATCGGTAATGGTGCTGGTGTCCTAACAACATGATATCAATAATGGTATATGAAAACACAATATAAGCATGCGATGCGAAGCGAATCGCAATAATGTGCGGGAGCTGAAAGATAAACACGTATGATAACTAAACTGCATTTATATAAATATAAGTCATACGATGGTGCCATTTGAAATAACACGAATCGTGGTGTTTTGAAAATAAGGGCTACGGTGTTTTAAGAAAATATACGTCCTTTGAAATATCCGTTGAATCCCTTGTCCCGTCTTTAAAATACACACGATTCGTTAGTTTTTAAAATAGGTATGAGTCGAATCTAATCTATCATATAAAAGTACACTACAGGGCCAAACTATACAGACTGATCAAAGGTAAGCAAACCGCCTAACATCTGAGTCGATATATATATATATATATATATATATATATAATATAATATAATAGTCGGTGATACCGCCTCAATAGTATCATATACGATCAAATATCTATAATATGACATCCTCAAGTCAAGAGTGTGGATCTATCATCAATATATAGCTCGTACGGTACATCCGTCGTACGGCCTCCCAAATCTGGGTACGGGTCAATGTCACATCAATCACATTATTCATCTCGTATCCTCTTTATCAACCATCATGATCTAGGGTACTGACCTACGTCTAGTGCAATACTGATACCATCTATGTATGCATGCGTGTGTATGAAACACCACGTCAAAGGACCCGCTAAAACATCATGTCGTATCTCAAATACGAACCCTATCATATCACCGATCTCACGACCTCAAATCCAATCTCATCGACTCATCTCAAATCCCAAGTACGATCCTCATAATCCAGTATATGTACATATAGTCCCATACCCATGTGTAAATATACGCATCCCCATTTACGCATAGGTAAAAGAAAGAATGTATGCAAGTATGTGTGTGCGTGTATGGGTGCAACCACTACTCTAGGGTTTCGCAACTAACACTAAACCAATCCAAGAACACCTAGAATCCATCTTTATCATCAATAAACTCAAATCAACCTATACTAAATATATGTGTGTATACGTATTCATATATATCACTACGAATTGCGGGGGTGCTATACGCCATCCACCCGACTTCCCCTGTAGATATAATCTACTCACCTGATCTTTGCTCGCCGGTGCAAACGTCACCACGCGCTTTCTTGTCGTCTCGAAGTCCACATGGGGTACCTACATATCATAACGCACCGTATCGCATTAAAATCCGACTCATGACCAAAACGACACACGAATCCCACATAGGTCAAAACCTATGGTTTGCTTTCACAAATCAACCAAAAAACCCTCGACATCGGCGTACAAACGTCGATTGATCAAGAAAAACACCAAACATACCAATCATGGTTTCAAAACTCATTAACTGTATAAGAAATAGGGTTTAATTCGTCAAAACCATAAAATTAAACCAATTGTTTTATTTTCCAAAAACCTAGTTAGCACAAATTCCCATTTCGGTTCAAAACTTGATGTTTTAACCAATCTACAAATTTTAACGATTCAAATGGCCAAAATGCTCATTAAATAACATAATTAGGTCATACAAATCACTTTCATAAATTAAACTCATCAATTTGTATAAATTCCAAATTCCTAGTTTGCAAAAATACCGATTTTAACTCTTTTTAAAGTAAAATTCACAATTTTACAATTAAGCTTGGTTTTGCATATACTAAAATATTAAACCACAATTTATAATGTTAATAATGCCATGAAACCCTAATTAGAATTTTATCTCACCAATATATATATATATTTAAAACTTAGTTTGCAATTTATACAATTATCACAAATTTAAATTAACAAAAATGCAACTAGCAACTATATTTGATTTAGCATAACATTAATATGTCAAATACATCACACAACCATAATCTCACAACACAAAACCTCAATTTGAATTCAAACCCCTCTCTTAAATTTTAAATCATGCACTTAGAACCAATTAAAAACCTATTTAAACATTTAATTAAGCTAACCTAAAGCAATTAACAACAAATTAAGAAAAATGTTAGAATTATACCTCATGATCAAGAGATCAAATATGGAAATCAAAGTCTCTAAAATGCCAACCTGTTCCCTAGATTCATGCAAGTTTGGCTAATGAGAAATGGGTAGGGATTAGATTTTGAGTTTGCTTTGATTTGTGTTGATTTTGGTTGATTTTTGAATGAATTTGGAGGTGAAGGAAGATGAAGACTTGGAGAAAATAAGGGGGCTGCTAACAGCTCAGTTTCAGCCAAGAGAGGAGAGGAGTGAGGTATGGTGTGGGGGTGGGTGAAGTCAAGGGGAGAAAAGAAGACCAAATCAACAAAAGACCATACTCTTTTTACTATTTTCTTATTTCCTTTGTTTTCTTTTCTCTTGATTTCTTTTCTTCTATCAAGAAGTGGGGGAAAACTTGGAGAAGGCTGCTGAATATGGGGGTGTGTGAGTGTGGGTGTGTGTGTGGGGTGAGGGAAAATGATAAATATTATACCCCAAATTTCCATTTAACTTATTTTCACCATTTAAGCCTTTTTCTTCGATATAATCTAAAACCGTTTGACAGCTTCATTTTATTTCAAAAACAACATGCTAAAATTTTGTTTAATTTGTTATGATGCACAAAATTTATTTCAACCCATTCCAATTTGTAATTTTCCCTAATTAAATGTATTAGTGACGGCTTAAAATAATATTAAAATAATTAATTTCAGAAAATTTTTCAGAAAATTAGAAATTTTACCAGTGGCTTAATAAACACCAAATACTATCAATTACATAGCTAGAATATATATATTTAATTTTATAATAAAGATATTTGTATTTTGACTTTTTACAGAAAACCCCCTTATTTTACCGATTTTTCCGAAATTTCACCGAAACGATTTTCAAAACGTTACAATCTCCCCCCTTAAAGAAATTCGGTCCCCGAATTTAAATTAAAACTCCCCCCAAATACTAAAACATCTAAGCAAAACCATCAAGTCGTCGGGGCTCCGAAATCATAAATACATAAAACAAATCGTAGCGCAACGCATGCGCATGAAAAATGAGCATATAACTCAAAATCAAAACTCTGTCAAGCATCCCGCAATTATCGGAGTCATGGGGAAGACATCAATGTCAAGATCCAATACGAAAACCAACATGATATACATCATTAAAATATCTAGAAGCAATGCATGCCAAACCTTTTTCAAATCGCCGTGCGATGTTCGCAACACTGCAAAGTGGCGGACGTCTATTGTAAGAAAATAACTACATATATATATATATATTCTTTGTTTAATATGCACGTCCCGATGGCGTGAAAGCAATTTCAGAAGGGTTTCCTTTATAAAATGTTTCGTGTCATCTCGGACACGTAGGTAAATACTGAGACTATAGCTCCTCTTTGGAAATCCCTTCAATAACTATCAATTCATGCAAAAATATACTCAGGTACTGTCCTGTGACTAGTCCTGCTCAGTACTAAACCAAATAGCAAACATCATAAAATATACTGCTCCAAAATAAATCGGTCCCAAATATATATATGAATGCCATGTGTGTCTGGTACGCACGGAAATCGAAATCCATGAATGTGCCATACATATGCACAGAAACAACATCTAAGTGCAACAGGTTTGTACGAAACACCTGTCAAAGGCAACGCGTGTGCCTGACAGCAAAACCAGGTGCATCTGATATGTAAGAAAAATCTCGATTTAGTGCATCTAGTGTGCACCTAAATCGCATCAAGCGTCTTAAGTATGCGCAAAATCCAAATCAAGTGCACAATGTGCATGAAAACGAATATCGAATATCACACTCGATGGTATACGATACAATTCAATCAAAATCCAAATAAGGTATACCGTGGTATAAAATCTCACCATCCTGTGCATCGGCATGCACAAAAGCAAATCAAATACTAAAAGTGCATGAAAACTATGCCGAAAGCATAAGTCAAATCATATGCATGCCCTAGGCATGAAATCAAATATCATGAAACTCGGTCATCAAAACTCAATCATGAAATAAATCACCCACAAATACTAAAATCCAATATGACGGATACGTGATAGTCAATTACTAAATCACAAATCATAAATTTCGTCGTCGATATGTGCGTCCTTTAAAGTCGAGAAGGTGTTGGTGCATCCAATGCTAGCAGAGCGAGATATCTACTTGCCTTCTGATCATGGCATGTCGCCTAGTGCCCTTAGGCTCTCGTCTCTCACTGCAGATTGCTAAGTACATAGCTCCTCGGCTCAACGGTCCAATATAGAAACGATAACGGAAGCAGTCCGCTCTGATACATCCTCTAAAGATCTCTGGCCAACTATCATGGTTACTCATAACATGTCTCGTCGACGATGCCGAACTCTGGCCTGCTGAGTGTGCGTAAAACGACCGCTCCTGGTTCCAAGTCTTCTCGTAAATTATTCCAGAAATGTCTTGTCGGGGTCTCTCCCAATTCTCGTTCCTGCCGAACTGCCTGGAAGTTATCGTCTCTTACTATATCTGTATCTTGTTCCGGAACGGCTGCATACTTATCGCGACTCCTTCGGGAAGATATATTCATAGTCAACGCTTCTGCTTGCGTATCACATCTCTGATGTCGGCGGAGTGGAACGTCACCTCATCAAGATCTCGTACGAACCTCTTACTCCACTTTTCTCTAATGTCGACTGCTTCGAACTCGCCTCGTCATGGCTGCATGGACTATGCTCCAACGGCTATACTCGTATCTGGAGTCTCCCAAGCAATGCATCCCATCGCATAGCATCCGAATGAAGTCGAACCATTCGACCGATTCGTCAAAACCTCATAATCCCCCAAGAGCTCAACATCTTGGGTATAGTTTAATAGTATCGAGTACATATCGGTGGACCAGCCGTAGAAGGGCAAACCCAAGCCTCACTAATGGCGCCGCGGAACTGCCGCAAACCCTAAGGTTCAAAGGCTTTCACACTGTCATTATGTCGAGTTAGGGTTTCATTCTTCTAGAGGTTCTATAGAATTGCATGCATGTCTTTCCGAATACTTTAAACTTGGAATATGGGTTTCTGACATTCGATCGCATTTGTCGACTCTCAACGTATCAGCGTGAAGTCGTCTCTAGCTGGAATCAATCTATCTGATGACCTCGCATCGGGTAAGCGAACGAACCATATGTCCTAGTCTTTCATCCTCGGGTGACTAGCGACCTTCTATCAAATCTCTAAGTATAACTCGTACTGCAATAGCTCCAACATCTGGGGCAATATCTCGTCGTTCGCCGCAACAACTGGCTCATTCGTCCGCACGCTGAACAGTGCTTCAATCATCAAGAATAGTCGGTGCATCGACGGTCATCACATTCTGGCTGGCCTCTTGCAGTGGCCCTATCCTCTGGTGCCGATCTGCATGTCCGAGAAATCTCATAAAAGCGATCCATCAAACGCAATAAAACGAAGCCTCCCTATCCAATCGTATGTCCCTGGAATCACGCCCTGGTTAGTCCTCGTTTCGTGACGAGCTCGTGCTGACCGCAACTCTAGTCGTAGCTCTCCACCCCCATGTAACCGTGGTAACAAGACCATAACTGGTACCGATGAGGCTAGATCATAGGGAGGAATATAATACTGTGCAAGGAAATGTACATTCTAAGGCTTCTTAAGCGGAGTAGCGTATCGTAAGTATGCCGCGGAACATACCCACGGTACGTCACTCTACTTTAGTCACCTACTCTATCAACAAGGGTCATCCTACACTCCGAATGTAAAACCTAACGCTCTGATACCAACTTTGTCACGACCCGAAAAGTACGGAACATGACCGGCACTTAAATTATGGACGTCTCAAGGCGTACGTAATCTAAGTAAACCAAAACCCAGAAATCAAAACCAAAGAAGCAGTAGAGTGAAGGAAAAACCAACTTAAAGCAAGTAGTTTTAATAGCATAAGCCGAATTATGCGTTTTTAAAAACATCAAGTATTTCCTGAAAATTTCGGCAGAGTCTTCTTTGTAAATACTGGCCCCCAAACGGGATACAACATGAATAGTATACGAAATGAATTAAAAGGCATCCCCAAGCGGGAGCTAGCTCTTCGTCAATCGACGGTCACAACCACGCAAGCAATATAATATACAACGCCAAGGGCGAGGATCAAAACTCAAAAGAAACTCAAAACAACAAGAAAAAACATAATAATACAACGCGCGACTCTAAGGTCGAAAGAATAACAGGTCTGGTTTCTATCTCTCTCAATTATACAATCTGGTTGATGGAGTTTCTAGATACAACTGAAATAATAATAAACAATGGTGGTCCTGATGCAAAGAACCCACCTAGCAAAGCAATCACCCGGAAGGAACAGTGTGCCAGCAAAGTCGCAACGAAACCTGTACGACAAAACCTGCAAGGAACTGTGGCACAACGGGGGTGAGTTGCCAACTCGTGAGTAAAAAACATCCACGAGCAGAAATCGCATGCATAACGCTATCCTAGGTCATATCAGGTAATATTCTCAATAAAATCCTGGTCCAGCTATGTATAGTGTAATACTATATGCTCGTGCTAGTGTCTCAGATAGCAACATATCACATGTATGAGGTATGAATGTAATGAAATGAAATGAGTGAGACAACTGTTTTCTTTAATTTAATGGGATTTCTGTATGTATATAAAATAAGTATCCTCAATGAAATCAACAGAGAAATCCGTGTCAAGCATCGACACAAAACATAAATCCCAATATCTCAGGTTCCGGCTGCCCGGCTTAACCTGTATCATCAAATCTCAATGCCCCAGTGTCTCAAATCTCAAATATCAATATCTCAGGCTCCGCTGAACGGATCAGCCTATAACCATCTCATGACTCTGGCCGGTATCCTCCGGATAGCCGACGAGTCCAAATAATATCACCGGTAGGTAGTGCTTCCCTGCCAGGCTCATCGAATACAACTCGAACTTCTTGCCCCGGGGTACCTTACCGAGCCCACCATTTACCCGAGACGGTTCATCCAACTCCTCGAATCGGGTCTCAAAATCCAACAGCAATCATGAAAACTCATGGTGGACGACTCATACATCATGGGAAAACCGCGCTTTTCATTTTAAAAAGAGAAAGAAGTTTATACATAATCTTGCGGTTTTCCCCCAAATCCAGGAAATCTCATGAAAATCCGAAATCCAATCATCAATAGCAAGTAAACAGTGAATAATGATATGCATGAAGTAGCAAGTAAACAATGAATAATAATATGCATAAAGTAGCAAGTAAACAGTGAATAATAATATGCATGAAGTAGCAAGTAAACAGTGAATAATAATATGCATGAAGTAGCAAGTAATAACTGCAATGTCTAAACTAGCATATGAGGCAAGTACACCAATATCATGTCGAAACTATCAGCTAACAAGCTATATCAATGAAATAATCTTCTCTAAAGTGTAGGTGACATGGCAGTTACCGATGATGATGTGTGTGAGCCTGCAAGTAAGTGTACGTAAAACATACGCATCATCAGTAATGGTGCTGGTGTCCTAACAGCATGATATCAATAATGGTATATGAAAACACAATATAAGCATGCGATGCGAAGCGAATCGCAATAATGTGCGGGAGCTGAAAGATAAACATCTATGATAACTAAACTGCATTTATATAAATATAAGTCATACGATGGTGCCATTTGAAATAACACGAATCGTGGTGTTTTGAAAATAAGGGCTACGGTGTTTTAAGAAAAGATACGTCCTTTGAAATATCCGTAGAATCTCTTGTCCCGTCTTTAAAATACACACGATTCGTTAGTTTTTGAAATAGGTATGAGTCGAATCTAATCTATCATATACAAGTACACTACATGGCCAAACTATACAGATTGATCAAAGGTAAGGAAACCACCTAACATCTGAGTCGATACACACACACATACACAGATATATATAATATAACAGTCGGTGATCCCGCCTCAATAGTATCATATACGATCAAATATCTATAATATGACATTCTCAAGTCAAGAGTGTGGATCTATCATCAACATATAGCTCGTACGGTACATCCGTCGTACGGCCTCCCAAATCTGGGTATGGGTCAATGCCACATCAATCACATTATTCATCTGGTATCCTCTTTATCAACCATCATGATCCAGGGTACTGACCTACGTCTAGTACAATACTGATACCATCTATGTATGCAAGCGTGTGTATGAAACACTACGTCAAAGGACCCGCTAAAACATCATGTCGTATCTCAAATACGAACCTGTAAGTCTACGTTACCCGTCCCCGGTTCTTTGGGGTTGCGGAAAGGATGAAAAACGATTTTTCTTTAGGTGGTAACATGGACTCAAAATACGGATCTTTGTTAAACAACTATCTAACAACCTAACTAGGAGTTTTACCTACTCGGTTAGGGGGTTATACCTTAACTTGAACTCCTTCTCTTGGACTCCTTGTGGTGGTCGGATGGTTCTCTCCTCATCGTCTTTTTGTGCCGAAGATGGATCCACCTGAAAGCTTCTACCTTTGGCTTTAACCTCAATCTTGAGGAAACTAGAACACTTGGTTTGCTAGACCTTGTATACTAGGATGAGTAGAGAAGTGTTTTGGGTTTTATCTCTATGGTTCTTGCTTCTCAACACATGAGACAAATAGAACCATGAACTAGAGAGAGAGCAAGAGGAAGAGGGAGAGCTTGAGGATGAGAGAGAATGGGAATGATAGAATGAGCAAGACTTTTCTCACCCTTGCTCTCATAATCCAAAATAATCATAACTCATAATAATAATTGAGTATTATGTGATGGTTGTTATCATATCAAATGGCAATATCATTTCATGCATTAAATGCAATTTGTCAACAAACAAGCAAGCCAAGGTTAATGCCAAGAAATGATAGCCATTGTAATGATGGTGGTCAACAAGTCCAACCTAGTCAACCGGTCAACAAAGTCAACAAGTCAACAAAGTCAACCCTTCAACCCAACCATGTCACAATAATACTTAATTAATATTATTATTAATCATATTTCTTATTCTCATCAGGGTTTAGCAAAAGTCAACAGTCAACAACCCTAATGAGAATCCTCTACCTCTGTCTCTCTGTCAACCGTGCATACACACCCGCATCCGCGTTCCGAGGAACACGAATACAAACGAGATAAAACCAATCCCAAATGTACACTAGGATCTGGCTTAAACCAAAGCCCGCTAGTGATGACTGCCCGGACACTAAACGTGCACAAGTGCATGGATGTGACCGAACCCTGTCGCAAAACCATGCGACCTCTACTCTTTTGCCTAAAGGCGAATAGCTCTCTGTGTGGGACTCTAAAGACTCAACACTATGCTGGCAGTGGGTTTAACCACAGACCACAAGTGGCACTAGCTGTGCGTAACGGCCCCCAGGTAGATGCCGATAAGAAGACGGACGAGGTGAAACCCATCTGAACTCCTACTGAGCCTGAATATGACAATCTGCGTACAGTCTGGTCTGTTCGTCTGAGAATATCGCATGGCGGGCTTAGGGGGGCGGTAAACGTCAGTCGCCTAATAGCGGTACAAGTCATGTCGGAGTGTAGCCCAGAACACCCTGAGATAACATTGGAAACCTACCAGTATATCTCGCTTGCCCTGGCCAGGGACTTTGTGTAATGGCTCTCCTGGACACAGCGCGATATCAACCCCCAATATCGGGAGAGACGAATCCTGTCTAACCGTCACTGCCTCCAAGTGCTTCGGGACTGCACCCAACTACTACCTGTTTTCACGACTCCTTTGAGCCGTGGTAGGGTAGTAATCTAAGTACAGTGGGAACACACTCGAGGCGAAGTGACAGTGTCAAGTCAGCGGACTAAGCTGTACTTATGTCACCTGGGAACTGATAACTGACGATAGGTATAGTACCAACCAACAGTTCCCGACGAGTCCTGTCCAGTGTACTCGTAACCTAACGAGCACCCGCATACTATCTCAAGTACGACGTACTGACGGCTGTGGGACAGACCGTCTCCCCTGCTGGGATGAAAAGCGCATATGCTAGTCTACTCCGGAGTATCGATGCCCTATCTCGATAGTCCTACGACTAGGGACCTGCATAAGGATGTGCTTGTGGATTACCCAGCCCCCACGAGTGTGACTGCCATCACAACGCTGGTAATCAAGCAAAGATCCTAAGGGCCCCACTAATGTGTATAGGTGATGTACTAAAAGAAACACATGTACACATTAAAGTAGAAACAAACCAAGTAGCATACTACTATTTTGAGCAAGATTGCCTATACAAGGTGAATATCCCAAGCTTCCATTAAGTAATATACAAACTAGTATGATACAGTAATGGCCTCTATGGCATATACACTAACAGAACCCTGTCATATCACCGATATCACGGCCTCAAATCCAATCTCATCGACTCATCTCAAATCCCAAGTACTATCCTCATAATCCAGTATATGTACACATAGTCCCATACCCATGAGTAAATATACGTATCCCCATATACGCACAGGTAAAAGAAAGAATGTATGCAAGTATGTGTGTGCGTGTGTGGGTGCAACCACTACTCTAGGGTTTCGCAACTAACACTGAACCAATCCAAGAACACCTAGAATCCATCTTTATCATCAATAAACTCAAATCAACCTATAATAAATATATGTGTGTATACGTATTCATATACATCACCATGAATTGCGGGGGTGCTATACGCCATCCACCCGACTTCCCCCGTAGATATAATCTACTCACCTGATCTTCGCTCGCCGGTGCCGACGTCGCCACGCGCTTGCTTGTCGTCTCGAAGTCCACATGGGGTACCTACATATCATAACGCACCATATCGCATTAAAATCCGACTCATGACCAAAACGACACACGAATCCCACATAGGTCAAAACCTATGGTTTGCTTTCATAAATCAACCCAAAAACCCTCGACATCGGCGTACAAACGTCGATTGATCAAGAAAAACACCAAACATACCAATCATGGTTTCAAAACTTACTAACTATATAAGAAATAGGGTTTAATTCGTCAAAACCATAAAATTAAACCAATCGTTTTATTTTCCAAAAACCTAGTTAGCACAAATTTCCATTTCGGTTCAAAACTTGATGTTTTAACCAATCTACAAATTTTAACGATTCAAATGGCCAAAATGCTCATTAAATAACATAATTAGGTCATACAAATCACTTTCATAAATTAAACTCATCCGTTTGTATAAATTCCAAATTCCTAATTTGCAAAAATACCGATTTTAACTCTTTTTAAAGTAAAATTCACAATTTTACAACTAAGCTTGGTTTTGCATATACTAAAATATTAAACCATAATTTATAATGTTAATAATGCCATGAAGCCCTAATTAGAATTTTATCTCACCAATATATATATATTTTTAAAACCTAGTTTGCAATTTATACAATTATCACAAATTTAAATTAACAAATATGCAACTAGCAACTACATTTGATTTAGCATAACATTAATATGCCAAATACATCATACAACCATAATCTCACAACACAAAACCCCAATTTGAATTCAAACCCCTCTCTTGAATTTTAAATCATGCACTTAGAACCAATTAAAAACCTATTTAAACATTTAATTAAGCTAACCTAAAGCAATTAACAACAAACTAAGAAAAATGTTAGAATTATACCTCATGATCAAGAGATCAAATATGGAAATCAAAGCCTCTAAAATGCCAACTTGTTCCCTAGATCCATGCAAGTTTGGCTAATGAGAAATAGGTAGGGATTGGATTTTGAGTTTGCTTTGATTTGTGTTGATTTTGGTTGATTTTTGAATGAATTTGGAGGTGAAGGAAGATGAAGACTTGGAGAAAGGGGGGGAGGCTGCCAACAGCTCAGTTTCGGCCAGGAGAGGAGAGGAGTGAGGTGTGGTGTGGGGGTGGGTGAAGTCAAGGGGAGAAAAGAAGACCAAGTCAACAAAAGACCATACTCTTTATACTATTTTCTCATTTCCTTTGTTTTCTTTTCTCTTGATTTCTTTTATTCTATCAAGAAGTGGGGGAAAACTTGGAGAGGGCTGCTGAATATGGGGGTGTGTGAGTGTGTGTGTGTGTGTGGGGTGAGGGAAAATGATAAATATTATACCCCAAATTTCCATTTAACGTTACACTGTCAAATCTCCCGTCAATCCAACTGGCAACACTTACCGTACAGTCCGGTCTATTCGTCAGATATGCTGCATATTGAGTCTAGGGATGGAATCGTCGACCCCAATAACTCAATAAGTCATTCCAGTATATGGTCTACAACAGATCGAGAAACTACCGATAACACTTATCAGTAATATCTCAGCAGCCCTGGCCAGGGACTTCCTGTTATAGCCAATCATGCACAGTACAACATCAACCCCCAATACCGGGAGAGACGAAACCCCTCCTATCGCTCATTGCCTCCATATGCCTCGGGATTGTACCCAAAATCCTCTTATTTGTACGACTCAGTAGAGCCGTAGTAGGGTGGAGATCAAGATACAGTGGGAGGACACACAAGACTCTATGGTGATCTCGGGTCTACAGACTAACCTGTACCAGTGTCACCTGAGAACTGCTATCCGACGTATGATATAATACCACATAGGAGTTCTCGGTGAGTCCGTTCAGTGTACTCAGTCTCACTGAGCACCCTTATACAATCTTTAGTGTCACCACACCAGACGGATATGGGATCATCCATCGCCCATCATATGGAACAAGAATGGTATACGCTAGTTTACACTAGAATATCGATGCCCTGTCTCGATATACCCACGACTAGGAACATTTCAAGGTATGCTTATAAATTACAGGTGTCCCACTAGTATGATCCACATCATAATCCCAGTAGTCAATCCAATATCCTTAGGGCTTTATCAACATGTATATAATGAGTAAAAACATGATCAAGTGAACATATGATAAAGAGAAACCAGATAGCAAACTATCATGTCGAGCAAGACTGTCCTCTGAATACACACACACACACACATCAGTACATACACTATCATATAATGGCCTCTAGGGCATATATATCCAACAATCTCCTACTTGCACTAAGGCCAATTATTGGCGTATCTCATACCCAACATCTCAAAAAGTCGCTCATGCTGCGGCTGAGGGAGGGCCTTGGTGAATGGATCCGCAGTGTTGTTCTTTGTATCTACTCTCTTAATCTCGATCTCGTGGCGATCAATTATCTCCCGGATCACATGATATCGCCTCAGGATGTGTCTGGACTTCTGATGGGACCTGGGCTCTTTGGCCAACGCCATAGCCCTATTATTGTCACAATACAAAGGTATTGGATCAATAATGGTTAGAACTACTCCTAGCTCCGAAATGAACTTCCTCATCCAGACGGCTTCCTTGGCAGCATCATTTGCAGCAATGTACTCAGCTTCCATCGTTGAGTCTGCAACGGTATCCTGTTTGGAACTCTTCCAACTTACCGTCCCTCCATTGAGGGTAAATGCAAACCCTGAGATAGACTTGCTGTCATCCTTGTCACTCTGGAAGCTTGAATCGGTAAATGCCTCCATTTGGAGATCCCCGTTACCATACACCAAGAACAATTCTTTAGTCCTTCGCAAGTACTTAAGAATGTTCTTCACAGCAGTCCAGTGATTCTCTTCTGGGTTTGACTGATACCTGCTTACTTACTAAGTGCATAAGCTACATTAGGATGTGTACACAACATCACTTACATTATCGATCCTACTGCCGAAGCATAGGGAATAATGCTCATGCGAGCTCTCTCAATATCAGACTTTGGGCAATCGTCCTTGGAGAGAGTGACCCCGTGGCAATCGGGTAAGGCACCCCGCTTGGAGTCTTCCATACTAAACCTCTTAAGGATGGTGTTGATGTACTTGGTTTGGGACAATCCCAATAACCGTTTGGATCTATCCCTATTGATCCGTATGCCCGATATGTACGTGGCATCACCCAGGTCCTTCATGGTGAACCTTTGTGATAAGAATGATTTGACCGATTGTAGCATAGGAATATCATTTCCTATCAGAAGTATGTCATCTACGTACAATACGAGGAATGTGACAGATTTCCCTACAGTCTTCTTTTAAACACAAGGTTCATCTGGATTTTTGATAAAATCAAACTCTTTGATAACATCATCAAAACAGATGTTCCAACTCCTTGATGCCTGCTTTAATCCATAAATGGATTTAAGCAACTTACATGTTTTTCCGCTGCTCCCACTATCAATGAAGCCCTCTGGCTGATCCATATAAACGCATTCATCTAAATCACCATTTAGAAATGCAGTTTTAACGTCCATCTGCCAGATTTCATAGTCGTAGTGAGCAGCAATAGCAAGTAGGATCCGAATGGATTTAAACATGGTTACCAGAGAGAAAGTCTCGTCATAGTCCAAACCTGGTCTTTGATGAAAACCTTTCGCTACCAACCTTGCCTTATAGGTCTCTACCTGTCCATCTACACCGATCTTTCTTTTAAAGATCCATTTGCAGCCTACAGGTTTTATCCCGGAGGGTACATCCTCCAAAGTTCATACTTTGTTGGTGTATATGGACTCCATTTCGGATCTCATGGCATCCATCCATTTCACAGAGTCACCACTCATGATAGCTTGATGGAAACTGGCAGTATCATCATCATCCATGATGCAATCTTCTCTATCACCATCAATAAGAAAACCGTAGTATCTCTCCGGTGGGCGAGAAGTCCTACCAGATCTACGGAGTGGCTGAAGTTCATTAGATTCTGTTACAACATCAGGTTCAGCCAAGTCGTCATTTGTAACTTGTGTTTCTAGAACCTCTTCTAGATCTACCACACTGCCATCATCATCATTTGGAAAAATCTCATTTTCTAAAAATGTGGCATACTGAGAAACAAACACCTTTTGTTCCTCCTTGTGGTAGAATAGATACCCAAACGAATGTTTTGGATATCTCACAAATATACATTTGACCGATCGTGTCTCTAGTTTGTCTGGATTCTGCTTTATGACAAAAGCCGGACAACCCCAAATCTTAACTCGTTTAAGAGATGGTCTATTCCCATGCCATATCTCATATGGAGTGGTAGACACGGTCTTGGTTGGAACTTTGTTTAACAGAAAAGCTGCGGTTTCCAATGCATGCCTCCAAAAGGAGAGGGGTAACTCAGAATCACTCATCATGGATCGTACCATATCTAATAGGGTACGATTCCGTCGCTCTGACACACCGTTGTGCTGTGGTGTGTAAGGGGGAGTGAGCTGAGAGAGAATCCTATTCTCTTTTAGGAAGTCCAAGAACTCAGTACTTAAGTACTCTCCACCTCGATCTGATCGAAGTATCTTGATTCTCTTTCCTGTTTGGTTTTCTACTTCAAGTTTGTACTCCTTGAATTTCTCAAAAGCTTCAGACTTATGCTTTATTAAAAACACATGACCGAATCTTGAGAAATCATCAGTAAAAGTTATGAAGTAAGAAAAACCGCCTCTTGCATGTGTAGACATTGGCCTACATACATCACTATGTATGAGGCCTAGGAGCTCAGTAGCTCTTTCTCCGTGTCCAGTAAACGGAGTTTTGGTCATTTTACCTTTGATACAAAACTGTCAAGTTGCATAAGATTTATACTCAGAAGAATTTAAATATCCATCTTTATGAAGCTTGTTTAGTCTTGTTTCATTAATATGACAAAGTCTACAATGCCAAAGAAAAGCTTCATTTATGTCTGAAAATTTTCTTTTATTTGTGTGTTGAATGTTGAAAACTGTGTGTTGATTAAGGACGTATATCCCGTTATTTAGTATACCACAACCAATCAACTCTTGATTAAGTCTAATGTTCATAATATTGTGTTGCACAGCAAAATGATATCCTTCATTGTCTAACAAAGAAACGGATATAATATTACAAAGCATACTTGGCACAAAATAACATGGGTTCAAAACCAATATACAACCCGACGGCAACCCTAGGTGATACTCTCCTACTGAAACTGCATTTACATTGGAACCATTTCCAACCTGGAGAGTATGATCACCTGTCTTCAAAACTCTGCTATTTCTCAACGCCTGCACAGAATTGCAAATACGAGAACCCAAACCGGTATCTAATACCCAGGAAGCAGAGTTAATAGAAAAACAGTTTTCAATTACGAACACACCTGAAGCTGAAGCATCACCATGCTTCTTCTTAAGTTCAAGGTACTCAGTACTGTTCCGCTTCCAGTGTCCCGTCTTTTTGTAGTGGAAATATTCTCCTTTTCCCGATTCCCCAACTTTGGACTTGTCTTTCCCCTTAACCTTTTTGACTCCACCCTTAGGTTTGGTGGGTTTCTTCTTTATCTTTCCCTTGGCCTTAGCCTTCGGGCGAGAGGAAGAAGATGGCCCAACACTCAAAACGGGAGTCTTCACCGACTTCAGCGTGCTCTCTGCACTCCTTAACATATTAAGGAGTTCAGGTAGTTCCTTCTCCATGTTGTGCATGTTGAAGTTAACTATAAATTGAGCAAAGGTGGAGGGGAGAGACTGCAGAATAATATCCGTATATTGCTCATTGTCCATTGTCCACCCAAGGTCCTCAAGCTTTTCTATGAGAGCTATCATCTTCAGAACATGGTCTCCTACCGGTGTGACAGGGGCCATTCGCATCTGAAACAGCTTTCTGGATGCTTCGTATCATAATACGCGAGATTTCTCTCCATACAACTCTTTTGTATGGAGGAATATGGCTTGGACGTCCATATTCTCGTGCTGCTTCTGATGTGTGTTATCCATCGATGCAAGCGCGAGGCATTTGGCCGTGGCACAATCAGCGTCCCATGTCTTGCGGATTTCTTTATCCACAACTGAAGGTTTAGGACCTAGGATGGGCGGGGTTGGAGTCGTGAGGACATATGATACCTTATCATAAGTCAAGGCAATGTTGAGATTCCTCAGCCAGTTTTTATAGTTGGTCCCATTCAGTTTATTTTTATCTAATAGAAGCTTGAGTCCTGTTATTGGTATCTGCCAGTAAGAGAGAGAAAAGAATACATTCGGCGAAAGCTCTTGCAAAGATCAGATTGGTTATTATCTTGTCTAATCGATGTCTCCCACTGTTTTTATCAAATTTTCTTTAAAACCTTTAAAAAGAAAACTAGCCGGGAATAATTACATTCTACAACTTCGCTAACCGTTCAGCCAGGCCAGTGCCGGTACTTTGAGGGAGGTTCCCCGTGCTTTCGCACAGACCTAATTAAAATAAACCTCGTCTTCCCAGAGGCGTAGCCCCATTTGGGTTAGCTAATTGTAAAGTGCAAAACTCTCCCGGGAGCAACTTTTGCTCACAGCGGGATCGGGATCCTACTATCATATAGAAGGTATGCAATCTCATTGCAAATTTCAACTCTTGAAATTCCCGATATTATTTTTACCCCTAGTACTCATGATATTAACTATGGTCAACATATCATAAGTACTACTCAAGTTCTTTCCGTCATTTCATGATTAACTAGACCCACCCATATGACCCTTAACTAAAGTCAACATAATCATATGAATGTCCTAACTAATCTGCATCATATGCAGTGTAGGAAGACATCACTTAGCTACCGTACACTGCGCCTTAACTAAAGTCAAAATACGCAGCACGAATACTAAGTACTCTACTTCCTAAAATGACGGAGGGCCGCGGATAGTTTTTAAGAAAACTTTTAACGCTTTGAACTTGATATCGTTGTAGAATCCAATGGGTTCAAAAAGGAGTGGCTTAAGCTCCGCATTTTGAAACTTGTTCTTTTTCATAAAAGGCCGAGTGTGTTTCAAATCCGATTCTACAACATCTTTTTAGGTTGATTTTTCTTTTACATTAATCTCATTAATGTAGTCCCATCATTTAATTCCTAAAGCCATCATAGAAAGAAACGAAAATATAACGTACGCTTATGCCACTCGCATTCGTCACAGTGTCCCGTTATGCACCGTTAGGTTACTTAACTAACGGCATACCAGGACGGGGCTAGCGCGGGTGCAAAACATAAGCAACGTATATTATATATCATATATATAATATTCCATTCGTCTCAGATATATTAAATGAACACATCAAAGAATATAAGCAGCAGAAGCACATTTAATATAGGATATCTAGGAGGTCCGTATTTTGTATTTAGCCATCAATAGAAAATACGGATTCCACAGTCGCGATGAATAGCCAAGCCTACACCCCTAGACCCCTACGAGAGCGGCAAGCGACCCTACCAATTCTGGAGTTTAGGAGACCCGGTCTCAACTCCTCGAGATGGCCTCCCACTGAACCCTAGAACCCGGTCACTTGTGCTCTCCTCCTTGGGTCTATCCTAATGCAGAAAAGTAAATAATATACAACACTGGTGACATCATCCTTAACCTGGAAGTGCCCCAAATAAAAGAATATTACATACAATTGAATTTTACATGAATGAAAAGAAAACTCTCATCTCATATAAACCCCCGGCTATTCAATCACGACAATCCTGCATATCAAATCTCAGCAACACATAATATCACATATCATCAACGTAAGTAAGTATGCGTACCTCGATTGTCGTTGATGTATAGCAACGAAACCGGAGATACACCACATACTACACTTACGGTCACAGAGAAATAAAATGAAAAACTAC
This sequence comes from Agapanthus africanus, assembly GCA_030015575.1. Taxonomy (NCBI): domain Eukaryota; kingdom Viridiplantae; phylum Streptophyta; class Magnoliopsida; order Asparagales; family Amaryllidaceae; genus Agapanthus; species Agapanthus africanus. The sequence continues at coordinate 233,713,774 of JASDDO010000012.1, forward strand.
AACAATTGGAATCGTAACTGCCTTTAGACAACACAAACCCGAAATATCACATATCCAAGATTTCATGCCTAACAATGTAAAGCTCTCATTTAGGTCTCACCCATGAAAACACCTTTTCAAAACAAGTCAGATAATTCAACAAGATTTCCGAATATTACCGAGACCGAAATGCTAGATTTACACGCGAAAAACAAATTTGTAGATTCCAATTATTGTATTACATACTAATAAACTAGGCGCAGTTAAAACATTCGATCGAATGATTGAACACCCAAAGACTTTTTAGAAAGCTCAACACTTGAGCAGTTTTAAAATTTACCTAAGACTGCTACAAGTACATACGGGCCAGCGCAAGAAGGCACAGTCCAACCCTCACCAACGGCGCCGCGGAACCACCGCAAAATGACCATTTTGGCCGCGGTTCCACGATCCTATAGTGGAGTTAGGGCTTCGTTCTTCTTGTGGGCCCATAAAATACCCTGCACGATTTTCTGAGTATTCTTAATATGAAAAAATCCACGTTTTTGAAAAATTTCCAGAGAGCACCCTCCGGGCATCGTATTTCGTTCGTTCGAGGTTTTTAACGTCGTCTAGGTTACTCTAAAGCTCTAGCTTGGCTCTGATACCACTGTAGGGTTTCCTTATCACCTCATATAGGGTTTGGAAGTATCACACATGCCACAACTTTGATTTTAAGAGGTGCTAAGCAAACTTAACTAGGAATCGAACTAGAAATAATGAGTAACTACTAATAGTATCACAAGTAAAAGTTAATCTATCACTAAGTGGAGAAACTACAACCTTTGTAGACCTCCTAGGGTGACTCCTTAGATCTCCTAGAGTTTGGAAAGGCTCGCTTGAATACTTCCGAGTCCACGACGATCCACCCGAAGTCCTTTGCTCAAAGCTTGTTGCTTCACTTGATCTTAAAAATCGGTGGAGCAAACAACCTACACAAGAGAGCTAGAGATGTGTAGGATGATGAAGTGGTTTATGTTATCACTTAAAACCCTCTCTTTTTCTTTTCCTCACTCTAAACAAATCTAAAAAAATCTTGAAGAAGGAGGAAGATGAAGATGGCAAAGCTTTTTTGAAGATAATGATAATTCTTGTGTTTTAAAAATAAAACAAAAGGATATATATGTGAGACACTCTCACAACAAACCATGGTTAATATAAATATCTAGATATTTTGTGATGAGTTAAAGAACAAAGGAAATTAACCAAGGTTAAGTCAATGGTCAAACAAAGAAGTGTGTATAAACTATGAGTCATTTGTAAAGAAATGAGTCATTAGTTAATTTCCTTTATCTTTTAACTTAAAACAAAAACTATATATTAATATAAACCATGTGAGTCTTGCATTTCCATCTTCAATATATCAACAACCATGATATATATGCATGTATGTATGTGTGTATGCACATCAACATGTACATATACACGCATGCATCCATCAAAAGAATAGGGATTAATAAAAGTGAGCTAAAAATTCATTATTAAATCAACATTTGATTTAATAAACCGGTCATATCACATACGGCCCGACCAATAGTTAACACCCGATTAACATACGGTATCTCATACATGTATTTAATCGAGTTTCCAAGCATATCTCATATGCACACCACATCGTTTTGCCTGAGCTAGGAAACTTCTGTGTGGGACTCTAAGACTCGTCAATACGCCGGCAGTAGGTGATGATCACATCAGACTCCTACAAACCGCAAGCGGTCAGCTAAACGAAATGGCCACCCGGGTATTGAGCGATCAGAAGAAGAACAAGCGAACCTGTCAAAACTCCCATCAATCCAACTGGCAACACTTACCGTACAGTCCGGTCTCTTCGTTAGATATGCTGCATATCGAGTCTAGGGATGGAATCGTCGACCCCAATAACTCAATAAGTCATGCCGGTATATGGTCTACAACAGATCGAGAAACTACTGATAACACTTATCAGTAATATCTCAGCAGCCCTGGCCAGGGACTTCCTGTTATAGCCAATCGTGCACAGCACAACATCAACCCCCAATACCGGGAGCGACGAAACCCCTTCTATCGCTCATTGCCTCCATATGCCTCGGGACTGTACCCAAAATCCACCTGTTTGTACGACTCAGTAGAGCCGTAGTAGGGTGGAGATCAAGATACAGTGGGAGGACACACAAGACTCTATGGCGATCTCGGGTCTACAGACTAACCTGTACCAGTGTCACCTGAGAACTGCTATCCGACGTATGATATAATACCACATAGGAGTTCTCGGTGAGTCCGTTAAGTGTACTCAGTCTTACTGAGCACCCGTATACAATCTTTGGTGTCACCACACCAGACGGATATGGGATCATCCATCGCCCATCATATGGAACAAGAATGGTATACGCTTGTCTACACTGGAATATCGATGCCCTGTCTCGATATACCCACGATTAGGAACATTTCAAGGATATGCTTATAAACTACAGGTGTCCCACTAGTATGATCCACATCATAATCCCAGTAGTCAAGCCAATATCCTTAGGGCTTTATCAAAATGTATATAATGAGTAAAAACTGTTGGAGATAGTGCCCTCAGAGTCAATTATTGGATCACAGACACGTGATTGCAATGATTGAGGGAGGACCTGTCCCAGTAGGACAGTCTTACTCAGGATGATAGTATGCTATATGGTTTATCTTTATCATCGTGTACTGCTTTAGGTGACCTTACGAGTCGCTATTGCACGTTGATAGAGCCCCTAGGATTCTTGCTTGACTACCAACAGTATGAGGGCGATCATATACGTGAGAGCTGGAGTCTATAAGCACATCCTTAAAAGGTCCCTAGTCGTGGGAGTTTCGAGACAGGGTATCGATACTCCGGAGTAGACTAGTGTATACAGTCGAGACCCCGACGAGGGGAGGTGGCCGGTCTCACAAGCCACTGGTGTCAGTTGGTTCACCTAAGATGTATACAGGTGCTCATTGGGTTATGAGTACACTGGACAGGACTCGCCGGGAACCTTCTAGTTGGTATTATACCTGACGTCAGATAGCAGTTTCCTGGTGACATGTGTACAGGTTGGTTCATCGACCTGAGATCGTCATTTGTCTCGTGTGAGTTCCCACTGTGCTTTGATTACTACCCTACCACGGCTCAAAGGAGTCGTGCAAACAGGTTTTAGTTGGGTACAGTCCCGAGCCACATGGAGGCAGTGAGCGGATCTGCAGGGGTTCGTCTCTCCCGGTATTGGGGGTGAGGTCGTGCTGTGTCTAGGAGAGCCAGAACATGAAAAGTCCTTGGCCAAGGCAGGAGATTTGCTGGTAGGTATTCCAGTAGTATCTCAGGGTGTTCTGGGCTACACTCCGACACGACTTGTACCCGCTATTGGGGGTCTGACTTTTACCAACCCCCTAGGCCCGCCATGCGATGCTCATAGACGAACGGACCGGACTGTACGGATATTGTCACCGACTGGCTCAGTAGGGTGTCAGGATGAGTTCGCTCATCGACGTCCCTTTTTGGTCAATAGCTGGTGGCCCGTCACGTATGGCTAATACCTCTGACGTGCTAGTGGTTAAATCCACAGCTATAGTATTGACGAGTCTTTAGAGTCCACCACACACAGTTACTTAGGTTTCGGGCGAAACGCTGTAGAGGCCGTATGGAGATATAGCAGGGTTCGATCAGATACGTGCGGTATTGCACGGATCGTGATCGGACAGATTTTACTAGCCGGCTTTGGTTTAAGCCGGATCCTAGTATTAGACAGTGTAGTTTTGTCTCTTTGCATTTGTGTTCAGTGGGAATACAAATGCGGGCATGTATATGCAGTAGCGGGGTTTTCCTGTAATTTATTACGGGATCAGTTTTCTGAAGTTGCCAGTTTGCATTCCGTTCCGGCCGGTTTTCCTTAGTTCCTTCACGGCCGGACTTTCTGATGGAGGGGGTTATTTGCAATTGTGCAAATAACTTATTTGTGGAGGGGTTTATTATGATTGTGGCTTCTATCATCATGAGATTCCTTTTGAATCAATCCATTGCATTTATTATGATGAGTTGTGAAAGGATTGAGTTGGATTTGGGTTTGACATGGGTGTGACCATTTTCTACACATATTCATTCCCCTTCTTCTCTTGATATGATTTGGATTCTTTTCCTCCACCATTCCTTGAAGGGGGCCGGCCACTTGAGGGGTGAGGGGAGAGTGATTCATTTTGTATGTGTGTCATTTTTTCTTCATCATTTTTCTAGTTTTCTACAAATTCCTCACCTCTCCAAAAAGTTCATTTCTCCACATACCATGGCAACTACACTAAACCCTAAGAGACAAAGGTTTTCTACACTAGTCTACAGCAAACCTTGGACGCGTCGGCTAGCCAACTTCGCGCCCGAGTTGCCTCGGTTTAGAGGTGGGAGCTCGTAAAAGTATTTGGCTACGTGGTGCCCTTTCCGACGAGGAGGTGACGGACGGAGATTCCGCGGGAGATCAGAGTGGAGACGAAGACCGAAGGACACGGATCGCTTGGTATATCTCTTCACCCATCTTTATGTTTGCTAGTAGCTAGGTTAATGGCCCGATCCGGGTTATATGTTCGCGGTGGTGCCGGTTTGCTAGTTTGCAAAGTTTTTCGTTTCCGCATTTCCGGCGTCGGATCGACGGCCGGGGCGCCGCCGCGGACTTACAATGGTATCAGAGCCACGCCATTAACCATGCCTAGCTTGCTCTCGTATGTTTGGAACTCGATCGAACAAAATCCCCAAAAACCGTATTTTCCAATGCACAAGTTTCTGTCGAATTTTTTTTGTCTCGAAAATTTTTTCAGGTTGTTTCAGAAACATGTGTAGACAATTCTAAGAATTCTGGGAAAATTTGGTGCAGTGATTCGTTAGTACGACCGCGAAAACGCGGCCAAACCCCTGGTTTGGCCGCTGTTCCGCGGTCGGAAAGTGTCTTCATTGCACAAAATTTTTCCAGTGGTCTTTTGAATAGGAAATAGGGGTTTTGGGATATTCTTTTTGGGCCCAGATTTTCTGTGGGTGCTACAGTATTGCTTGGGGCCCACTTTGATAATTTTTTGATCGATCGAAAAGTTTAAACATACTAGTTCACAGTATTTACATTATATCTGCGACCGTGAATGTCATTCGATCGGTAAATCCAGTCTATCTGCTATAGCCCTTTTTGACGGATTTGCGAACGTGACATTCACGTTGATGTTCTGTGTTGTGCTGTGATGTTGCGGATTGGTCGTGGGGGATAGCCTGGATGCAATGTTAGTACAGTTTTGTTTTATATGTACATTTGATATTGCGGGGCGAGCGTCTGACATGTGGACTGCCGTCACTGCCTGTTTGTATTATTCTTTTGGGGCACGACCGGGTCGAGGTCGATGTACCCGTTGTATGTATATTTTACTTTATGTACTAGGATTACCCCAAGGAGGGGTGCACGGATAGCCGGGTTCTAGAGGGCAACGGGACCGCATCTTATAGCATTGAGACGGAGGGGGCTTCACTCTAGAATTGGCGGGCTATTCGCCGCACTCGTAGGGGGTACTGGTTGACCCAAGGAGGGGTACCCAAGTTACCGGATTCCGTGAAGTGCTGGGTGGTCCATTCACGTTGCTGAAGGGGGATGCCTCGCTTCAGGTTTTGGCGGGTAACTTGCCGCGCCTGTAGGGGTCTAGGATTTTTGTTGCACAGGCTATCCACATGACCAGGGGAACGTCGGGTTTCAGTAGCGGCTCTGTGAAACCCGGGGATCCCAGATATCTGTATTATTCTGTGATGCTGTACATTTCTGTGATGTTGCATTTTATCACGCCTTGAGCGAAAATTATATATTATATATATACTAGTAGATGTTGTATATGTTTTGCATCCGCGCTAGTCCAGTCCCCGCTCTGTCGTTAGTTAAGTAACCTAACGGGTGATGACGGGACCCAGTGGCGAATGCGGATGGCATATACGTACATCATTATTTTCGTTCTTTTGTGGTGTGATCAATTGATGGGACTGCGTTGATTCGGATCAATGCAAGATAAACAAACCTATTCTGATGTTGTAGGAACACTTTTTCAAAAAGCTGTTATTGCAAGGAAGTTCACTTTTGTTTTGCACAGTGGTATTCAGTTGGAATATCCTGCTCCTCATTCGACGAGGCAAGGGCCGAGATCCCTTCACCGGGAGTGACCCCTTGGACAGAAGTTTGCGTCAGGGCAATAACTTCACTATAGCCGATTACTTTTGCTTTGCATCGTGGTATTCAGTTGGAATATCCTGCACCTCATTCTACGGGGAAAGAGCCGAGATCCCTTCACCGGGAGTGACCTCTTTAGCAAAGGTTTTCGTCACTATATTTTTAAAAGCTATCAGTTCCTTCAACGATATCAAGTTCATTACGTTAAAGGTTTTCGCCAGAAACCATTCGTAGCCCTCCATCATTTCAGTTAAATATTCGGTAGTATTCAAGCTATGTATTTTGACCTCATGCCAATGCATAGTGATTGGTAGCTGCCGGATATTTATCTGCAGCATAGATAGATGCGTTGGTTTGGGACAGTCGTACTACTATTTTAGCCTTCGTCAAGGGTATGTACGGGTGGGTTCAAATTAACATGGATAATGATGGGTATAACTTGACATGTGACTTATGACCTCACGCCAAGGTCATAAGAGCATGGGGTAAAAATCCACATCGGGAGTTTCTAAAGAAACTGAAACTTGCCAGATATGCGCATACCTTCTGGAGTGTGATAACGTGAGCGGATTCCGTCACGTTATCATGCGATGATAGTTGGATCCCGATTCCCACTGATGAGTTGGTTTACTCCTCGGGTGATCCCGGCTAATTCTTCTTTCAGGTTTGGGGAAGAATTTGACGTTACAGTGGGAGGTTCCTAGATTAGATAAAGTGATAACCATTCTGATCTAGGTTAGAGTGCACGCTGAGTGTTTCTTTTCTCTCTCTCTTTGGCAGCGACCATTAACCCGACCCTAGACTATGACTCAGTGACCAAGTTGACCGAACCTTCTTAACACTGGCTTTTGGATTGTCAGAGTTGTAAACCTCATTGCCACTCCTACTTTTACCCTTTTCTCCAGAACACCCCGTATTACTACGAACGTCCACTTCCATTGGACAAAACCATCGTATGGTTATATACGAACTCGAACGAATTCGAGGATGGTTTCCGGTTCTGGAGAAAATGAATAGGACTATTCAGTTGTCTTTTCCTTTTACCTTCTCTCTCAGATTGCGAGTACTCCTTGGTTTAGGAGATAGTACACCTATTACGCAAATTGGATAGTCTTCTTCCAAACCATAGGCAAGTGCCGACCGGTAGGGAATGAAGAAAACCAATAAGCCTAAAACGGTGTACAGAAGGTATTAAGTAAAGACAAAGAAAGGGATTAGTAAGAGGGCAAAGTAAATTGCGACTCCTATTCACGACCAAACCAAGTATTTCTTCGCCAATCCTAAATCACCTTTGTATTTCTCTAGGACACTCCGTATCACTACGAAGATCCCAAGTTTAATGGATAATCCATCGTATGGTTATATACGAACTCGAAAGGAACTTGTTCCAGTTCGGGGATGGATCCTGGTTCAGGAGAAATAGGAATAAGGTTCATTCGGTTGTCTTTTATCTTCACCTTCTCTCGCATTACGAGTGCTCCTAGGACTAGGACAGTACACCCATTTTGCTCATTGGATTTTCTTCTTCCAAACCATAGGCTGGTGCCGAACGGTAGGGAAGGAAGAAAACCATTTGGCCTAAAAGGGTGTACAGAAGGTAATGACTAAAGACATATAAATGGATTTAGAAAGGTGGCAAAGAATTATACGGTTACAGTTGTGAATCTGGATAATGGAAGAGGCATTACTAGGAATACCCAGATACCCCATCGAAACATTACAATGTTTCAGTTTCACTGTGTACTGTTAAAAGAAAACTGATTTCCTAATTAGACACTTTCTCCAGGGTATGTATTTACCAGGTATGATTCTCACATCTGTATGGTTTTACAGATGATGAGTGGGAGTAAGCTGTAAGTGCACGGCGGCGCCCCGGCCGTCAATCCGACGGCCAAATGCGGAAGCGGTGATAAACTTTAATTTTTGCGGACTTAGCAAACCGGCACCACCGCGCACTAAACATCCGGATCGTAACCATTAACAAGTCTAAGCTACTAACTAGATAGGGAAGAGAAGTATACCGACAGATCCGAGTCCTCCGGTCTTCTCGTCGTTGTCCCGATCTCCTGCGGAATGTCCCGTCTCCTCCTCGTCGCCGGAAGTGCACCACATCGCCTACATCGTTTACGGGCTCCCACCTCAATGCCGAGGCAACTCGGGCACGAAGCTGGCTAGTCGACGTGCCCAAGATTCGCTGTAGAATGTGTAGAGAAGAAGTCTCATTTGGGGTTCATGGAGGTGCCATTTTGGTGGAGGGATGATACAAGAATTATGTGGAGGAACTTGGGGATTTTTCTAGCAACTAGAGAGCAAAAATCCCCACTACAAAATGGGCAACCCCTCCTCCATGCTTGGCCGGCCATAACTAGAGGAGGAGAGAATGAGAGGGGTGTGAGAGAGTGGAGTGTATGTATCAAAAGATAATCAATCTCATAATGCAAGAGAGTGTGGGAAAAAGACTATCATGCATAAGCATGATAACAAGCTAAAACCAACACTCCACCTCAACCATCATCAAGCATGATGACTTCAAAAAGTCAAGCCATCATGAAGAGGTCAAGTCAAAAGGTCAAGGTATGGAGCAACCATCATGAAGTCAAAAAGTCAAGTGATCATGACATGGCAATAAGCAAAAGACCCCCTCCACAAATGCTTATTTGCAACAATGCAAATAAGCCCTCCTCCACCAAACTTCGGCCAATGAACGAAACAATGGAAATCGGCCGAAACGGAAAGCAAACTGGCAACTCCAGAAAACTGGTCCCGTAATAAATTACAGGAAAACCCCGATACTGTGCATACACACCCGCATCTGTATTTCGACCGAAATACAAATGCAATGAGACAAAATCTACACTGTACTATACTAGGATCCGGCTTATACCAAAACCGGCTAGTAATATCTGTTCGATCCTGATCCGTGCAATACCGCACGTATCTGATCGAACCCTGCCATATAACCATACGGCCTATAGTACAAACTGTCAGATCCTGATCCGTGCAATACCGCACGTATCTGATCGGACCTTGCCATATCTCCATACGGCCTCTACAACCTTTCGCCCGAAAGCTGAGTAACTGAATGTGGGGGACTCTAAAGACTCGTCAACACCTTGGTTGTGGATTTAACCACTAGCACGTCAGAGGTATATGCCAATACGTAACGGGCTACCAGGTATTGACTAAAAGGGACGTCTGTGAGTGAACTCAGCCAGACAACCCTACTGAGCCTGTCAGTGACAATATCCGTACAGTCCGGTCCGTTCGTCTATGAGCATCGCATGGCGGGCCTAGGGGGTTGGTAAAAGTCAGACCCCCAAAAGCGGTACAAGTCGTGTCGGAGTGTAGCCCAGAACACCCTGAGATACTACTGGAATACCTACCAGTAAATCTCCTTGCCTCGGCCGAGGGCTTCGTGTAATGGCTCTCCTAGACACAGCACGACCTCACCCCTAATACCGGGAGAGACGAACCCCTGAAGATGCGCTCACTGCCTCCATGTGGCTCGGGACTGTACCCAACTAAAACCTGTTTGCACGACTCCTTTGAGCCGTGGTAGGGTAGTAATCAAAGTACAGTGGGAACTCACACGAGACAAATGACGATCCCCAGGTCGATGAACTAACCTGCACACATGTCACCAGGGAACTGCCATCTGACGTCTGGTATATGACCAACTGGCATGTTCCCGGCGAGTCCTGTCCGGTGTACTCATAACCCAATGAGCACCTGTATACATCTTAGGTGATCCAACTGACACCAGTGGCTTGTGAGACCGGCCACCGCCCCTCGTCGGGGTCTCGACTGTATACACTAGTCTACTATGGAGTATCGATGCCCTGTCTCGAAACTCACACGACTAGGGACCATTTAAGGATATGCTTATAGACTACCAGCTCCCACGTATATGATCGCCCTCATACTGCTGGTGGTCAAGCAAGAATCCTAGGGGCTCTATCAACGTGTAATAGCGACTTGTCAGGTCACCTAAAGCAGTACACGATGATAAAGGTAAACCAGATAGCATACTATCATCTCGAGTAAGACTGTCCTACCGGGATAGGTCCTCCATCAATCATTGCAATCACGTACCTGTGATCCAATAATTGACTCTGAGGGCATTATCTCCAACAAAAGTTATTGGGAATTAGGTGATCATCCTCATTATATCCGGATTCGTTGTAATTGGTGATATTTGAGGAAGTCACCTGGGTTGTTTGCCGGTCGGCAAATATTTGGTTTTGAATATCCGCTGTTATGCACCAATTTCAAGTTGATGTATCTGTACGTCTATTTTTATAGAGTGAGATATGCCTTCTTGAAATTATGTCTATGACATTTACTTATACCAGTGGGTGGTTAGGTAAGGAGCATTGAACAGCGGTGTAATTCTTCTTGACCATAAGTACAGTTTTTGACCTACGACACACAGTGAATGAGTCATTTGACTCAAGGGACTTATACAGAGTATTGTATATTGTTTAGTGTCCATTAGGACAGAGGGGTTGGTCCTCGTACTATATTCGGTTTACTTATAACTTCTCTAGTTCTAAGACAGGTGTTTCGTAGAAACACAGGGTCTGAGTTTTGAGAAGTTATAGGTATATGAGTAAAGTAGAGAACCAGGTATTGCAAGTATCGGGATTCTTCAAGGAGATCGAAGATGTAGATACTTGTGAATGGTATTCAGTTGATAGTAATGGTTAAGAGAACTTGCTTCTCTTTCAGGTTACTCATAATTGGAAGCACTCCTAAGTTGAGTAACGCTGATCGGCCTCTCTCCATTTAGTTGACATGCACTGGAGACAGCTGCATGATTTGAATCTGGTTCAATTAAATCAGTGCCTCTGTTTCTATATTAGATATAGATCAGTTCATATCTTAACATTGTTAAGGTACAGGAAGTTGTCCAGCTTATGCTTAAAACCAGACACTGGATTACTCAAGGCACGTTTCTGTAATGGCTGTTTGTGGGTTGACCCGGGCTATGATGAGGGTTGATATTCTACCATCTGGAAGATCAATAGTGATATTGTTCTTGACTCGCCACAGTTTTAATAAAAATGGATTTTTTCAGAAAACAATAGTGGGAGTACGGTAGAACTGGAAGTGATTCCAGGACCGCAAACGATTACTGAAGATTTGATAAGAACCTAAAGATTCAATCTGGTTTGACATTCCATTGGCCACTCCGCAGAAAAAGTGGGTAACCTCAGGCACATGAGAGGTACTTCGGTATGCTCAAGGACGGTGGCAGGGAGGTTCTTGTTTACCCAGACTTGCCATTGCTGTTGTTCCAGACTGTGAGATCCGGCAAGAGGATGAGTATAGCGTCGTTCTAAACTAGATTTAGAAGTGTACGCCTATATGACTCTTCCAGAGGGTTGTCGTAGTCAGTGGGAGCAGCGGAAGCATTGGTGGACATCAGGCTTATGTCTATTTATAGACTAAAGCAGATATAGCGGAGATAGATCATCTATTTCTGATGTGATAGTCATAGGTTTGACTTCATCAGAATAGGGGATGGATCTGTTAAGAAGGTAGTAGGGTGTGATGTCCTGGTATTTGATGACATACACAGAGTAGGAAGTGATATTCCTATACTACGATCGGTTATACTTTGGTTGTCACACAGTGGTTTCTCCACACAGGACTTAGATATTATATGAGACATTCTGGTCACTAGATCTATGGTTTTAGATCTAGATTTGGGTGGTTTCCCAATCAGAGTACTTTGACAGCATTCTATGAGTATTTAGAATGGACGACTCCTGGCATGGTAGTACACCTGCAGATGATGGAGTCACCCTCTCTAAAGGCGTCTTACAGACTAAAGGGGAGAGGGATGTACATGATTGGCAGATCACATGCTTAGGCAATTGAGTCAATCATGAGATGTCAAGTACCACACCAGATGTTGTTCTTACAGTAGGTGCAATAAGTTGATATTAATCCAATGCTGGAGAAACAATCGGAAGCAGTTTTAGAACATAAGTGGATGTTCTAGGGATATGATAACGACAGCCTCATTTGAGAGACAGTTATCATTCCAGGCTTCCAAGGTGACCTGGATGACAGAGAGGCTGTCAGAGTTATAGTTTTCCCTCTGACGAGGGGCAGTATTTTGGACAGATGGTCCAGATGGATACTGAGGGAAGGCATGGCGCATGATACTGATTAAATTCAGTTGACGATACAGTCTAAGAAGTTTGAATTTGGAGTTCATTTATGAGCTAGGTCCCATCAGATATCCAGACATATTCTAAGATAGGTATTGCTCATTTCGGGAGATGGCTTTCTCCGCGAACTTGAGATAGAGAGAGACATAGAAAGGAACACCAGAGCGGATCCACTCACTGAGGCTATTCCTCGAACGCAATAGTTTCACAAACGAGCTTTGTGAGACTGACTAGTAGAGGAGTTGGGTGTTCGGTATCACACGGGCTGTGAGTATGCGATATCGCAATAATTAGCCTTGAGTGCAAGTGGGAGATTGTTGGAGATAGTGCCCTCAGAGTCAATTATTGGATTACAGGCACGTGATTGCAATGATTGAGGGAGGACCTGTCCCAGTAGGACAGTCTTACTCAGGATGATAGAATGCTATCTGGTTTATCTTTATCATCGTGTACTGTTTTAGGTGACCTTACGAGTCGCTATTGCACGTTGATAGAGCCCCTAGGATTCTTGCGTGACTACCAGCAGTATGAAGGCGATCATATACGTGAGAGCTGGAGTCTATAAGCACATCCTTAAAAGGTCCCTAGTCGTGGGAGTTTCGAGACAGGGTATCGATACTCCGGAGTAGACTAGTGTATACAGTCGAGACCCCGACAAGAGGAGGTGGCCGGTCTCACAAGCCACTGGTGTCAGTTGGTTCACCTAAGATGTATACAGGTGCTCATTGGGTTATGAGTACACCGGACAGGACTCGCCGGGAACCTGCTAGTTGGTATTATATCTGACGTCAGATAGCAGTTTCCTGGTGACATGTGTACAGGTTGGTTCATCGACCTGAGATCGTCATTTGTCTCGTGTGAGTTCCCACTGTGCTTTGATTACTACCCTACCACGGCTCAAAGGAGTCGTGCAAACAGGTTTTAGTTGGGTACAGTCCCGAGCCACATGGAGGCAGTGAGCGGATCTGCAGGGGTTCGTCTCTCCCGGTATTGGGGGTGAGGTCGTGCTGTGTCTAGGAGAGCCAGAACATGAAAAGTCCTTGGCCAAGGCAGGAGATTTGCTGGTAGGTATTCCAGTAGTATCTCAGGGTGTTCTGGGCTACACTCCGACACGACTTGTACCGCTAATGGGGGTCTGACTTTTACCAACCCCCTAGGCCCGCCATGCGATGCTTATAGACGAACGGACTGGACTGTACGGATATTGTCACTGACAGGCTCAGTAGGGTGTCAGGATGAGTTCGCTCATCGACGTCCCTTTTTGGTCAATAGCTGGTGGCCCGTCACGTATGGCTAATACCTCTGACGTGCTAGTGGTTAAATCCACAGCCATAGTATTGACGAGTCTTTAGAGTCCACCACACACAGTTACTCAGGTTTCGGACGAAACGCTGTAGAGGCCGTATGGAGATATAGCAGGGTTCGATCAGATACGTGCGGTATTGCACGGATCGTGATCGGACGGATTTTACTAGCCGGCTTTGGTTTAAGCCGGATCCTAGTATTAGACAGTGTAGTTTTGTCTCTTTGCATTTGTGTTCAGTGGGAATACAAATGCGGGCATGTATATGCAGTAGCGGGGTTTTCCTGTAATTTATTACGGGACCAGTTTTCTGAAGTTGCCAGTTTGCATTCCGTTCCGGCCGGTTTTCCTTAGTTCCTTCACGGCCGGACTTTCTGATGGAGGGGGTTATTTGCAATTGTGCAAATAACTTATTTGTGGAGGGGTTTATTGTGATTGTGGCTTCTATCATCATGAGATTCCTTTTGAATCAATCCATTGCATTTATTATGATGAGTTGTGAAAGGATTGAGTTGGATTTGGGTTTGACATGGGTGTGACCATTTTCTACACATATTCATTCCCCTTCTTCTCTTGATATGATTTGGATTCTTTTCCTCCACCATTCCTTGAAGGGGGCCGGCCACTTGAGGGGTGAGGGGAGAGTGATTCATTTTGTATGTGTGGCATTTTTCCTTCATCATTTTTCTAGTTTGCTACAAATTCCTCACCTCTCCAAAAGTTCATTTCTCCACATACCATGGCAACTACACTAAACCCCAAGAGACAAAGGTTTTCTACACTAGTCTACAGCAAACCTTGGACGCGTCGGCTAGCCAACTTCGTGCCCGAGTTGCCTCGGTTTAGAGGTGGGAGCCCGTAAAAGTATTTGGCTACGTGGTGCCCTTTCCGACGAGGAGGTGACGGACAGAGATTCCGCGGGAGATCAGAGTGGAGACGAAGACCGAAGGACACGGATCGCTTGGTATATCTCTTCACCCATCTTTATGTTTGCTAGTAGCTAGGTTAATGGCCCGATCCGGGCTAAAAGTTCGCGGTGGTGCCGGTTTGCTAGTTTGCAAAGTTTTTCGTTTCCGCATTTCCGGCGTCGGATCGACGTCCGGGGCGCCGCCGCGGACTTACAAAAACATGATCAAGTGAACATATGATAAAGAGAAACCAGATAGCAAACTATCATGTCGAGCAAGACTGTTCTCTGAATATATATATATATATATATATATATATATATATATATATATATATATATATATATATATATATATATATATATATATATATATATATATATATAGACACACACATCAGTACATACACTATCATATAATGGCCTCTAGGGCATATATATCCAACATTTCTGTCGAATTTTTCAGAGCCTCTAAATTGTTTTTTAAACAGTTGCAGAATGTTACATGTGATGTAATATGAAAACCAGAGAAAAACGAGCCCCTTTCACCTGTTTTGACCTGGCGAAATTCATGAAAAAACTGGCCTGGCCGGTTTTGGTATGTAGTTTTGGCTTTGATTTTGTTTGGTGCTCCAGGCTCTGGGGTTTGGTGTTTCAGGTATTGTTTGTTTTTTCTAAGATTGCATGTGATATTATCTTTCTGTAAAGGCAATTCGGAGTGTTTTGTATTCGTAATTTTAACATCGTTTCGGGTAAATTAGGCGACATTAAAAAGTTCGAACGAACATAATACACCACCTCAAGATTGCTCTCTGGAAATTTTTCAAAAGTTGGAATTTTTAGGTTTAAAAATATTCAGAATATTGTGCAAGGTATTATGTGGACCCCCTAAGATAAACGAACCCCTAACTCGACCTAACGACCGCGGAACCGCAGCCAAAAGGTGCTTTTGGCGACGGTTCCACGGCGCCGTTGGTGAGGCTTGGGACGTGTTCTCTTGTGCTGGTCCGTATGTGCTTGTGGCACTGTCTGGGAATTTTTGAATCTAACTCAAGTGTTGAGTCCTCTGAGAATTTTGGGTGGTTGATCGATCGATCGAAAAGTTTAACATCGCCTTGCTTTTATGAATGTGATACAATATTTGGAATTCACAATAATTAGTTTTGTGAAAACTAGTTTGAATTTTGTAAACCTAGCAATTCAGTCTTATTTGATCGGTTGCCACGGGATTTTGATTCGGATCAAAACTCTGTCGCAATCACGTAGTGTACGCGGATACTCGTCGGGTAACATTACTAGATAGCCACACCCCATAGCCCCGACCAAGTGACTGTAGGAGAACCCCGTTGCCAAAAGCATCCTCCCGGATGCTCGCGGCCGCGGTGTTCCGTCTAAGTGCACTTCGTCGACGGCATCGAGGGTGCGGCAGTCTACTAAAGTTTCCGACGTGCATTCGATCAACTTGACGAGAATCTCGTTGAATTGCCCGACTTGTTATTGAAAAGTGTTTTCAATATCGAGACTAAAATGCAGGGTTTATAATGTTAAGCATGAAATTCGGAATATGAGATATTCCGGGCTTATGATGTCTAAGGAATTCATATGGTTAGGCATGAAATCCGAAGTATGTGATATTTCGGGTTTAAGATGTCTAAGGTGGTTGCAGATTCCAATTGTTGTTGTTTTCACTTTCTTTTCTGCGACCGTAAGTGTAATTTGTGGTGTATCACCGGTTTCGTTGCTATATGTCAATGACAATTTGGATACGCATATTTACTTACGTTGCTGACATATGATGTTATGTGTTGCTGTGATATGTTATATTGGATCATCGTATTTGAATAGCCGGGATTTTTTGCGTGAGATGAGAGTTTTTCATTTTCATTCATGTAAAAACTTGTATGTAATATTCTTTTATTGGGACACTTTCGGGTTGAGGATGATGTCACCATTAATGTATATTATTTACTTTTCCGCATTAGGATAGACCTAAGGTGGGGAGCACAAGTAACCGGGTTCTAGATTCCAGTGGGAGACCATCTCCTAACTCTAGAATTGGTAGGGTCACTTGCTGCTCTTGTAGGGGTCTAGGGATGTGGGTTTGGCTATTCATCACGACCGTGGAATCCGTGTTTTTTACTGGCTTAATTTAAAACACGGAACTCCTAGTATATCCAATATTTCATATGTTATCTTCTGCTGCTGATATTCTGTGATGTGATCACTTTATATGCTGAGACGAATATGATTATTATATATATGATATATAATAAACGTTGCTTATGTTTTGCACCCGCGCTAGTCCCACCCCGCTATGCCGTTAGTTAAGTAATATAACGGTGCATAACGGGACACTGCGGCGAATGCGGATGGCATAAGCGTACGTTGTATTTTCGTTTCTTTATCTGTGATGCTTAGGAAGCATAAATGATGTGACTTCATTAATAAGATTAATGAAAGAAAATAAACCTAATGATGTTGTGGAATCAAATTTTCAAAAAGGATAGCTCTAGTTCTTGCTTTGCATAATGGTATTTCTTGAAGAATATCCGGCACCTTATTCGATAAGGAAAGAGCCGAGATCCCTTCACCGGGAGTAACCTCTTCAGCGAAACTGGCAGATGCTACAACCCACTCGGTTTTGTTTTTGATTGCTTTTTTAGTTCATGCTTTGCATAGTGATATTCCTTGATGGATATCCAGCACCTCATTCGATGAGAAAAGAGCCGAGATTCCTTCACCGGGAGTGACTTCTTTAGCGAAACTAGTAAAAGCCTCAAAAACACTCCTTTTCAAAATCACTCGATTCTACAACGATATCAAGTTCAAAGCGTTAAAGGTTTTCTTAAAAAGCATCCGCAACCCTCCGTCATTTTAGGAAGTAGAGCACTTAGTATTCGTGCTGCGTTTGTTGACCATAGTTAAGGCGCAGTGTACGATAGCTAAGTGATGTCTTCCTACACAGCATATGATGCGATTAATTAGGACAGTCATGTGACTTTGTTGACCATAGTTAAGGGTCATGTGGGTGGGTCTAATTAATCATGAAATGATGGGTAGAAATTGACTAGTGCGTATGATTTGTTGACCATAGTTAAAGTCATAAGTCACTAGGGGTAAAATCCATATCGGGAATTTCAAGAGTTAAAATTTGCAATGAGATTGCATACCTTCTATGAGATAGTTGGATCCCGATACCTACTGCGAGTAAGAGTTACTCCTGGGAGAGTTTTACACATTACAATTAGCCGATCAAAGTAGGTGTCTAGAAAAGTGTTAACGGGGTTGTAAGTCGATGTGCAATACCCCACGAGTTGCGGGGAGGCGGAAATATGAAAAACGATCTTGTTTCTTGAAGCAAACATCAACTAACCGAAGATCTTTGCTAAACCATAATTAACAACTACCAAAGAAGTTCTAAACTACTATGTAAAGAGATTATACCTAGTGATACGTGTCCTTCGTCTTTACGATCTCTTCGTCCTCCTCGGCCTCCTCCAAGTGATAGATGATCCACCCGAGAACCCTAATCCAAGCTTCACCTCAAAACTTGAGGTAACTAAGTTTCTCTAGTTGCTAATCAAAGGAACTTAGATCATATAGAGTTAGGTTATGAGATGTTTAGTCTTTTCTAATTCTTGTTCTCAACTCATGAGTGGTAGGATTAGAGCTTGAAGAAAGAGAGAGCTTGATGAGAGAGAAGGTGAACTAGAATAAATGAAATGAAATTGCTTCTCACTTAATATATCAAGCTTGATGAATAAATCAATAAAATGAATAATAAGAGATTATTCATCATGCTTCATAAATGAATTATGAGTGATTCACTATGTGAGTCATTAAGTATTTAATAATGCATTAATGACATAGTGAATCACACATTATGAGTCACAATTACATTAATGACAATGCCACCTAAACCCTTCAAGTCACCATGCTTCTAGAAGCTTCCCGGAAATTACGAGAACGCCCCTCCCATCCGTGAAAACACAGAAAAACTTTAGACTGTATAAATCCAATAACATGATACTAGAATCTGGCTTAAACCAAAGCCGTCTAGTAAAAACTGTCCGAATGTCGTACGTGCGTTTAAACACGTATTCGTCCGAACCCTTGTCGTAAAACCGTACGACCTCTATATCGTTTCGCCTGGAGTTGGGAAAACTCTGTGTGGGACTCTAAAGATTCGACTACTACGCTGGCAGTGGGTTTAATCATAGACCGCAAGCGGCACTAGCTGTACGTAACGGTCCCCAGGTAGATATCGATAAGAAGGCCGATGAGGAAACCAAACCGAACTCCTACTGAGCCTTTCCGTGACAATATCCGTGCAGTCCGGTCTATTCGTCTAAGAGTATCACATGTATGGTCTAGGGAGTTGGTAAACGTCAGACCCCTAATAACCGTACAAGTCATGTCTGCATGGCTTAATTACCATCCGAGAATCTATTGATCAGTCTATCAGCAATTCTCTATATCAGCCCTGGCCAGGGACTTATGGTAATGACCAACCGATCACTGTGCGATATCATCTCCCTATACCGGAAGAAACGAATCCCTAACAGTCACTCACTGCCTCCACGTGGCTCGGGACTGTGCCCAACTAAAACCTGTTTGCACGACTTCTTTGAACCGTGGTAGGGTAGTAATCAAAGCACAGTGGGAACTCACACGAGACAAATGACGACCTTAAGTCAACGGACTATCTGCACACATGTCACCTGAGAACTGCTATCTGACGTTAGGTATAAATACCATCCAGTCAGTTCTCGGCGAGTCCTGTCCGGTGTACTCACACCCAGTGAGCATCTGTATACAATCTTAGATGCACTCCACCAATGGCTGCGGGACCAATCCATTGCCCCTCCTCAGGGTCTAGATATGTATACACCAGTCTACTCCGGAGTATCGATGCCCAGTCTCGATACTCCTACGACTAGGGACATCTAAGGATGTGCCTATTGACTATCCAGCTTCCACTAGTATAACTGTCATCACAACGCCGGTAGTCAGGCAAAACACCCTATGGGCTTTATCAATATGTATATATATATGAATACTACACAAAATATATCATATGTTAAGATAAAGACAAACCAAATAGCGTACTATCATATTAAGCAAGACTGTCATGTACATACATATCCCTAGCATCCTATACAATGAAGGCCTCTAGGGCATATATATCCAACAATCTCCCATTTGCACTAAGGCCTATAATTGGCGCAATTAGTACCCACTGTCTTCACTAGATCCAGTTGTTGGCGTACCGCATGCCCAACATCTCAAACAGTTTCTCGAACTAAACTTGAGGGATGGCCTTGGTGAATGGATCTGCCGTGTTGTATTTTGTGTCCACTCTCCGTACCTCGATCTCCCGACGATCAACGATCTCTTTGATCAGGTGAAACCGCCTTAAGATATGCCTGGATTTCTGATGGGACATCGGTTCCTTCGCCAGTACTACGGCCCCATTGTTATCACAATACAAAGGTATTGGATTGGCAATGGACGGAACCACCTGAAGTTCAAAGATGAACTTCCTCATCCAGACAGCCTCTTTTGCGGCTTCACTAGCAGCTATATACTCAGCCTCCATAGTTGAGTCTGCGACAGTATCCTGTTTGGAACTCTTCCAACATACGCCCCTCCATTGAGGGTAAACACAAAACCCGAAATGGATTTAGAATCATCTTTGTCACTTTGGAAGCCGGAGTCGGTAAAAGCCTCTACCTGGAGGTTCCCATTACCGTAAATCAAGAACATCTCCTTAGTCCTTCTCAGGTACTTGAGAATGTTCTTTACTGCTATCCAATGCTTATCTCCTGGGTCAGACTGATACCTGCTTACTACACCAAGTGCGTAAGCTACATCTGGTCTTGTACATAACATCGCATACATTATAGATCCTACTGCCGAAGCATAGGGTATAATGCCCATGCGAGCCCTCTCTTCATCAGTCTTTGGAGATATGTCTTTTGAGAGGGTGATCCCGTGACAAGCGGGCATATTGCCGCGCTTGGAATCTTCCATACTAAATCTCTTTAGTATAGTGTCAATATACCTGGACTGTGAAAGTCCCAACATTCTATTAGATCTATCACGATAGATCTTAATGCCCAAAATGTAGGTTGCATCACCCAAGTCTTTCATGGAGAATTTCTGTGACAAGAAGAGCTTTACTGATTGTAGCATAGGGACATCATTCCCTATCAGTAGTATGTCGTCGACGTACAAAACGAAGAAGACTACTGCTTCTTCTACAATCTTCCTATAAATACATGGTTCATCTACATTTTTGATAAAGTCAAATTCTTTGACTGTCTCATCAAAGCAGATGTTCCAACTTCGCGATGCTTGTTTTAATCCATAGATGGATTTAAGCAACCTGCACACTCTTCCGCTGCTCCCACTGTCTAAGAAACCTTCTGGTTGATCCATGTAAACACTCTCTTCTAAATGTCCATTTAGAAAAGCTGTTTTTATATCCATTTGCCAGATTTCATAGTCATGGAAGGCAGCAATGGCAAGCAGGATCCGAATGGATTTAAGCATAGCTACAGGTGAAAAGGTTTCATCATAGTCTAATCCTGGTCTTTGACGAAAACCTTTTGCAACGAGTCTAGCTTTGTAGGTTTCCACTTGTCCAAGTGTACCAATCTTCCTTTTGAAGATCCGTTTGCATCCAACTGGTTTCACCCCAGGAGGAGCAACTTCTAAAGTCCATACTTTATTGGTGTACATGGATTCCATTTCGGATCTCATAGCATCCAGCCACTTCACCGAGTCAATACTCGTGATAGCCTGCTGAAAACTAGTACGCTCATCATCATCGATGATGCAATCCTCTCGATCCCCATCTAGAAGAAAACCATAGTATCTCTCAGGAGGATGAGAAAGCCTACTAGATCTGCGGAGTGGCGTTGGTTCGTCATGTTCAATTGAAATCTGAGGTTCTTCTAAGTCCTCGGTAGCAGTTTGAGGTTATGGAATTTCTTCCAGCTCTACCGCGCTCCCACTAATTTCTTTTGCAAGAAATTCGCTTTCTAAGAAGACAATGTGGAGAGCGACAAACACCTTTTGTTCTTCAGTGTGGTAGACCATGTACCCCCTTGAATGTTTGGGGTATCCTACAAACTTGCATAAAACCGATCGTGCCTCGAGCTTGTCCGGTCTATGCTTTTTAACATATGCCGGACACCCCCATATCTTGATATACTTGAGATATGTTCTCTTCCCGCTCCACATTTCATATGGAGTGGTAGGCACAGACTTAGTTGGAACTCTATTCAATAAGTATGCTGCTGATTCTAGAGCAAATCCCCAGAAGGAAAGTGGCAACTCAGCACTACTCATCATTGAACGCACCATATCTAATAGTGTGCGATTCCTCTTTTCTGATACACCATTATGCTGAGGTGTATAAGGCGGAGTAAGCTGAGAGAGAATTCCATTCTCTTTTAAGCATTCAAGGAAACTGGTACTTAAGTATTCTTCACCTCGATCAGATCGAAGTGTCTTGATGCTTTTACCAGTTTGTTTCTCTACTTCATTTTTATACTCCTTAAACTTCTCAAAGCCTCGGATTTATGTTTCAATAAGAACACATGTCCATACCTAGAGAAGTCATCAGTAAAAGTGATGAAGTAGGAGTGACCGCTTCTCGCATGTGTAGACATTGGACCACATACATCACCGTGTACAAGTCCCAAAAGTTCTGTGGCTCTTGCTCCGTGTCCGGTGAACGGAGATTTGGTCATTTTTCCTTTGATACATGATTGGCAAGTTTCATATGATGAATATTCAAACGGATCTAGATATCCATCTTTATGTAACTTAGTCAACCTTGTTTCGTTTATATGACCAAGTCTATAATGCCATAGGAAGGCTTGATTTGAATCTGGAGCCTTTCTTTTAAGTGTGTTTTGAATATTGAAAATTCGAGGTTGATTAAGTATGTATATGCCGTTTTCCAGTGTGCCATACCCAATCAATTCTTGATTTAGGAGAATGTTCATGACATTTCTTTCAAGCGCAAAATTATATCCTTCATTAGATAACAAAGATACTGATATAATATTACATAATATACTGGGAATACAAAAACAGCTGTACAACACCAAAATGTGCCCACTAGTCAACCCTAGGTGATATTCCCCTATTGCAATGGCATCTACATGCATTCCATTGCCCATCCGGAGAGTTATATCACCTGCCCCCAGTACTCTACTATTTCTCAGATCCTGCAATGAATTACAGATGTGAGAACCAGAACCGGTATCAAGTACCCATGATGTAGAGTTTACTGAAAGACAATTTTCGATTACGAACACACCTGAAGCAGAAGCAACAGCTTACTTCTTGTCCTTAGCTTT